>CM053762.1:23821311-23934567 GCA_028658305.1 Pachyuromys duprasi
TCTTGTCTGTCACTGCTGTATGGCTGCTGTTGTGCACTGGGGCCTGAAGAACAGGCTAAGGTTGGCTCCTTCATCCAGCACCAGCCTGGGCAGGCACACCCTGCAGGCCATGCTTGCTCAGAAGACTGAGCAAGTGAAAGGAGGGGGGGGCATGGGTCAGGGTCACTTGTAGCTGATGTCTGCGGTGGAGGCTAGGAAGGGTGGGCAGTGTCCTTTATGAGCAAAGGCTGGGGTCAAGTGTAACACAGACTGCCACTGGCGGTGTCCTGCTGGCCTTCACCAGCTGTACGACCTTGGCCATTACTTTGCCCTTCGATTTCCATTACTTCATCTAATGTCCAAGATGGGGGTGATTATAGTACCTGCTCCTACTTAGAGCTGCTGGAGAGTTGGGAGAGGACAAACATGCCAAGCATTTGGAACTGTGTGGGCATGTAGTGAGTGCTGGCTATTATCTCATCTGTTATGGAGTTGGGTGGGGCAGGCCTCCCTGTGGGACAGAGGAAACAGGCTCGGAGAGGTGCCTGGCTTGCCTGGCTTGCCCAGTACAGGCTGTTTTCCACCTGCAGGTTACACAGCGCCCTACCTAACAGTGTTCAGTGAAAACTCCATTGATGTATTTGACGTGAGGAGAGCAGAATGGGTGCAGACTGTGCCGCTCAAGAAGGTGAAAGTCTACCCAGAACACGGGTGGGGTGGGGTGGGTGATGTGGGTGACGTGGCCTGACCTCTGTCTTTTCCGCCTCAGGTGAGACCCCTGAATCCGGAAGGCTCCTTGTTCCTCTATGGCACCGAGAAGGTCCGCCTGACCTACCTCAGGAACCCATTGGCAGGTGAGGGAGTGTATGCCTGTGTACATCTGTGTGTGCGTTCACCTGTGCACACGTGTGAGCTCGTGCGCCAGCCAGCTGGGACATATAAGCAGCTCCCTGATTTCCCACAGAGAAGGACGAGTTTGACATTCCCGACCTCACAGACAACAGCCGGCGCCAGCTGTTCCGAACCAAGAGCAAGCGCCGCTTCTTCTTCCGGGTGTCAGATGAACTGCGCCAGCAGCAGCGCAGGTGCGCTTGCGTCGCGTGGCTGTGGCTGCTGGGCGGGGCCTTGTACTCTTGGGGGCGGGGCAAGTTTGCCGCCCTGCTCCTTACGCCCCCTCTGCCTGCAGGGAGATGCTGAAGGACCCTTTTGTGCGCTCCAAGCTCATCTCACCGCCCACCAACTTCAACCACCTGGTACACGTGGGCCCTACAGACGGAAGGCCCAGCACCAGGGACGGGACCAGGGTGAGTCCTCAGGAGCCAATCACAAACCTCCCTGTAGTGCTTGAGCCAATCACGGGCTTCTGTTGATTGCTTGGCTGCTGAGGCAGGTGACTCATCCCTCTCAGCCAGAAGCTGCTTTCCCATGGACCGCTCTTCCTGGTTCCATCACTCCTGCACTCTCCCCTGACAGGAACAGAAGAGCAGAGGTGCCCGCAGCTCCGGACCACAGCGGCCCCACAGCTTCTCAGAGGCATTGCGGCGCCCAGCGTCCATGGGCAGTGAAGGCCTCCCTGGAGAAACAGACCCCCGTAAGGGCAGCCCCGCAGCCTCCAGTACTTGCATGACCCCTCCACACTACCACTCCTTCGAGCTTTTGGGTCTGACCCAGGCGTTTGTCCTTCTCTCTCCCTATTCCTGCCAGTAGTGAAGAGGAAACCTTGGACATCTCTGTCCAGCGAATCAGTGTCCTGTCCCCAGGGGTCCCTGAGTCCTGCAGCATCCTTGATACAGGTAAGCCATTGGGTGGGGCTCCCCCCCCCAACTCAAAGTTTAGGCCCTTTCCAGCTAAGCTCTGCACTGGGACAGGAAACGGTCACATAAGATCTTCAGACTCACTTCCCTCTGCCCCTGGAGACAAGTGGACACATCTGCAACTCTGGCTCTCTAGCCCCTAGCTGTGTCCTCCCAATCAGGGAGGACAAATGAAGGGTTAGTGTGGCACCTGTGTGAGGTGATGGTACCTGCCCAGCGACAGCTGCATGGGAGGAGGCCCAGAACAGCAGCTCCTGGGGTGTGTGTCAGGTGTGTGAGTGCAGGTGTGCACATGGGGAAGTTCCAAGGGCTGGTTCTTTCCTTCTACCTTCTTTCCACGGCAGGGTCTCTCTTGTTTCTGTTCTGTGCGCTTCAGGCTGCTTGGCACATGAGCTTCCGGCTGACACCCCGTCTCTGCGTCCCATCTCACCACAGGACTGCTGGGATCACGGATGTGGTCACTATATCCAGCCTTTTACCTGGGTTCTGGAGCTCAGACTCAGGCTTATTAGGGTTGTGTGGCAATCATTTTTATGGAGCCATCATTTTTTAAAAATTTTTTTAAAGTATATTATTGCAGTGCTGGTACATGCTAAATACACACTGCCACTGAACTATATTTTTTACGGGGGGGCGAGGGGGTGAGACAGGTTCTCTCCATTTAATCCTGGAACTCACTGTGTAGATGAGACTGGCCTTGAACTCAAAAAGATCCCCTGCCTCTTCCTCCTGAGTGCTGAGATTAAAGGCATGCACAGCCATGCTTAGCCTGAGCTACATTCTTGAGACCCAGCCTAAAGATGGGGAAGAACTCCTGTGTGAGCAGCCTGTTCTGTCTGGGGTCATGGAAAGACCTCAGCGGAGCTGGGAAGACCCCCACTGGCCCTCCAGCCTCCACCTGCCCTCATACTCCCGTCATACAAAGCCACTCAGAACCCCAACCTGCCATTTCCTTCCGTGCACCCAAATCCGTGTCCCTGCTGTTACCTCTCCTTCGAATGTGTCTCCTGCCTGCGATGCCCAGGCTGCACGCCACTGTTACCTTCAAAGCATTCTTATCCACATGGTCAAATGTTACTGCTACGAACACCTCCTTTACCCTGCTGACTCCTATGCTATGGCTGACCTTCCTGCCTGCCTGCCTGCCCTCCTTCCTTCCTTCCTCCTCATGTAGCTTAGGCTAACCTTGAACACGTGATTCCTGCCTCTACCTTCTGAGTGCTGGGATTACAGGCATGCACTTCTGCACCCAGTTTGTGCTGTGACTTTTCTTCCATGCTTGTCTTCTTTGCTTCGCTGTGGGATCCACGCCATGGTGGTTGGATTTCATTCTTCTGCCTAGATTAAAGCATGCTTTTGGCTGGATGTGGATTGGAGCGAATGAACACTACACTGGGCTCGTTCCTGGCAGTTCTGGGCTCTTTGGGGACTCCCCAACACTTCCAGTGGGACTTTCTTTAGGGTCCTCCGACTGCAAGTGCTGGGTCCTTCCAGACCTCTGGGAGGCACTGGAAACCATGAGAACAGAGACTTCTGTCCTTCTTCCCATCTGACTTCTTGCTCTTCCTTCCAGGTCTCGGAGCGGCCCAGGAGTCTACCCCTAGACCCTGAGTCAGAGAGCACCCCCTGAGCCCTCTGGCAGTGCCCACCCCATTCCCAAGACAGAAGTGATGAGGAAACGAAGAGCTTGTGTAATGCCATACTCCGGCTGGTCCGGGACACGTTGACATTCAGACTCAGGGAGAGCCTGGGTGGGGCCTAAGAGCAAGGCATGCCTGGGTCCCCAGGAATAGGGGTCTGACTCCTTGCCCTCATCCTGCTATTCCCCTGGGCTTCCAACACAGGCCTACACTGGCCTCTGGGAGTGCCATGGCTCTGGTGCCCAGGGACAATTGTGCCAAAGTTGTGCTTCATGGGCCCAAGCCCAGGGAAGCTGTTAGGAGTCAGGATGAGAAATGGGACCTTGGGAGTATGCTAGGTGTCTTATCTGCAGCCTGGCCGAGGCCGAGGCCGAGATGGAGCCCATCAGGTCTCTCTGCTCAGGGCCAGGCTGGGGTATGGACGCTGATTTACAGGGAAAGGATAGAAAAGGAGAAGGAATGTGCAGGTGAAAAGGTAGGAGGAAGGGGAGGGAGCAAAGGAAGCAGACGAGGAAGTGATGTAATCAGAAGGAGATGGATATTAATCTAAGAGGAGAGAAGGACAAAATGAGTGATGAAGAGGAAGATGCTGGAGAGGCAGGAGAAAGGAGAAGGAGTGTAAGTTAGCGGAAAACCTGGACCCAGAGACTTTTCTCTGGGTTGAGCCTTGAGATTGAGAGCAGGACTATTGCCAGTTTATCCGTCCAGGGAAAAATGGTTCCTATGCAGGGATGGGATGGGAGGGTATTTATAAGGGCTTCTTGGTGGGAGATGGAC
Organism: Pachyuromys duprasi; assembly: GCA_028658305.1. Classification (NCBI taxonomy): domain Eukaryota; kingdom Metazoa; phylum Chordata; class Mammalia; order Rodentia; family Muridae; genus Pachyuromys; species Pachyuromys duprasi. The sequence continues at coordinate 23,825,522 of CM053762.1, forward strand.
ACCCTGAGGGGGCTGCTGAACATCTCCAGGCACACTCTGGCCCTTCCCAACAAGAAGGGTCCTTTTCTGGAAGCTTCAACCAAGTGTATTAGGGGAACATAGGGGTCATTTTCTTATTGATCACAGTCATTATTATTGTTATTATATTGCTATTTTTATTAAACCTTGCCCTGCTCCAGTGTGAGGAATAAATTAAGTATTTATCTCCTTGAATGCCACATTCCTGGGAGGGATGGACCTCGATGCTCTGACATGCGGCAAGAAACCAATAAAGTCAACTTTGTAAGCTGCTGGCCTCCCCGCCTGCGTCTGTCTTGCTGTGCAGAAATGGGAGTGGGAGGTAGGGAGCAGCAGAGCAGATCACAGACCATTGAAAGCTGGTCTCTGTGTGTGCATGCCCTCAAGAAGACCACGAGGCAACTTTGCGTGTTTTTCAGGAGCTGTGAATCTTGGTGGTGGGGGGGTTTGTTTGTTTGTGTTTGGTTGGTTTTGGGTGCTGTATTTGTTTTTGAGACGGGGTCTTAACAATGTGTCTCTGGCTAGCCTGGAACTCAGCATGTAGACTAGGATTGCCTCAAAATGACTGAGATATAACTGCCTCTGACTCCCATGTGCTAGGATTAAAGATGTGTGCAACCACACTTGGCCACGTTGGGTTTTGAGATGGGATCTCTCCCTATTCAGGAGTTGGTGGCACAGGCTGGACTGCCCATTTTCCCCTCTGAAGAGCTGGAATTACAAGATGTGCCACTCTGCCCAGCTCACCTGGGTCCTCAAACTCAGGTTTTTACGCTTGCACAGAGGCATCTTAACAACTGAGCCAGACGTCTGGCCTGTGTCTCAGGATGACAGGAGCTGAAGAAATGGTTCATTGCTTAAGAGCACTGGCTGCCTTCCAGGAGATCTGGGTTCAGTTCCCAGCACCCACATGGTGGCTCACAACCATCTCTAACTCCCGTTTCTGAGAATCTGTTGTCCTATTCTGACCTCCAGATGCCAAATGCACACATGGTGCACTTACATACATGCAGGCAAAACACTCATATGAACAAAATAAAAATAAACCTTTTAACTGGGTTTGGGGGGTGGCCTATAATCCCAGCACTCAGGAGGCAAAGGCAGGAGTATCTCTTGAGTTCAAGCCCAGCCTGGTCTACAGATTGAGCTCCAGGATAATGAGGGCTACACAGAGAAACCCTGTCTACAAACAAACAAGCAAACAAACTTTTAAGAACAAGAATCAGATGACATGCTCAAATAGGGTAAATGAGCACAGTTGGATAATGAAAGGATGGCTTACAGATATGAGGACTGTGTTATGGAGCCTCCCCAAGGAGGGTGGTACCCCAGAATCTTAACAGCAGGGGGTTAGTGCCCCATACTGTCCACAGGAAGACACAGTGCTCCCTGCCAGCTGTAGCCGGCCCAAGACAGTTTTGGTTGAGCAGGAAGGCAGGTCTGGAGGTAACACTCTCTTACTCTGTGCCCACTCTTCCCTTCCCTGCCTCCTGTGGACAAACCCAGCCAGCATCAGAGTTCAGGTTTGTGATTGACAGAAGGCGACCTTGGACGCGCAGCCAGTAGAGAGGATGGGCGTGGATCTGAGGTCTGCCACGGGCCTCTGTGGCTCCAGGGCTCGCGCATGTTAAGGCATCTGAGGAAACGGGAAGGCCTTACAGGTGTTTTGATCTTAGCCGGGGTTTCCATGTCTGGGCAGGATCCAGGCCTCCAGATTGAGCTGGACAGAGACAAAGAGTAAGGTCTGAACCCTGGGACCAGGATAGGCACTAAAGCTGGAGGGAAAGTAGGTCAAGGAGGCAGGGTGCCACCATCTGGTTGGGAATGAGATTGCAGGGAATGAGGCGCGGGCTTGAAGTCAGACCCGGATTCTGTTCATAGCACCATACCTCCAGTTGTAGGGGATCATTGCCTTTATCTGATGTCTGTAGGCAGCAGGCACATACACCTGCTCCACGTGCAGACATGCAGGCCAGACATGCGCGCGCGCACACACACACACACACACACACACACACACACGGTAAACACCTAAGAAAGTAAAGCCTACCTCACAAGAGGTTCTACAAGACTGGTGGTCTGGTGGTTCCAGACGCCGCCAGGCTGTTTGGAAACTGTCTCTTCTGTCTCTTCTGGGAACAGAAGGTTCGACTGGATTTGTGGAGCAGGTGGAAGGGCTGTCCAGACCTCTAGCAACTTAAGACCTAAATTCATCCCTCATCAAAGTAGAGAAATGGCTGCTGCCCCGGCACCCAGAAAAAGTCAACCAATTCTACTCTCATTTCCAAGTTTTTTACATTTTTGTATATTTTAATTAATTACATTTTAAAATTGCATTTACTGTGGTCATAGTATGATGTGTTTGTGTGTGTGATGTGTTTGTGATTGCAAGTGTGAAGGTCAGAAAATGAACTCTGTGGAGTCAGCCCTCTGCAATCTTTAGGTGGGTTCCAGGAATCAAAGTGAGGTCCACTTGTTTGGCAGATGTGTTTATCCAGTGAACTGTCACACTTAACCATTAGTTACATTTTTTTTTGAAAAGTTCATTTCCCCAGTTCTTTTTGTTTGCTTTTCAAAACAATTTCTCTGTGTAGCCCTGGCTGTCCTAGAACTAGTTCTGTAGACCAGGCTGGCCTCAAACTCAGAGATTAGCCTGCCTCTGCCTCCAGAGCGCTGGGATTAAAGGCGTGCGCTACCGCTGCCCAACAACTCTTTTTCAATTCTTTACATGAAAAAAATTTATATTTTTATTTTATGTGTATGAACGTTTGCTTGTGTGTGTATGTATGTGCGCCATGTACATTCAGTGCTCTTGGAGGTCAGAAGGTGGGACTGGCTCACTTGGAACTAGATTTAGAAATGGTTGTTAGTGGCCAGGTGGGTCCTGGGAACTGAACCTGGATCCTCTGAAACAGCCACAAATACTCTTAACTGTTGAGCCCCAAGAAAGCTCTTTTTTCATCATATTCATCATACATATTCATCATATGTATATGTATATACATATATATATATACATATATATATATATATATGAATACCTGTGCATAACATGATGTGTGCCTGATGCCTGCTCGGTTCAAAAGAGCATCAGAGACTCTGGAAACAGAATTATGGACTGATGTGACCCAGCTTGTAGGTGCTGGGAATCTAAATCGGGTCCTCTGCAAGGACCACTGAGCCTGAGAACTGATCTCAGAAGTTCTCTGACCTCAACACATGTGGACTGTGGCGTGCGTGTCTTTAGTAACTAAATAAATGTTTAAAAAAAGACAGCGGCCCACCCTGCAGTGTGTTACTACGTCACTGAGGGAGGATGCTGCCCTCAGAGGGAATTAAGATAATTTGGTTTGACTCTGAGCTATTGCTTTACAAGATCCAGTTGTTAGGGTGTCCACCCTAAGTGAGGAGGGTTTGGACAGACTGGAAAAAGAGTCTGATGAGTTCAGCCTAGGGAAATAAAGGGATGTATTAGACCACTTTTCTTTTTCTCTCTCTCTTGGCCCGACCTATTTATTTTTTACTTTTTGTGGGGGTGTGGCATTCAAGACAGGGTTTTGTTTTTATTGTTGTTTTGTTTTTCCAGACAGGGTTTCTCTGTGTAGCCTTGGCTGTCCAGAACTCTCTTTGTAGACCAGGCTGGCCTCGAACTCACAGAGCTCTGCCTGCCTCTGCCTCCCAAGTGCCAGATTAAACGGGTGCGCCACCACACCGCCCTCCTTGTTTTCTTAGTGCATCATTTTTTCAGGACAACTTGAAGTATCAAGATGGCCAGTCACGGGTGCTTTGGGCCTGGGCCTCTTACCATCTTTAAGGGCTTTCTCACATTTTAGAGAGACTGAAAAGTGGATTCTCTGAGCTCTTTTGAGGTCTAACCACCAAGGTTTAGTATCTGTTGGTTCAGGAATGTCTTTCTCTCCTATTTTTGTTTTTTATTTTAACAATACCAATTTGAGGACACTCAGGTTGGCATCTGCAATGCACTTGCACTTCCTCTGCCCAGTTCCCCTTGGTCTATATCAGCAACATCCCTTACCCAACAACAGGCAGACTGTGCTGTTGGCTAAGATAGTTTGCTTCATGGGAAAACCTGTTAGTCATTCTCACCACCGATTCGAACACATAACCCTTTTGATGTTAACCCAAGTATCGCACTGATAGCTACTTTTGATGCCATAAGCTTCTCATATAAAGTGCAAAGTTGGCCAGGAGGTGGGCGTGCACACCTTTAGTCTCAGCACGAGGGAAGCAGAAGTAGGCAGATTTCTGAGTTTGAGGCCAGGCTAGTTTACAGAGTGAGTTCCAGGACAGCCAGGGCCACACAGAGAAACTCTGTCTCAGGGAGAAAAAAGAAAAGATAAGATAAAAAGAAAGTGCAGTGTTTGCATTCATCATCTACTTCAGGGTGTTTCTTGACAGCCAGTACCTGGAGAAGATATTCAGCTTCATTCTGGCCAACTGCCTCGGAGATACCACAAAGCTATATATATGAAGTAACTTTCAAGAGCACAACCCCAAACTCCCAACTGCCTGACCAAGCACCAATTTCTTATCAGCAGCAGAGTCAATGCAAACCTGGGTTCAAAGCGCCACCTAGTGTTAAAGCTGTAGAGACGATTACAGGCTCCGACTACAAAAGGCAATCAGCCTTCTGGGAAAGCCAAGATTTACGTTTCCAGGACTAGGATGTGACTGATTTGCTGAATCTGGCAGACAGGACAACTAAATGCTATTCTGCATCAATATGGAGCTATTCTAAGGCTGACTATGGCGTCTCGCTTTGTAGTTCCCATACTCTGGATGTGGCAGCTTCACTGCCTAGCAAGTTTGAGGCCAGGGGTCAGAAGACTAGTCCTCCCAAAAAGCAAACTAAGGGGCTAGAGAGATAGGTTGGCCATTAAAGGTATGGTCTTTCAAAGGACCCAGCACCCACAGACTCCAAGCCACCTGAAACCCCAGCTCTAGGGGGTCTGGTGGCCTCTGTCTCGTGCAGCACTTACACTCATGAACACATGCTTATACACACGCACAGACAAGATTAGAAATGACAAAACGAACCTTTACAAAAGCAAAATCAGGGGGCTGGAGAGATAGCTCAGTGGTTAAGAGCACTGTCTGCTCTTCTAAAGGATCCGGGTTCAATTCCCAGCACCCACATGGGAGCTCACAGCTGTCCGTAACCCAAATTCCAAGGGATAGGACATTAATGCACACAAAAGAAAATTAAATAATTTTTTAAAAAAGCAAAGTAAGGCACACACCTTTAATCCAAGCACTTGGGAGGCAGAAAGAAGTGAATCTTTATGAGTTTGAGGCCAGCCAGGCTACATAGTGAGACCCTCTCTCTCCCCATATATATATGTATACGGATGCATGTGTTTACTAAAGTTAGAGTGCAGGTTGTCATTTGGGAAGGGCAGAGCCCTCTGTGCTCCTGCGGCTGGTTTCACCACGCCAGCTCTCCTATCTTACTGCTTTACCAGATGCCATAAAGGTGACATAGCCAAAGGACCCATGCCAGAGGTGTCACTGTGAGCTAAGGAAGCTTAAAAAGAAAGTGCTCAGGTTTAAGTCTGTGACAGCGGTGAGAAAATGGGCTAGCGCCTCAGCTGGAAGTCGGATGTGAGCACCGTGACCTTCCAGTACCTATGTGTGATGTTATGACAGACCAGCGACCTCCCTGAATTCATACAGCCAAGGCCTTCTATGATAAATGAGTTTATATTCTAATTTTTAAGTGTTTTTTAAATTGCAGTTTGTGTATGAGTGTTTTGCCTGCATGTATGTCTGTTCCTCATGCATCATGGAAGCTAAAAGGGGACATTGGGTCCTGTGAGACTAGAGACTGGCAGAGCAGACGGTGCTCTTGACTGCTGAGCCAGCTCTCCAGCCCCAATCTTTGTGGTTCGTTTTTTGAGACAGGGCCTCACTATGGCTGGCACTTGCTATGCAGAGTGCTGGGATTAAAGTCGTGAACCATCGTGACCAGCCCCCTCTTTAAAGGGAATAAAATGTAGCTTATTCTAGAGCAAATGTGAGTGACCATGGCCCAGGAAAGTAGCTTTAGCTTAATCCAAATTCCATGTTCTAATATGAGAGTAGTTTCATAGCTTTACAGAACAAAGAAAAGTTATAAATCAGAGAAACTTTAAAATACGTGGGCAGATGCAGCCAGTAATGGCGCACCCCTTTAATCACAGCACTGGGGGGCAGAGGCAGGCAGGTCTGTGAGTTTCGGGCCAGCCTGATCTACAAAGAGAATCCAGAATAGCCAGGGCTACACAGAGAAACCCTGTCTCTAAAGAAAAAAAGGTTTCTGTATGTTATATCTGTGTGGTGCTCTGCACCTGTGTGAAGACCTACCTGCTCAGGTGAAGAAAACAGAGACATATCAAGTGTCCTATTCTCCGCCTTATTTCCTTCAGAAGTGCTCTCTTGCTGAGCCTGAAGCTAGGTTGGCAGGATGGAAGCCCCAAGGATCCTCCTGTCTTTAAGCCCCGCCCCCTGGCCCACAGTGCTAGGATTCCAGGTGTGTAAGTGAATTCTGGGGATCTGAGCTCAGCCCCTCCCCGTCCGCCCTCCCGTGCTGCTCTGGCAAAGCGGTCTCACCCGTTGAGCCCTTTCCTCAGCCCCATGTACTGAAGTCTTAGTCTCAGACACAGACTTCATTTTGGAAACAGGGTCATTGCAGATGTCATGAGTGAAGATGAGGTCGTGACCGTGAGGGGGTTTGTGCCAGGAGTCATGGTGTCTTCTATGATCCCAGCACAGTGGAGGCGAAAGCAGCAGCACAGTGAGCTTGTGGACAGTCTGAACTAAGAAAGCAAGATCCTAAGGTAAAACTGACCTTGAACTCATCCTCTCTTTTGTTTCTTTCCTTAAGTTTATTTTACACGTTTGTGCACAAGGTGCTTTCCCGAAGCCTGCAAAAGTCTGCAGAGAACATTGGATCCCCTGAAACTGGGCTAAAGACCCAGCTGTGGGCTGACACTGGGAAATCATGGTCTTCTGCAGTGCACCTTGAGTTTCTTGCCTCTAATTCCCAAGGGCTGGTATTGCATCATAGACCAGGCTGGCCTTGAACTCACTAAAATCCTCCTGCCTCTCTCTGCCTTACTGTGTCCAGCCCTGAAGTCTTTTTAGGTATGGATGTCTTGTCTGCACACCAGAAAGGGGCATCAGATTTCTGTGAGCCACCATCTGGCTGCAGGACCTCGGGAAGAGCAGTCATCGCTCTTAACCTCTGAGCCATCTCTCCAGCCCGCGTCTGCATCTTTTTACGCATATGCACCATGTCGTGCTTGGTGGAGGTCAGAGGAGGGCGGGGATCCTCTGGAACTGGGGTTATAGTTGCTGAGACACAATATGGGAGCTATGACTTGAATGCAGGTCCTTTGCACGAGCAACAAGTGCTCTAAACACCTGAGCCAGGTCTCCAGCCTCCTTGTAGTATGTCGAAGCACCAGTTTCCTTCACGGGTTGCAAACCAGCCGTAATACACAGCGCAGCAGCGCCACTATGCCTGCGTGCGCTTAGTCCCAGGACTACAATCTCCCAGACGACACTGCGGAACCTCTTCTGGTGTGACCGTACATGACCAATCGCTGAGGAGCTTAGTATACCGGCGCTGGAGCAAAGCAGTAGGACTACTTCTCCCATAAGCCACTGCGGGCTTGACTGTCTTATTATTTCCAGACTTGGAGAGGGCGGGCCGAACAGGGAGTCCACTTTCCCGGCAGGCGGTGCGGCCAGAGGAGGAGGCGCGGCGCGGGACTTCATTTCCCAGCAGGCGTCAGGCGGCGGGTGCCGCGGTGCCTTGTGTGGGATGTAAGCGCGGAGGTGGGCTCGGGGGACAGAGGCCGGGACTCTCCTTGGGACTTGCGGGAGGCTGCTTTGGGTTCACCTTCTGGAAGGCTCCAGAGGGCCGGGTAGAGGTCATAGGGATTGGGAGGGGCGGCCTTTAAGGATTCCCCAGAGAGGACTTTGGGACGCAGCCTCATTGGGGCTCGGGGGTCCCGGGATTGTGGGGAACAAGAAGGCCTTGGTTGAAGGGTCTCAGCGACCGAGCCGCCGCCCGTGAGCGCAGAACGAAGCGGCTGGCGAAGCAGAATTGTGGCGGAGGGTAGAACCTCAGTCGAGCCTGGGAGGGGGCTCTCTCGCCGAGCCCGACCCTCCCTCCCTCGGCTCGCCCGCAGGCCACCGCCCGCCGCCATGGGGCTGAAGGCCGCCCAGAAGACACTGTTCCCTCTGCGCTCTATTGACGACGTGGTGCGCCTGTTCGCTGCGGAGCTGGGCCGGGAGGAGCCTGACCTGGTGCTCCTCTCCTTGGTCCTGGGCTTCGTGGAGCATTTCCTGGCTGTCAACCGTGTCATCCCCACCAACGTGCCCGAGCTCACCTTCCAGCCCAGCCCCGCACCTGACCCTCCTGGCGGCCTCACCTACTTCCCGGTGGCCGACCTATCCATCATTGCTGCCCTCTATGCCCGATTCACCGCTCAGATCCGCGGCGCTGTGGACCTCTCCCTCTACCCTCGAGAGGGGGGCGTTTCCAGTCGCGAACTGGTAAAAAAGGTCTCGGACGTCATATGGAACAGCCTCAGCCGCTCCTACTTCAAGGACCGAGCCCACATCCAGTCCCTCTTCAGCTTCATCACAGGTTGGCGTCAGACAGGTGGTCGGGGGAGCAAATGAATGTTGCCTTACCTCTTCTCATGTCTGAACAATATGGTTTACAGCCCTTTGGAGACCTGTAAACCTTGCATACTGGGGCAGGTCTTAGAACTTCGCAGCTGTGGACACAGAATCCCGAAGAGGGGAAGTGATGTTCTAATGTCAGAATGACAGGGCTGGGACCAGAATCTGATCGTTCAGTGCCAGATCCTACCCTCTATTCCTTCAATACCCCTAGTCCTGCCATTGAATAGCCACAGGAATGTGGCGGCCCAACACACGGGGAAAGAGGATGGTAGCAGATTGAGGAGGCAGACAAAGGGGTGGACACATTCGAAACAAGTAAAATAGATGGTGCCTATGACAATATTTTGGAAGGAAACACAGACTTGAGCACAAGAAGCTTAGGGCTAAGGACTTGGAAAGTGCTTCAGTTCCCAGCACGGCATTGAGTAAGACTCTGAGGCCAGCAGGAAAAAAAGAGAAATCAGGCACGGGAGGGGTGGGGTGAGGGGATTCCTGGGGTCATGGGTTTGCTCTCCCTACTACAGTCTAATAGGGGTACAGTAAGACGCCGGGCGGGTTAAGTCATTTTGGTAACAAGCACATGATGCAGGAAAGGGAGGGACAGTTTCTGGCTGGGTGGAGCTGAGATCCAGAAAAGGTCTCCTGCCTGGGTTGGGCTAAGGAGGGGTGAGGCTGTGAGCAGAGAAGGGCGAGTGCAGTGGGTAGAAGCGTGCAAGGCGTGGACACAGGCTTGAGAGGCCTTAGAGGTGTTCCTCTTCTTACAGGCACTAAACTGGACAGCTCAGGCGTGGCCTTTGCAGTGGTAGGGGCCTGCCAGGCCCTGGGACTCCGAGATGTCCATCTGGCCTTGTCTGAGGATCATGCGTGGGTGGTGTTTGGGCCCAATGGGGAGCAGACAGCTGAGGTCACCTGGCATGGCAAAGGCAACGAGGATCGCAGGGGTCAGACGGTCAATGCTGGTGTGGCCGAACGGGTATAGTATTTTCCTTCGATCTTGCCCTTTTCCTACTCAGTGAGCCCCAGTCATCGGAGGGATTCTACTTCCCTGGCCATGGTCCCCTCAGCCCGTCATCCCCTTTTGTATGTATGGAGGGGGAAGGCAGATGTGAACTGATTCATATCACCATGCCCCACAAGGTGGGGGCATCCTGAGGTGTCTGCTTTTGTGCCTTTCCAAGAGCTGGCTGTACCTAAAAGGATCGTACATGCGTTGTGACCGCAAGATGGAGGTGGCGTTCATGGTGTGTGCCATCAACCCTTCCATTGATCTTCACACTGACTCCCTGGAGCTGCTGCAACTGCAGCAGGTGAGGAGACCGCTGTGCCCGGGGCCCTCCCATTCCCTCCTGTGAAATGGACTGGCCTTTCTCAATGCTCAAGAGTGGAGTTGAGACACGAAAGGCTTTGCTTGGCGAAAGGACTGAGTCTTGAATGCCAGCCCTGTGGCTTCTGGACCCCACTCTAGCTGGTAGGCAGCTCCTTTCCTCACTCACACCTCTTTCCCTTCGGCTCTAGAAGCTGCTCTGGCTGCTGTATGACCTAGGACATCTGGAAAGGTCAGTAGAAGGATATGGTCAGGCCTTGGGGGAGTCAGGGAGCTGGGTGATATCCTGGGCTTATGATCTGTTCCCAGGTACCCCATGGCACTAGGAAACTTGGCAGATCTGGAGGAGCTAGAGCCCACCCCTGGTCGGCCAGACCCACTCACCCTCTATCACAAGGTGAGACCATCTTGGAAAGCAGCAACTCCTTTCTGGGGACTGCGAGGAAGAACTCTGTGTGCTGGAGGGTATCTCCTGCCCTACTTTGTGCATATGTAGAATGAGGGTGGTTTTGTGTTTAAGAAGTGCCCTGGGTTCCCCAGCCTAGGATTCTCGGGACCTGAATTTATCCCTCAAGCCCAGCACTTTTCAGCTGGCCTTCACCTTCCTGGCATGTAGCCTATGGAGAGGTGTTAGCTTGCTCCGTGTGGTTGGATAGTGGGACTTGGAAGTCTTTGTACAAGAGCATGTGGGGAGGACACCTGCCCCAGGCCTGAGTGCTCCCTCCCTAGGCCTTGTTTTGTGGGGTCATCACTCCTGTTGTCTGCCTTTTTCTTGTAAGCAGGCTTGTAGATTCAGGTCTGAGGTGGAGGTGGGAGGGAGTAGGGAGCACCGGGTAGAGGGGCCAACAGGGAATGGAGCCGGGAAAGAGACAGGGAGGACTCTGGCATCTTCTTTTTGTAGCATATCACTGATGAGGCAGCTGGGGGCTGCCTCCCTGAGGTTCTTCTGCTCCACCCTCCAGGGCATTGCCTCAGCTAAGACCTACTACCAGGATGAGCACATCTACCCCTACATGTACTTGGCTGGCTACCACTGTCGCAACCGCAACGTGCGCGAAGCCCTGCAGGCCTGGGCCGACACTGCCACTGTTATCCAAGAGTGAGGATTTCCCTGCCACAGCCTCCAGTCTGTCCTTCCTCTCACTTTCCCAAGGCTTGTCCCAAGCTCTTTCCTCTCTGATTGGCCCCTACACAGCCAGGGCTGCAATCACCAGGGAAGTGAGGCTCTGGTTAGCGTCTCATCTCAGGCCTTTTCTTCCCTTCTCTCTCTGCCCAATTTATTTCTGCTCTATAGTCAGTTGTGGTTATACGTGGTACCACTGTCTCTGCCCAATTTCTAGTCCAGGCCCCCCACATCCCACTTCCTCATCTTGTCTTGGACAAACATGGTCACCATCATGTGGGTGAACAAAGACCCCATCTCCTACCCAGTCAGTGGGCTATCCCATTGTGGGGAAACTGTCAACCTGAATTCTCCATGTTCTCACAGCTACAACTACTGCCGGGAGGATGAGGAGATCTACAAGGAATTCTTTGAAGTGGCCAATGATGTCATCCCCAATCTGCTGAAGGAGGCAGCTAGCCTACTAGAAGCAGGCGAGGAGCGGCCAGGGGAGCAAGCCCAGGTGAAGAGCTGGACTCCATCGGTCCCTCCTTCTTGGCCACCTTGGACTACATGGACGGGACTGGGGATTCTCTTTTGCTGGAGATGATATCCTGGGCTTGGGTTTGAAGGGACAGGGTATTTTAGAGTCTTTAGGTAAAGGCCTAAAGTAGCCCTCATGGCCAGGTTATGGCCATGAAGTGGGTTAGGCTCTAAGTGGGAAGAGGCATTCTTCTCCTCCCCTCACATACACCAAGGGTTGGCTTTATAAAAGGTCCTGGCCTGCCCTTGCCCTCAGTGCAGCCAGGGCTTTGCCCAGTGGAACCTGGCCTGCACACTGTGACTGACCTCTGACGTACCTTCCCTCTTGTCCAGGGCACCCAGGGCCAAGGTTCTGCCCTCCAGGACCCAGAGTGCTTTGCCCACCTGCTGCGATTCTATGATGGCATCTGCAAATGGGAGGAGGGCAGCCCCACACCAGTACTGCATGTAGGCTGGGCAACTTTCCTTGTGCAGTCCCTAGGCCGCTTTGAGGGACAGGTGAGAGGGCACTATCCAGGGGGCTGGAAACTACAGGGTGATAGTAGCCACAGAGAGTGAGGTTATTGCATGTGCCTATCTGAGAGGAGACTCCCAGAAGGAGGGTCAGGCCGAGCCCAGAGTTCCCACTGGTTATCCACAACCTTTTCCTTGGCTTGTGCTCTTGCCCAGGTGCGGCAGAAGGTGCACATAGTTAGCCGGGAAGCAGAGGCAGCAGAGACTGAAGAACCGTGGGGAGATGAAGCTCGAGAAGGCCGGCGGCGGGGTCCCCGCCGAGAGTCCAAACCTGAGGAACCACCTCCACCCAAGAAGCCTGCATTGGACAAGGGCCTGGCGGGGCAAAGTGCAGGGTCGGGACCACCCCGGAAAACGCCAGGGACTGTCCCAGGTACTGCCCGTGGCCCTGAAGTCGGCAGTGCTGCTCAGGCTCCAGCCCCTGCAGCGTCGCCGCCACCGGGGGGCCCAGTGCTCACTTTCCAGAGCGAGAAGATGAAAGGCATGAAGGAGCTATTGGTGGCCACCAAGATCAACTCCAGTGCCATCAAGCTGCAACTCACGGCACAGTCGCAAGTGCAGATGAAGAAACAGAAAGTGTCCACACCCAGCGACTACACACTCTCTTTCCTTAAGCGGCAGCGCAAGGGCCTCTGAACTGAAGGAATTCTGTGACTCACTCCCAGCAGGCTTCCCTGTAGTCCCCTATTCAAGACCAGACTCCGCCCATAGTCGGAGGGCCCCAGAGCTGTTCTGCAGTGACTGGGAGCCTTCAGTTAACGCTCCTTTTCAGGCCCCAGAGCTGTAGCTCGGTTCTTAGAACCCAGGTTTTACCTTCCACCAGCCGGCCAACTGAAACGTCATCGTGTAGGGCCATGTAACCAATCTTGAAAGGTCCAACCCCTGAAATTCAATGGGCCGCGACAGGAACCCCAGTCGAGCCTGAACAGGTCGGCATGAGGTTGGGGGCTGAGGTTGACCTTAGCCCAGGAGCACAGATGCTCCCTGGAAGCGGATGCTATCAAGGACTTCAGTCCCTAGGGATAGATTTCTGCACTTTAAGAGTTCCATCCTTTGGGAATCCAACTCTCCTTCCCCAAAGAACTTACATATTGCTGCCTGAATTTGGAAATCTTCGCTTCCTCGCCTCCCTAGCCCCAGAGTCCGGGACCTGAAGCTCCGACTCTTGTCTGTGAATAATACTGAGCCTCGCCTGCTTCCTGACCAAACTGGCCCCAGAACAGAGCAGGACCTCTTCCAGCCCTCTGGGAACCTCCCCGAGGTCCCAGGAGGAAATCTGCACGGGGTGGGGGAGGGCCAGTCTCTTCCTGTTTTGTACATAGATTTATTTTTCAGTTCCAAGGAAGATAAATACATTTTGTTACAAAAAAAAAAAGACATGTCCGTGTTTCATCTGGGAAATCGGGGATGGGGTAGGGAGTGGAGATCCGCTTCGGATTTGAAACTTCACGCTCTGCACCTGTAGCGCTTTGAGAATCCGGGTGTTGTGGGAAGAGCCTAAGCTCCGCCCCTAGTTCTGGGACTTCCCCGCGCGGCTAGGGCGCCTCCTCTCGGCTGGGCGGGCGGCGGGGCATCCCCGGCTGGCCCCGCCCCGCCCTGGCCCCGCCCCCGCGGCCTCGGAGTCTCGGCGCTGCCCCTGCCCTCCCGCCTCGGCCCGCCCCGCCCCGCGCCGCTCCGCGCCGGCTCCGCAGCTTGCGCCCGCCGGCCGGTCCGGCGCCGGGCCATGGCGCTGTTGCGGGATGTGTCGCTGCAGGATCCGCGGGACCGCTTCGAGCTGCTGCAGCGTGTGGGGGCCGGGACCTATGGCGACGTTTACAAGGTGCGCTGTGCGGGGCTGTGGGACGGGCGGGAGCGCAGGAGGAGGGTGCATCTTCACGTCCCGCCGCGGGAGCCCCGGCCCCGCCCCCTCCTCACCCCGCTTCTCGCCCTGCGCCCCGCAGGCCCGTGACACCGTCACCTCTGAACTGGCTGCGGTGAAGATCGTCAAGCTAGACCCAGGTGTGGGCCCGGGTGGGGCCTCTGCGCTCCAGGGAGGCGGGCGCGGGAGCTGGTGGGGGCGGAGAGTTGACATTTCCGAGACCCCCAGAGAGGCCGACTGCAGGAGAGACTCAGGGCTGTCACCTGCTCGGTGAGGAGAGAAACACTCTATGTCCAGTTTGCACACAGGGGCAGAGTCTGGGCTACCCCTGTGTGCCCCCCCATAATGCCTTGTGCTCCCCAGGCGACGACATCAGCTCTCTTCAGCAGGAAATCACCATCCTTCGTGAATGCCGCCACCCCAATGTTGTGGCCTACATTGGCAGCTACCTCAGGTGAGGTTGTTTATCTTCTTACCCCAGACAGCCCTCGTGTGTCTTGCTGTGTGCCACCCCCAGCTCTCTGTCTCCCCAGGAATGACCGCTTGTGGATCTGTATGGAGTTCTGTGGAGGGGGTTCACTGCAGGAGATTTACCATGGTGAGAGCCAGGCTCCATGGGACATTGCCTTTCCCCATTCCAATGTAGAGGCAAGAGGGCATCCTTCTGGCTGAACTTCGGCTCCTCTTTCCTTCTGACTGGCTGTGTGACCTTGAGAGAAACACTGTCCTTCTCTGGGCTCAGTTTCCCAGCCTAAACTTAGAAGAAATGTGGCTAACATCACTTTCCTGTAGTAGTGTCTGCTGCTTCCCCACTGTGCAGGGTGCCCAGGGAGGGTCAGCATATCCCTCAGGCTCACTCTCTCCAGCTTTCGTGTTGTCTATTTCAGCTACTGGGCCTCTGGAAGAACGGCAGATTGCCTATGTTTGCCGGGAGGCACTGAAGGTACTGGGTTCGTAGGCAGCACCCACTTTGGAATCCCTGGGAGTGTGGGCCCAACTCAGCTGGCCTTCAAAGGATTGGGACCTTGGAATGGTAGCCCAGGGGCTATGTGTCCTAGGGGGAGGGGGCCCCCAGTTCTGTTCCCGGAAGCAGCCTATTTCCCTCTTGGCTCAGTCACTTCCTGTTTGGGGAGAGGGGAGGAGGAAGCGGCTTGGGTGGGGGGCCCCCAGACCTGAGGAGGGGCTCAGGAGAGGTAACTAGTGCTAAGTAGCTGTCCTCAGAGACTCCTCTTTGTCCCCAGGGGCTCCACCACTTGCATTCTCAGGGGAAAATCCATCGAGACATCAAGGTAGGGGTCAGCCAAGGGCATGGTTCAACAGAGGAGGAAGCTGCTGGGTACCTGACAATCCTTTCTGTGTCCTGCAGGGTGCCAACCTTCTGCTCACTCTGCAGGGTGATGTCAAGCTGGGTCAGTACTGGGGGATGCCATGAGGGTTCAGCAGGGGCTCAGAGCATAGAATTTAGTGCTGGGATCCCAGTTACTTTACTGCTTGAGCCTCAGTTTCCCCATTTAGGAGATGTAGCATTATTACTTGCTTGCTGGTAATTGGCTGAAGTTGAGGGAAAGCTATAATAGGAATCAGGTGTTCAGAGATGATGGCCCCTTCTCAGAAGAGGGGCCTGGCCTGGCTTGGGACAGTTGTGGTTGGACCCAAGTCCTGTCTGCTACTGCCTGTGCCCTGGGGTGGGAAGTGAGTAAGGCCCTGAGGCTGGTAAGAGCCTCTTTTTTCCTGCAGCGGACTTTGGGGTGTCAGGCGAGCTGACAGCATCTGTGGCCAAGAGGCGGTCTTTCATTGGCACGCCATACTGGTAAGATGGTGCCCTGGTGATAGGGGTAGGGGCCATAAGTAGGGCACCTCGTCATCCCACTTGTGACCCCGACTCTAGGATGGCGCCTGAGGTTGCTGCTGTGGAACGCAAGGGTGGCTACAATGAGCTGTGTGACGTCTGGGCCCTGGGCATCACTGCCATTGAGCTGGGTGAACTGCAGCCGCCGCTGTTCCACTTGCACCCCATGAGGTCAGCCTAGCACATGCCCCTTGCCTGACCGTTGCCCTGCTGACCCTTGACCTATAACCTCACATCTTCCCCAGGGCCTTGATGCTCATGTCGAAGAGCAGCTTCCAACCACCCAAGCTGAGAGACAAGACGCGTTGGTGAGGGCTCACCCATGGCTGAGATGGGCTTTTCCAGCCAAGCCGCATGGGATGGAGGCTTTTACCAATGGTTGAGCATGGTTCTCACTCTAGGCTGACTCAGTATGGACAGAAGGGAAGGGCTGGGGGCTTGTGATGGAGGTGTTGCTATGGCACACCAGCAGCACTGTCCCAGCTGCTCCTTGCTGGCCAGCTGGGGCAACTGACAGGATGCTTCTGTATAGAGCTCAAACTGGGTTTGGGTGGGTGGGGCTTTTGTGCCCACCAGGACCCAGAATTTCCACCACTTCCTCAAGCTGGCCCTAACCAAGAACCCTAAGAAGAGGCCTACAGCTGAGAAGCTTCTGCAGGTGGGAGGCAGGGGAGGACGCCTGGGGGCCTAAAGCTCAAAGATGGGGTCTGGAGGACGGGGACTAACCTGACCACCGTTTGCTCCTCCAGCACCCCTTCACAACCCAGCAGCTCCCGAGGGCCCTCCTTACCCAGCTCCTGGACAAGGCCAGCGACCCTCACCTGGGAGCCCTGTCCCCTGAAGACTGTGAACTAGAGGTAAAGGGGGACTGGGAGCCGGGTTAGCAGGGTGGAAGGGGTTTGCAGCTTTATAAATCAGAATTTCCATGACTTGTGGAATTCCAGCATAGAGCTCCTCCTTAGTCAAGCCCACCCCCCAAGAATCTTGAGTGCATCTGGCCTCACTGCACTGCCTCAGAGCCAAGCCAGCCATGACTATGACTAAGCTGTCTCCCTTTCTGTGTGGCCTTTGGCCAGTGTCTTGATGCTTCTGTGTCAGTTTTCTCACCTGTGAATTAGGGCCGTTTTAGTTCATAGAAATTGTAGAGGGCTGTCATGAAAACAGAACACTTGATGTGTGTGAAGACCTGGAAAAATTCCTGGCTAGAGGTGAGGACTGGGTGCAAGTCTGTTGTCTGTGTTCTTTCTTAGACCCAGGATATGTTCCCAGATACCATCCATTCCCGGGGCCATCATGGGCCAGCTGAGAGGACCCCTTCTGAGATCCAGTGTAAGTCTGCTGACAAAGCTAAATGCACCCATGGACCCGGTGCTGTTCTGGGGGTCCATCCTGAGACTTTGACCCCTTCTAACCTAA
This sequence comes from Pachyuromys duprasi, assembly GCA_028658305.1. Lineage (NCBI taxonomy): Eukaryota > Metazoa > Chordata > Mammalia > Rodentia > Muridae > Pachyuromys > Pachyuromys duprasi. The sequence continues at coordinate 23,842,842 of CM053762.1, forward strand.
GACTCTGGGTCCCTAGTTCACCAGGTGAAATTTGGCGCTCCTCGACGGAAGGAGACAGATCCTCTCAATGAACCGGTGAGGCACCGGCTGTGTCGAGGGAGTGGTGGTGTAGGGTGGGACATCCCAGATCAAGGCCAGTCTGAAGCAGGGTCACCTGGGTCCTGGGGTGGCGGCTCCCCCGGGCCTGTGTCACCTCACCCAGGGTCCTGGGGTGGTGGCTCCTCCTAGGCTATTTTCCCTTAGATAGCACTGGAAAGTGGAAGGCCGGCCACACCCTTCTGAAACTTAGGTCTCACAGGACTGAGGGCCCCCAGCTCCGCCAGATCCTCTAGTCTGCCTGTCACAGGATAATGTTTCACCATCTACTCTTACTCTGTCACTTGTTCCTCTCTCTGACCCCACAGTGAGTGCCTCTCTCTGCCCTGCTGTCTCAGTCCCCTCCTGGCTTTTCTCTATGGTCTTTCATGAGCCTTTTCCTGCTACCAGAGTATTTTCCATCTGTCTATTGGTCTGCTCTCTCCTGCGCCCTCTCTCCTCTCTCTGTTAACGTTGAGAATGATTGACTCACTTAACCTAGCTGGCCTTGAACTCACTCTATAGTCTAGGCATGCCTTGAAATCCAGATCATTCCTGGCTGTTCCCTTCCATCTCTTGATATCCTTCTCTTTTCCTTCACCTCTTTCCTCTCACTGCCTTGGTTTCCTCCAGTGGGAGGAGGAGTGGACGCTGCTGGGAAAAGAGGAACTGAGTGGGTGAGTGAGCAAGGCTGGGGAAGCTGAGGGGCAGGTTGGGTCTTACGTAAGATTGACCGCTGACCCCTTTTTGGCTTAGGAGCCTGCTACAGTCAGTCCAGGAGGCCCTGGAAGAAAGGTGAGGGGCCCTTACCTGGGGTGCAGAAGGTCTCCAGGCCTGGGGGCCAGTCTCCTCTCACACCCCATCATGCCATCTGCTGTGTCCCTGTAGGAGCCTGACTATCCGGCCAGCCTTAGACCTCCAGGTGTGGATCGGAAGAGGGTGGAACTGGGAAGTAAGCCATGTGCATTGGATGCCGTGGGGCTGAGAATGCACCACAGGGCACCTGTTGATGGCCAGGCTGTTTCTGACCCTCTTGCCAGGAGCTGGACTCCCCAGATGATGCCATGGGAACCATCAAGCGGGCCCCGTTTTTGGGGCTGCCCCACACTGAGCCAACACCCGATGACAACGCCCAGTCCTGCTCCCCAGGTGAGGCCCAGGCTCGGCAGTCCAGGAGGAGTTCCGGGGTAGGGCCGGGGCTTGCAGTCACTATCGTCTGTGTGCAGGAACCCTGTCAGCACCTTCACCCGACCGCAGTCCCCCATTGCTGCCCACTGCCTGGGCTACCCTGAAGCAACGGGAGGATCCTGAGGTAAGGGGACACCACAGGGTCGGGAGGTAGGCTATAGGGTGTCACCTTGGCCTTGACTCCTTCCCTCCCGCACAGAGATCATCCTGCCATGGCCTTCCTCCTACCCCCAAGGTGCACGTAAGTGTTCCCTGGCTGTCCCTAGGCTCTGCTGCCCTGGCGTTCCCACTGGGCCCCTCATCAGCTACTCCTTTCCTCCCCAGATGGGTGCCTGCTTCTCCAAGGTCTTCAATGGATGCCCCTTGCAGATCCATGCTGCTGTCACTTGGGTTCACCCAGTGACTCGAGGTGGGCCATGGGTAGAACAGAAGTAGTAACTTAGGATACCCTTAGGCTTGGGCCAGGGGCGTGTGGCAGCCTCTGACCGGATGCCCATGCCTGCAGACCAGTTCCTGGTGGTAGGAGCGGAGGAAGGCATCTACACCCTCAACCTGCATGAACTGCATGAGGACACACTGGAGAAGGTGAGGCCCGTTGGCTTTGGGGTGCAGAGGCACGGGGATGCTGGGTGCTGACTACTACCGTCTTCTGTCCCAGCTTATCTCCCAGCGCTGCTCCTGGCTCTATTGTGTGAACAATGTGTTGCTGTCACTCTCAGGTAGGAGGAAGAGGGTGCGGGGGCATCCAGAGCACCCTTCCCGACCTTTCTCTGTGACCTGTGCGCTACTCCCCTTCTGCTTCAGGGAAATCGACTCACATCTGGGCGCATGACCTCCCAGGCCTGTTTGAGCAGCGGAGATTGCAGCACCAGGCACCCCTCTCCATCCCGACCAACCGCCTCACTCAGCGCATCATCCCCAGGTCAGCAGGTGTGGGCTGCCGAGGAGGGCCAGGATAGTGCCTGCTGGATGAGACCCACCCCCTCCCGAGACTGCCAGCGCCTTAGTTGAATCCTTAGGCACTTTGGCATCCCTGAAGCTGCTTCCTCCTGGCCAGCACAGTTGTTGGCCTCCCCTCCTGTCCACCTGGCTTGTTGGAACGGACAGAGGGATGTGGGTGTGAAAGTGCTTTGTAGATGGTGTAGACGGCAGGGCTGTGGGCTTCATCCAGCAGTTTCAGTGGCTCTGTGCTGGGCCTGGCACATGAGTCAAGAGAAACTCTGCTTTGGAGAGACAAAGGACATGGGCATTCATGGCAGGCTCCTTGGTTCAGGGTAGGTGCTGGGGTAGAGCCAGAGAGAGTGCTCTGAAAGCAGAGACAGCTCAGAACCAAGAAGATGCATTCCAGTGTTCCAGGGAAGGGGAGAGCATGTGCAGGTTGGACCAAACAGCAAGGCCTGGGGAACCCCGTGGTCTTTGGCATGAGGGTTGAGAGCCACACAGGTGGCCAAACCCCTCCCCTATTTCCAAGCCTGCGACTTGGACGCTGTCCAGTGGACAGCGGTACTGTCAGCATTTCAGAGGGTCCTATTGTGTACCGGTCAGTATGCTTCCTGCTGTCGCTGGTTCAGCTGACTGTCTAAGAGCCAGGCTGGTGTGGTGGCTTAGGCCTGATATCCCAGCACTCAGGAGAATGAGGCAGGAGGATCTCAAGTTTGAGGCCAGCCTGGACTTTGTCTCAAAGAAAAAACACAACTGGGCATGGTGGTGCATGTTTGTGATTTCAACATATGGGAAATAGGGGCAGGAGAATCAGGAATTCAGGGTTATCCTGGTCTACTCACTGAGTTTGAGGCCAGCCTGGTCTGTGTGAGTTCCTGTCTATGAAAACAGAACATACTGACCATATAGAGAGCTACAGTAGGACTGGTATTTGGGAAGCAGAACGGTGAGGTCTGGAGACCAGCTGCAGAGGAGCTCACTGCTGAAGCTAAGCAGCCCAGCATTGGCGTGTGAGGTGCAGCCATTTATCCGGTAACTATGCAGCCAGAACCTTCCTCCTATGCTCATGGCATTGTGCAGGGTTCAGGCACATCTGTAGACTGAAGGGACCTTTGTCCCTTCTCTTTATGTCATTTTTTCTGGAAAGGAGGTAGATGGTAAACCTAGAAAAATGAGGCTCTTTGACAGCGATGGCTCAGAGCATATGCTGTGGAGAAGAGCAGGCTGAAGAAGAGGACTGTAGAGGGCTGTTTTGAAAGCCGCCTGTGAGAAAGTGCTGTTTGAGCCAAGACCAAAGACAGAGCTGCGGCTGTAGCTTACTGGTAAGGTAAGGTAAGGTAAGGTAAAGTAGCTTGCCTAGCCTGTAGGAGGCCCTCAGTTTAGTCCCTGGCACTGTGGGAACCTAGGACTTAGAGGAGTGCAGGACTGGCAAGATTGCTCAGTGGTTAAAGACACCTACCACCTGATGATGGAAAGGGAAGTTCAACTCCTGCAAGCTTCTCCGACCTCCACAGTCATATCATGATGTGTACATACACACGTACATGAGTGTACATGCAATAAATAAATAAGTAAAAAGTAATAATTTCATGTCGATTGGTGTGAGGGTGTCCAATCCCCTGGAGCTGGAGTTACAGACAGTTACGGGCTGCCTTCTGGTGTTGGAAATTTAGCCCGGATCCTCTGAAGGGCAGCTAGTGCTCTTAACCACTGAGCCATCTTCCCAGCCCCGATAAATTTTAATTTTTAAGAAACTAGAGAGCTGTAGGGAAGGTTACTTTAGGAGACAAGATGCCCAAGACAGAGGTCTTAGGGAAGAAGCCTCCTTGGGGAACAGGAGGTCATTGAGGGTCTGTCTCTACAGGGAGGCCTTAAGCTATTACTCACAGCAGCTTGGAGGCCGCTGGTGAGCTGTGACTGGCACTGAAGTCCTCATGGGGTCTCTGTTGGTGGATGAAGACTAGGCCGCTGATGAGGGAGGATGCTGGAGGCCGTGAGAAGCCCACTGCAGTATTTAGGTGGCCAGCAATGGAGGTGCAGGCTGCAGTAGGCGTAAAGGAAGTGAGAACTCGTCTGGTTCTGGTTGTTTTGCAAGTGGAGCCAGCAGGATTTCCTGGTGATAGGCGGTCTTTGAAAGAGAAAGGGGAGTCAAGGTTGAGTGCGAGGCTTCTGACCTAGGTTGAGGGAAGGATGGAGTTGTCATCAGCTGTGAGAGGTATAGGAGTCTGGCCTTACTTCAGTTTTGCCACATTAAATAAATCATACGCCTGTCATCTCAGCGTTCAGGTAGTCACATTTCAAACGATGCCTATTCCCTGTGAATGGGACCTCCCTCGTCCATCTGGGAGCAGGGCAGCAGCAGAGGGTGGGTCAGGAAGTGCTCCAGTGTGACTGCGACCTGCTTGGGGGGCCAGGCCAGGCCCGGGCAGCAGCGCTGGGAGCTCTGGAGGAGAGCCTTATCTACAGAGCTCAGGGCAAGCCTGTATCTGGTGCCCTGTGGCCTCTGGGCTTCCTGAGCCTCTGTTTTGACCCACAACCTTTAGGCAGAGGGCTTGCCAGAGCCCCAGGAAGTCAGGGGCAGGTTTGACTCTGCCTGTCTACTTTGAACATAGAGAAGGAAAGAAATGGGATTCTTTAGAGGAAACGCCAGATGCAAACACCAGGTGCCAGCTGGGGAGGGAGGGAGGAAGAGGGAAGGCAGAGGGCAGCACAGTGAGGCAGACATGGCTTCCTCCCAGGGGCTTGTCCTGGCAGGAGGACAGACGGACCTGAGGCACTGGGAGGAGATTGCCTTGTTAACAGCTCAGTTCCTCAGATGAAAAAACAGGCTCAAATGATCAGTCCCCTGAGGGAATGGGGGACTCCCCAAAAGACAGCCACCCAGCGAGGGTGCAGAAGGGCAGGCCATTTGCCTTTTGAAGTCTGTATGTTTCCCAGGGCCTGTTTGTCAGTCTTTGAAATGGGCTGAGTGTGCTCAAGCTGGGACCTGCATCAGCTTCTGGTCTCCACACTAGCTGCCTCAGCTGCCAGCCAGGAACAGGCAGAGAGGCAGAAGTGACTGGTTTCAAACCACACCGAACCTACCTGTAATCCTAGCCCTTGGGAGACTGAGGCAAGAGGATTGCTACAGATTCCAAGCTAATCCAGGCCGCAGAGTGGAAACTAGAGGAGGGCCGGTGCAACAGCTTAGTTTCCCAGGTAAAGGTGGCCGCCGCTAAGGTCAGTCTCAAGGACTCAAATGGCGGAAGGGGGACTGGCTCCTGCAAGTTGTCTTTTGACCTTTGTATATGTGCCATGATGTGTGTCCCCCATCATTAGTCAATCATTTTAAAGAAATGCTTTATTTTAGAGCTGGTGTGGTGATGCATGCCTGTAATAATCCCAGCACTCGGGGAGGCACAGGCAGGCGGATCTCTGTGAATTTGAGGCCAGCCTCGTCTACAGAGTCCACAACAGCCAAGGCTACAGAGAAATCCTGTCTCAGAAAAGATACTTTTAATTTTTTTTTACATTTATTATTATGTGTTTTTGCTTGTTTGAGACAGGATCTCTCTCTCTCTAGCCCTGGCTGTCCTAGAACTCATTACGTAGACCAGGCTGGCTTTAAACTCAAAGAGATCCTGCTTTTGCCTCCCAAGTGCTGGGATTAAAGGCATTATTATTATTATTATTATTATTATTATTTTGTCGGGGAGGGTTGGTGGGAGGTTAGGAGACAATTTACAGAAGTGATTTTTCTCAGTCTGACACCTGGACCCCAGGAACTGAGTTCAGGTTGTAAGTCTTAGTGGCAGGTACCTGTACCTAATGAGCCATCTAGCCAGCCCAAGAGGTTGAGGAGGAGGAGGAGGAGAGAGAGAGAGAGAGAGAGGTAGCACTAGATCTGGTGGCTCAGGCTTCTAATGTCAGCACCTGGGAGGATTCAGCAAGATCAGGAGTTTGAGAGCAGTCTGGGTTATATGAACGTTGTCTCAAAAAACTTATGAGTGGTTAAGAGCCCTTGCTGCTCTTCCAGAGGACCTGGGTTCAGTTCCCCATCATCTACGTGATCGCTGACAGCCACTTTAACCTCAGGGGATCTGATGTGCCTTCTCACCTCTGCAGGCTCCAGGCACAAAGTGAATGTACATAATATACGCGCAGGCAAACATTTAGACACACAAAAATAAACTTTAAAGAGAGAAACCCGAAAGAACAACCCCGTAGAGTGAGTGCCCAGGCTGGGGAGCCCACAGAGCCTCAGCCCCTTGCAGCTCTTACAGGCACGCTGCTGAGCTTCACTGAGCCTAGTGTCTCCTCCGGAAAGCGGGAAGGCGACAGTGGCCACCTCACAGGGCACAGCGGGGGCTTTGCCCACGGATGGCTCTCAGAACAGAGGCTGATTTTGACCCCCCCCATCCCCCGCAGGCGCTTCGCCCTGTCCACTAAGATTCCTGACACCAAAGGCTGCCTGCAGTGTCGTGTGGGTAAGAGCCGGCTGATTGGGGCAGGGGGAGGGGGGCTGCTGTGAGGCTGAACCTTTGCCCAACACCTCCTTTTCCCACAGTTCGGAACCCCTATACAGGCAGCACCTTCCTGCTGGCCGCCTTGCCCGCCAGCCTGCTTCTGCTGCAGTGGTATGAGCCATTGCAGAAATTCCTGCTGCTGAAGGTAAGAGACCGGAAAATCCCTGGGTGTGGCAGGATGCCCACAGGAGCGACAGAGCCGAGCCTCTCTGCTGTCCCCTAGAATTTTTCCAGTCCCTTGCCCAGCCCAGCAGGGATGCTGGAGCCGCTGGTGCTGGACGGAAAGGAGCTGCCACAGGTGTGCGTGGGCGCCGAGGGGCCCGAGGGGCCCGGCTGCCGAGTCCTGTTCCATGTCTTACCCCTGGAGGCTGGCCTGACTCCAGACATCCTCATCCCTCCTGGTGAGCAGCAGAGCTGGGTGCTGCAGGGAGGGGATGCTTGAGAAAGTCAGAGAGGTGGGGTTATGGGACACCTCAATCCAGGCGCTCTGATCGCGGCTTCCATGAAGGCTTTTATCAGACTAGCCTGGGCACAGTGGCACAGGCCTGCGATTCCCTCTTCTGAGGCTGAAGCGTGAGGATTGCATGAACCCATGAATAGACGCTACCCTGGATGACATAACAAGCCAAAGCTTTTCTGGTTTTGTTTCTTTAAAGAAAGGCATGGTGGTATAAGCACTCGGCAGCCCAAGGCAGGAAGATCCTGAGTTTGAGGACGGTCTGGGCTATACAGGATTCAATGGCAGCCTGACTTACATAGCATGGTCCAGTCTCAAAAGCAAAACAAGTCTAAGCAGCATAGCACGTGACTTTAATCCTAGCAATCTGGGAGGCAGAGACAGGTGAATCTGTGAGTTTGAGACCAGCCTAGTCTACATGAGTTCCAGGACAGCCAGAGCTACACAGTAGAGAGACCCTATCTCCCAAATAAAAAAGACAATTAAACAAAAAGATCTAAGATTAAAGGACTTGGCAGCCAAGGGAGAGCTGGCTGCCTGCGCTTGAGCCTTAGCCAGCAGCAGCAGGAAGAAGAGGGGTTCTGGCGAGGTAGGGAACAGAGGCTTCCAATCTGAGCAGGGAAGGATGCCATCTCAGCCAGCTAGATGGGGACAGCTAGGGCAGTAGGTAGAGAAAGAAGCACGCAAGAGGTGCCAGGTGCCAGGAGCCCTTGGCAATTTCATTCCCAATTCTTTTGAGACAAGAGTTTCTCTGTGTTGCCTTGCCTATCCTGGATTTGCTTTGTAGACCAGGCTGGCCTTGAACTCACAGAGATCCACCTGCCTCTGCCTCCTCGAGTGCTGGGACTATAGGTATGTACCACTGTGCCTGGCTTTCTGTTGCTGTTTTTGTAAAAATATATTTTTAAAATTTACTTTATGAGTATGAATGCTTTGCCTTAATGTCTGTATATAGACCACATGCATGCCTTGGAAGTCAGAAGAAGGTGACTTGGAGTTAAAGGTGGTCATGAGCCACTATGCGCATGCTGAGAATCGAACTTGCATCCTCTGGAAGAGCAGCCAATGCTCTTAACCACTGGGCCATCTCTCCTGCCCCCTCAGTCTTAATTCTTACAATGGCCCTGCAAAGTAGGTAACTCATGTCTGAGTTACCAAACAGGAAGATGAAGTTGAGAGAGAGAGAGAGACAGAGAGAGACAGACAGACAGACAGACAGACAGACTGACTGACTCTGAGACTTGTGCCAGGCCACACAGTGAATGAACCTCACAGCCTGGTTTGTCTAGCCCTGGAGCCTTCTGTAGGCTCCCATAGGACCCTGGAACTCCTTCCTGGATCTTAATGAGCCTAAGGGCAAGTCCCTTGTTCTGAGTCTGAGCCCATGGGGCTGGTGTGAGGTGAGCTGTGCTGTAGACTGGCTGTAACATGACCCCTCAGTCCGTGGGATGGTGGCTCAGCCAGCCAAGCCTTGCTTCTCTTCTCTGCCCACAGAGGGGGTCCCAGGCTCTGCCCAGCAGGTGATCCAGGTGGACAGGGACACAGTGCTGGTCAGCTTTGAACGTGAGTCCCCTGGGATCAGGGTTGTAGGACAGTGGAGAGTGGTGGTGATCGAGGCTTTATGGGTCTGTCACGCCCCACCCACCAGCTCTCTCCCTGTGCAGGCTGTGTGAGGATCGTTAACTTGCAGGGTGAGCCCACGGCCGCACTGGCCCCTGAGCTCACCTTCGACTTCCCTATCGAGACTGTGGGTGAGTAAGCCAGATGTGGACCTGGCAGTGTCCACAGTCCAGAAGTATGGGATCAGGTTCGGGGCTTAGGGCTGGCAATGGGACCAGGGCAGGTTCTCTATTCTCTTTGGGGAGCCAACATGATCACCCAGCATCAGTGAGGGCCCCCTGTGGTTGGCTTGGGTCAGGTGGGGCTGGAGCAGCCAGTGTGTCTTGTGGCAAGGCTGAGGGGATTTGTGGTGTGTGTGGGGGGGGGGGCGATCGGGTTAAAGCTAACAGCCTGTTCTTCCAGTGTGCCTGCAGGACAGTGTGCTGGCTTTCTGGAGCCATGGCATGCAGGGCCGAAGTCTTGACACCAACGAGGTGAGTGGGGCTTGGGGAGCTGGCTGCCTCCACCTCTGAGGGCCTTGTTTAGAAAGGACCTGCTGGGATGGTCTCAGAGCTCCCTTGTCTTCCAGGTGACTCAGGAGATTACAGATGAGACCAGGATCTTCCGAGTGCTGGGGGCCCACAGGTAGACACAGGTGGTGTTGGAAGCATGCCTTCCATTTCAGATACCACCCCAGGCTGGAGATGGGGACGGGCTCACCCAGCTTGCCTGCGTTGCTCACCTTGTGCGTCTTCCCTCACCAGGGACATCATCCTGGAAAGCATTCCCACTGACAACCCCGGGGCACACAGCAACCTCTACATTCTCACAGGTCACCAGAGCAGCTACTGAGCTGTCTCTGTGACGGCACCCGGCCTCACTTGCCACCTCCAGCCTCTGCTAGGGTCCCAGAGGGCAGACCTAACTCTGAGAAGAGTTTTGGGGGCGGGGAGGGAAGGTAGACCACCCCGCTAAGCAATAACTGGACCAGAGGAAGCTGTGACCACCTACCCTCCCTGGAGTGTGACCCCCAGTGTAGGAGGTCCTGGGCAGGATGGGGCTACCCGGCTGATCCGTTCCACTTTCTCACTTTCCCTTTCCGTTTCTTTTGCCAAGAGCCCATCCCAGCTTCTATCCTGGGAAACATGTATTTAAGAGAGAATTATATTGGTATTAAAGCTGGTTGGTTTTATCCCACTAGTTCCTCTGAGGAGGAGTGGTTGAGGCTTCGCCTTTGCCCCACCCTCTTTCTCTCCCTTTTCCTGTGGGAAACCTTTCTGTAGTTGCTTGGTCTCAGGCGTGCACCATAGAAGGGCCAGTCCACTGGTGCTCTGTAGAGCCTAGGCTCAGGTGACACAAGCCAGTGGTCCAACCGCCATCTTGGGCCTCTATCTTTCTGGTCCCTGCCCTGAGCAGCCCTCCCTCAGTTTTGTAAATTGAGATCCCTACTGAAATCTAGCATCTTACGGGACATATGCAGGGGAACACTGAGCAAAGATACCTGTCCAGGGCAGCCTTGCGCCAAATAGGGTCCTGCTTGTGATCCTTGGGAGGCTGCTGGAAGCTACCATGTCCTTGACTGTTGTGGGATCTGCACCCTGTCCCTGTCTACTGCAGTGTCCATGATAAGCTTGTGACAATACAGTGACACATCAGCTTAGCTGGGGAAGATGGATGTGGGCTCCTTTAGTGTCCAGTTGCTCCATGCCAGGCTGGGGTCACTACCAAGATACAGCTCAACAACCAAGAAACTCATTGGCGCCATCTCCCCTGTGGTTTATGCTTTGTATTGTCCCCTTGCAAAGGGCTCAGAGACCACAGGTCAGCTGTCCCCTCCCCTGAGGCCCCAAATACTGGCTGGTTGACCTAGGCCACTGAAGGAGAGTGTGGCACATGGATAGGGCCTGGCATGAGGGTTAGACGGGCCTGTCGAGTGAAGGTCCAGATCTCAGTGCTCACTTCCAGCTCATTGTCATCCTGCTGACATTTAGAACAAGTGTTGGCAGGAGGTCTTGCGCCTGGTATGCTGGCTGCACGTACTTGCCAGTTAGTTCAGTGAAGCAGTGGGTGGGTGACAGCTCATGTGAATGGAATTGTGACCCTTGTGGTTATTGCTGCCCCCTAAATATCTGATTGCTTGGTTTCTAGTGACCAAGAGGTGTGCTTGGTTGAAATAGGGAGCCGGATCCCAAGTCATGTCATCCGAGGAGCCAGGGTAAATAGGGCTACAGAGCAATACCTAGCTTCCTGTCTCCCGGATTTCTTGCGAGCATGCTGGCGATTGGGGTGAGAGACATGCTCCACCCAGCCCACAACACTTGACCCCAGGTGCCCTGGGAGAACTGGCCCTCAGACTTCAGAGCAGTGGGCTGCAGACAGCGCCACCTTGTGGCTGGAGTCCATCCGAAAAGGAGGCTTAGGGATGCAGTACGCCTGTGAAAGGAAAGACCCACTGATAGCGATCCTGCCAGCAAAGGGGGGCGTCACAAGCCAAAGACAGGGCAAGCCAGGAATATGCACTGGCAGATGTAGTTTTATTGATGTATTTGTTTGTAGACAGCCTTTTTCAAATGCGAGAGAGACAAGGTGACTGCCTCTACCTCCAGTCTCAGGAGGCAAGGGCAAGACTGTGAACAGCAGTCCAGCCTGGTCTACATAGTGAACTACGGGCCAGCCACGGTTATATGCACACAAGACCCTGCCTAAAAATAAATAAAATTTGTCCTCCATTTGTCCTCCATTCCCTTCTAGAAGTATTTATGATATTTAAACAATTTGGTATATTTTTATTCACATGGCAACATTCTGTATATCCTTCTGGCTTTCTGAGAATACATTCTGGAGATCTTTCCATTATCAGCCTGGCCTTTTTTTGTATAGCTAGTGCAAGGTTGTGTGCGTTTCAGGTGACTAATGCTAACTGAAAGATCTTTATTGATGGAATGTATTTTTACGTTAGTATCACAAACCACACTGCAATAAATAACTCCTGTGTCAGAGCCACTCTGTGTCCTCAACTGTTGCTGGGAGATCAATTCCTGGAAGTGGCATTGCTGGGTCAGAGTGACTGTGTTTGCCACGGTGAGGTGCCCTCTGAGTGTTACCTGTGGGATGGGGCCTCCCGCGTGTCTGTGAATAGAGATACACAGAGCTACATACTGAGACTCCGAGTGAAAGAGAACAGAGAATGTGGACTCATCAACACGTTCAACAAACAGGTCTCTGCCAGAAAGGCACATGGGAAAGCCCTGGTGCAGCCCATTCCTGAAGCTGCAGAAGAGCCTCTGGGATGATGTGACGTGGGGCTCAGGGCAGAGGCCATATTCCCTAGATGCACTGTCAGCTGAAGCAGGGCGATTGGGTCAGGAAATCATGAAGTCCTCAGTGCAGCAACACAGATGGTTCTTAAGAGTAAGTCCCACAAAGTGGCAAGAAAGAGGGTCAGAAGAGGTGTGTGGAAGCTCAGAAACACGCAAAGCAGACTCATCTACAGTCCTGCACTCGGTTTAAGGCCAGCTTCAGCTACACAGCCAGACCCTATGTGTTGGGGGTGGGGGGGGGAAAGAAAATGGCAGCTTTTAAGCCAAGGCCCCAGGAGCAGGGACTGCAAAGGGGTTCACTACTGACTCATCTGGAACGGAGAGTAGACAGTGAAGCCTGTAGAAGTGTCTGTGACTCTGTTTTGGTCTACAATGGTGGTTAGACCCAAGGCCTTACATTATGCAAGCACTCTGCCACCTGGCTTCCTCCTCAGCCCCAGAAACCATGTTTACATTATAAACAGAAAAATGAACAGAATGACCCATTGATTAGGTTGATTATTTTAAAGCTGGGGAGATACATGGCTCAGTGGGTAAAAGCACTTTTATGGGGACATGGGAGGTTAATATAGGAGAGTCAGCTTGAGGGCGAGCTAGCATGGAGTACTCAATGCGGCAGCAGAAATGAGAGAGACGCTTAAATAACTCAGAAGGAAAACTGACTCCTGAACATTGCTCTCTGATCTCCACACAAGCCATATGGCGTGAATGCACCTGCACTCACACACAACACACACAATAAACTAGTTTGAAAAGAAGTTGGTTATTGAGATGGTTATTTTGCTAACTTGATACAACCTAGGATTGTTGGCTAATAGTCTTAGTGAGACTGTCTCTCAGGTTAGCCTATAGGCATGTCTTCAAATAGGAAGATCCAGGCCCGTTAGTAGCACTATTCCCTAGGCAGGGGGTCCTGTGGTAGAGAAGGCAATTCTTTCTCTGCCTCTGACAATATAACTAGTCCTTCAAGTTCCTGCCTCAACTTCCCTTAAAGAATGGACCGTACCTAGGCAGTGGTGGTACACGCCTTTAATCCCAGCACTCGGGTGACAGAGCCAGGCAGATCTCTGTGAGTTTGAAGCCAGTCTGGTCTACAGACTGAGTTCCAGGGCAGCCAAGTCCACACAGAGAAACCCTGCCTCAAAAAACAAAACAAAACAAAACAAATAAACAAACCAAAACCAGAACAACAGAAAAGGATAGACTGTGACCTGTAATTATAAGCCAAATAAACCCCTTTTCCCTTAAAGTTACTTTTGCCAGGGCATCCATCCGTCTGTCTGTCTATCTATCTATGGGGGGGGGGGTTGAGACAGTTTTCTGTGTAACAGCTCTAGCTGTCCTGGAACTCACTCTGTAGAGCAGACTGGCCTGAAATTCATAGAGATCTGCCTGCCTCTGCCTCCCAAGTGCTTTGATTAAAGGAGTTTGCCACCACTAACCAGCTTGTCAGAGCACTTCTTAGAAATGAATTTAATTTAATAGAATTAGGATGGCTGTTCTGGGTAAGGACTGGGGAGAGATGGAGACAGTAGTTCTTGCTTTCCCTTATAATCCTTTCCCTAGTTCTAAAAAGTTTATTTATACTTTATGAATGAGTGCTTACAGAAGTATATACATGTACTATGTGTGTTGTTTTTAACAAAATTTCAAACGTTCAATTTTACCAATAAAGATTTGGGAGTCGGGCTGCAGAGATGGCTCAAAGGTTAAGAGCACTGACTGCTCTTCCCAAGGTCCTGAGTTCAATTCTCAGCAACCACATGGTGGCTCAAGACCATCTATAATGAGATCTGGTGCCCTCTTCTGGCCTGCTGTCACACATGCAGGCAGAACACTATACATAATAAATAAATCAATCTTTAAAAAAAAAAAAAGATTTGGGAGTCAGATGCTGGGGTGAAAACCTGCTAGCTCAGGCACAGAAAACATGCAGATGACCTTCCTCCTCAGCCAATGTCCCAAAAGGAAAGGAAGCCCTCCTTCTCCATGCTATCTCAAAAAAAAAAAAAAACCAACAACAACAACAAAACAAGGGGCTGGAGAGATGGCTCAGAAGTTAAGAGAACTGGCTGATCTTCCAGAGGTCCTGAGTTCAATTCCCAGCAACCACATGGCGGCTCACAACCATCTATAAGGAGATCTGGTGCCCTCTTCTGATATGCAGGTGTACATGCAAAAAGAATATTGTATATATAATAAACCTTAAAAACATTTAAAAAAACAAAACAAACTCAAATTGAATGTCCCTCCCTTCTACTTCCTGTGCATCTATCTGTCCTCCTGACTTCCTCTGTTTTTTTTTCCCTATGTCCACTTCCTGTCAACTGGTTGCTTGCTCCACCTCTTGATCTATGGTTGACTTTATTTAATCAGGCTTACAATATTCAAGCAGAAAGCTCTTGGATTAAAGGTGTGTGCTAGGGCTGAGCCACACTGCAACTAGAAACAAGTTTTTCCAGTAAACAACACAAACTCAGGTTTCAGTGTGATCAAATATCCTGCAACAACCATGTGTGCGCCTGGTGCCTCTGGAGGCCAGAAAGGCCACTGGATCCCCTGGAACTGGAGTTAAAGACAGTTAGTTGTGAGACTCTGCGGTTGCTGGGGGACCTAACCTGAGTCTCCTGTAAGAGCAGGAAGTGCTCTTAACCACTTAGCCATCTGCCCAGTGCCCTTTTCCTAATTTTTAAAGATCCATTCTTTTGTGTAGCCCTGGCAGTCCTGGAACTCATTCTGTAGACTAGGCTGGCCTGGAACTCAAATATCTGCCTGACTCTGTCTACTGAGTGCTTGAATTAAAGGCATGTGCCATCACCACCCAGCAAGAGTCATTCTTTACAATTTTCTCTACAGCATCTCTCCCCTCTCCATGTTCATATACTTTACAAAAAATAAAAAATAAAAAATAAAAAGCAGCCAGGGCTACACAGAGAAACCCTGTCTTAAAAAAAAAACAAAAAACAAAAAACCGAAGGGCTGAGATTAGCTGAGAATTTGCCTAGCATTCAAGGAGGTCTGGGTCCCATCCCCAGCATCAATAAACAGGCAGTGTTAGTGAATACCAACAATCCCAGGACTCTAGAGGGGGTAAGGGGAGGATCTGAAATTTAAAAGAGTTTGAAGCTAGACTGGACTACAAGAGAGCCTGTCTGAAAGGGCGGGAGGAAGCTGGGCATGCTATATAGTCTTTAATCCCAACATTTGGGAGGCAGAGGCAGGTGGCTCTGAGTTCTTGGTGAGCCTGGTCTACGCAGCAATATATAAGCCTATAAATTGTATATAGGACTACACAGTGAGACTGTCTCAAACAAAACAACCCCCTCTAAAGAGGATTCTACCAAAGAAGAAGAACCTTGTTCTCATTGCTTTTCTTTCTGGCAGAACTTCACATAGCCAGACTGGCTTTGGTCCATCCCCTCGCCTCCACTCCTGAGCACTGTGATTACAGGCTTAGGCCACCGGTCCTGCTCACCTTTGTTATTTTGTAGTACTCCAGATTAGACCTGGGGCTTTGCACATGCTGGGCAACTGCTTAATCAGAGCCCGGAGAGCTGGCTCAGTAGTCAAGAGCACTTGATCTTGCTGAGGACCCAGGTTCAGTTCCCAGCACCCACGTTGGCTGTTGGCTCACAACTGTCTGATTCCAGTCTTAGGGGGATCTTGTTTTGGTTTATGATATGTAAACATGTTGTTAAAATTTCAAGTTGGAGGGGGTGTAGTTTGTCCACGCCTGTTAAGTGTCTCGTGCAGAGCATGGTCTTTGCCAGCTGAATTAGTTGAAGTCTGAGGACTTTGAGGGGTATAAATATGACAGCCTAGAGGGAGAAGGTGCAGCTGCTTGGAGAAGGACTGCTTGCTGCTGCATTTGCTGTTTGCTGGTTACCTGGACTTCTGGACAACTGATATTGGTATTGCCCCCAAAAGAATCCTACAATCCTGCCCAGTGGAAAGCAGCAGAGAAAACTCTGCCCCCTGTCTCCACTAACCTTCTTGCCCTCCTACCTAGTGTTGGGGGATTGGAGAGGGGTAGAAACATTTAATAAAGTAGGTTTGTTAAAAAATCAAGGTCAGTAGGATCTGATCTGGAAGCTTTCTGTCTCTGCTGCTACCAGGTATATGTGATATGAAGATATACATACATACATTTGTTTTTCAAGACAGGGTTTTTCTGTATAGCCCGGCCTGTCCTGGAACTCACTCTGTAGACCAGGCTGGCCTTGAACGCAGATTTCCACCTGCCTCTGCCTCCCAGTGCTGAGATTAACGAAGTGTGCCTCCCCCCCATAAACATTTTTTTATCTTAAAGATTTTTACTATAATCATGTGTATATGTCCACGTGTGGATATATGACTGAGTACAATGTCTGAAAATGCAGAGGAGGGCATAAGCTCCCTGGAGCTGAAATTACAGGCAGTTGTTGAACTACCTGACATGGAAGCCGGGAACCAAACTCAGTCCTCTGCAAGAGTAGTTCCTACTAAGGCTACCACTGAGCCTTCTCTCCAACTCTTCCCGTCTCTCTCCTCTCCTCCGCCCCCGAGATAGGGTCCCAGCATTGTACCACTGGCTGGCCTTGAACTTGCTTTAGTCGTCTTGCCTCTGTCTTTCCAGTACTAGGATTAGGGGACTGAGCCACTGTACGAGATCTTTTTTTCCCTTTCCCTACTTTAACTTTTTCTTTTAGATGGGATCCAACTATAGTCTATAGCCTCAAACTCATTAAGTCTCCTTCCTTAGCTTTTGTCTTTTTTTTTTTTTCAAAGAGGATGAATATTTCGTTTCTCATTGTGCTGCTAAGTCAGCGCTACCCCGTAAAAAGAGCAGCAGTCTCTTGCCAGACAACTGCCCAAGCAATGATGAGGACACCTGCTATTAACATGAAAGCTTGGCTTTGCCTTGGGCTTGTTCCCAACTAGCTCGTACAACTGAAATTAACCTGTTTGCATTCTGCTACGTGGCTTGTTACCTCTCCTCAGTCCTGGCACCTGTTTCTTCCTCTATGTTTGGCTGGCGAATGAACCCTCAGCACCTGATTCTTTCCTACGGTCTATCTCTGCCGGAAGTCCTGCCTATCCTCTCCTGCCCCGCTATAGGCTGTTCAACTATAGCCTATCAGAAGGTGATAGACAAGAATGTTTACAAAACACTGAGAGAGCTGGGCGCAGTGGGGCAGCCCGTAATCCCAGAGGCAGCCTGGTCTACAAAGCTAGTCTAGGACTGGCCAAGAATACAGAGAAACCCTGTCTCAAAAAACCAAACCAACCAAACAAAAAACCAAACACTGAGCCAAGTGATGCTTCATAAAAATACCAATACCAAAGTCTGGCCTGTGCTCATCTCTGCCAGTACAGAAGTCAGCATCTGAATAATACAGAACAACACTTACACAGTGCACAAGGAGACTAACCCAACAGCAGTCAATGCAGCACATGGTGAGACAGTACTGTCCTGTCCTTCATCTGAGACTGAGCACTTTCTTGCCATCCCAGCATTTCCAATGAGAAGGTACATTAAGTCTTTTGACCTAAACCCAGGGATAGATATGGGCAAATTAGAATATTATGCAATGGTGGGATGATGTTTTTGTGCACTGTGTATTCAAATGCTGTTTCTGCACCCAGAGATCTGATTGCGGTCCTGACTTTGGCACTGGCGTTGTTATGAAGCACCTCCTGTCTTGGTGTGTTGTAAACATTGTTTTCCATCACCTTTTTAACAGTCAATTGTAATGGAAGTTTGGTTTTTTAAAAGCTCAATTATGTTATGTAGACATGTTTTTGTTTTAATCCCAAGAGTGGGGTTTTAGTTTGGGCTTCAGTTTGTCCACAAGAGATAACTGCCTCCTGCTGGGCATGGCGTTTGCCAGCTGGTAACTGCCTGCCTCATACAGCATAGAGACGGTTGTGACCTAGGACTCAAGGGATATAAATATGAGAGATCAGAAAGAGAAGGTGTGGAGACACCAGAGGCTGAAGGTGTGGGGACTTGGAGAAGACCACTTGCTGTGTTTGCTGGTGACAGAGACTGGTATAGCCCCAAAAGAACCCATCCACCCTAAACAGCCGGGAGAAGTAAAGGGGTCTGCATTCTCTCTCTCCACTAACCTCTTACCTAGGGTTAAAGGGTTGGTAGAAGGGGGAGGATAGAGGCTTAAGTACCCCAAATAAAATAGTTTAAAAATAAGCACAACAGGCAATAGCTGGACAGGAGGGGATAAGGTGGGACTTCCAGGCCCAGGAAGAGGGTCTCAGGTGGGGGGACCAGAGGATAGAGAGTCACCATGAAGACATGGATGGAGAAGGAACAGCCAGGGTGAGACTAAGATGGGCAGATAACAGGCCATGTGGCTGGGAAGTAGGCCAGGCCAGCATAGTCAGGTTGGAATAGCTCATTATCTGCTATAGTAGCTGAAGCTTTTAATAAATACAATAAGTCTCTGTGTCATTATTCAGGAGCTGCGAGAGGGCATAAAAAAGACATTGTATATTTACAATGCAAAACTTACAACACTGTTATTCTGAATTATGGAATTATTGTAATTACTAGGTAGGGTCACATCATGTAACTCTGGCCGGCCTGGAACTTGCTACAAGGAGCAGGCTGGCCTCTAACTCTACCTGTTGAATTAAAGGGCAATTTATCATCAAATCCAGTGTTATAACTACTTTTGCCATAGATGATCTCATGAATTCTAAAAACCAGAGCTTAAACTTTGTCTAAATACATACTCTAGGGTATTATGAAAATATGTACATTGTGCTTATCTGTACCCGTTAGGAAGCTGGGTGTTTTGTTTTTCAAGACAGGATTTCTTTGGACTTGCTTTATAGAGCAGGCTGGCCTCAAACTCATGGAGATCCGCCTGACTCTGTGCCCTGAGCGCTGGGATTAAAGGTGTGTGACACCTGCCCAGCCTGGGAGTTTTTTTTAAAGCAGCACTGTCAAAAATGGTTTGTTTTCCATCAGTGCTGCTAAAGGCTAGTTCAAGTCTTCTATCCTCCACAAATTTAACACAAGCATTTTGGAGCAGGTTACTTCCCACTGTTTAATTGGGAGGAGGTGTTAACCCTTCAATGGACTTCATTTCTCATATGCGTCTTCACTCGTTAGTTCGTCCTCTTGATCAGCCAGCCTTCATGGATTTGTTGGGGAGCCCCAGGTTTTCTGCAAGTGCTTCACTGACTTGTTACCTCTCCTGATGGGGAGGGTGTACTGGCAGGCTTCACATTTTCCAGAGCACCACACTCGTCCCGCAGCACAGTGGGTCTGGTGTGCAGCACTATCCCTCGAAGGACAGGAACCCACAGGCGTGCTCCTTGCCACTCCGGCGCCATGCCCAGGCTCCGCAGGCTGCCGTGCTGTGCCTCACCACCACTTCTCTACGGCTGTCGAGAGACGCAGGGGCCAAGGACGGTTACAGCAGAGAGAACTTACTGGGGGCGCACAGCTCAGAGAGCGAGGCCATGACTATCACGGTGGGGAGTACGCATTGTAGGAGCCAAGAACTTAAATTGTACCAGCGAGTACAAGGCAAAGAGACTAGGCTTGGTGTGGGCTTTTGAAATTGGCTTCAGTGATACACCTTCTCCAACAAGAACACACCTCCTAATCCTTCCCAAACATTTCTACCAACTGGAGACTAAGCATTCAGCAGGAAGCTATGGGGCCATTCTCATGCAAACCACAGCCAGTGTCTGGGAATCAAACCTAGGTCCTTGGCCATACTAGACCAGCATTCTACTATTGAACTCTGACTCAGTTCCTATAGTTTAATTTTTTTGAGATTGTATTTATGTGTATGGGTGTTTTGCCTGCATGTGTGTTTGTGCACACCTGTGATCAGTGCCTGAAGTGTCCAGAAGAGGAAGTCAAGATCCCCTGGAACGAAGTGAGGCGGTTGTTAGCTGATATGTGGGTGCCAGCTCTCCTGGAAGAGTGTCCAGTGTTCTTCACTGCTAAGCCCTTCAGCCTTCCTCTACTTAGTTTTTTAAATCTTTGGGAGCCAAAGTGTGATGGCACATGCCTGTGATCTCAGCACAGGGAGGTGAGGGGAGGGGGATCTCTGTGAGTTCAAGGCCAGCCTGGTCTACAAAGTGAGTCCAGGACAGCCAAGGCTACACAGAGAAACCCTGTCTCTAAAAAAACAAAATCATCTTTGGGCATTAAAGACATTTGGTTCTTCTACTTTTGCAGTTCTAGAGGTGGGATGAGTGACTTGAGTGTGCTAGCAAGAGCTCTCACTGCTTTGTATTTCCTCTTTCTCTGTGGGGCCATTTTCTCCCTAATTTGTCATGGTCTGTTGACATGTCCCATCCAGCACACTTGAGTTTCTTGTCTTAGTCTCTCAATTCCTAGATTACCCCAAATCTTCTGTCTTCTACGTGTTTTTCATATTTTTCTACATCATTTAAAACTATATTTATATCTTATGTATATGGGTGTTCTGTTTGCATATAAGTCATGTATGCAGCACCTGTGAAGTCAGAAAAGGGGTTTGGATTCTGTGAGACTGAAGTTACAGATGGCTGTGAGCTATCATGTGGGTGCTGGGAATCAAACCGGGGTCTCCGGAAGAATAGCCTGTGGTCTTATCTGCTGATCCATCTCCAGCCACTCTACATCATTTGGACACATCTCTCTCCATGGGGTTGAAATAACCAGCTTGGTGAGAATCCTATCCCCACTTCTATTACGTTGTGTTAACCTGTTTTTCTACAATATTTTTTGTCTCCTATATGGGAAGGTATGCCTGGTAAAAAAAAATTAAGTTTTTATTAATTACATTTGATTCACTTTGTATCCCAGCTGTAATTCCTTCCTCCTTTTATGGGCAATTTTAAGATAACTTAATAAAATGCCCAGCACACTGAGATGTCGATGGAAGTGCACACTTGTAGGCTAACTTTTGATTGACTTTGAGTTTTACCTCCTCCTAAGAATGACTTTGAACTCCCGATTTTCCTTTGCAAGATTACAGGCATGTGCCACTAAGCCTGGCGGCGGCTGCGGCTTCTTTTTTTTCCTGAGACAGACAGACTGTAGTCTAGGCTAGCCTCAGTCTTGACTCATGGCAGCTCTCCTGTTTCTGCCTCTCAAATGAGTGGGTGATAGCCGGCTATTGTTTTACATGTGAGGTTATTTGCTGTTCTGTTACTTCAAATTTTGTTTCTTCCTCTCCTTTTTCGAGGCAGTCCTGGCCGTCCTGCAACTCTGGTAGACCAGGATGGTCTCGAACTCGGAGATCCGCCTGCCTTTGCCTCCCACAGACCAGACGTTGCTTTCTTAAGAGATTAGCCTGCCTCTGCCTACTGGGCTTTGGGGATTAAAAGCGTGCGCTACCAAGCCCAGAATTAAATAAAATCTTCAAAAACGACCCTATATTCCAGAGCTCTTCCGTTAGCACCTTTTCAAAGAAAACAGGACATCCTTTTCTACCTGCGGCGTCGACGCACCGAGCCCGCCCCTTCCCCGCGGTTCCTGGTTCCCTCCGGCACAATGACTGACGTCACTGGGGCCGCTCGGCTCCGCCGCGCATGCGCACCGCCTCCGTTCCGGCTTCACCTCCGGTTTTTCTCAGCCCCCGCCCCCTCCCCCCCAGCCTCTGGTCCCTGGGGGAGGGGGAGTCGCGTCAGCCAATCCCGCGGCACGACGCAGCCGGGAGGCTCGACTCCCGTCAGCCTCGGCCAATGAGCTGGGCCGTTCGCCCTGCGTCACAGACTTCGCCCTATATCCCCCGCCTCCCCGGCTCCGGAGCGCAGTCCGCGCAGTAACAAACGGAGTGCGCGCTGCGACGCCTCCCAGCCTCCCCCGGCCGCGCCGCCATTTCGTCGCCCGGCCTAACGGTTCGGCCAATCCCGACACGTCTCGCCGGGGGCCAGCGCTCCGCCAATCGGAGGCCGCTGGCTCCGGCCTCCCCCCGGGCCGGCCCAATCCCGGCCGCGGCCCCGCCGCCCCCAGCCCGCCCCCGCGGCGTCCTCTCTCCTCCCTCTTTGTGCGTCTGGCGCCGCCGCCGCCCGCCGCGTGAGAGGACGGGCTCCCCGCGCTCCCGAGCAGCGTAGTCGGGTCCCCTCCCTCCCCAGCCCCGGAAGGTTCGTCAAGGAGAAGCCGCCGCCGAGGACGAGGAACCGCCGGTGCCGGTCCCCTGGGGCGCCATGGCGACCGGAGCGAACGCCACGCCGTTGGGTAAGCTGGGCCTACCAGGCCTTCCCCCGCTTCCTGGGCCCGGAGGCGGCTCCGAGCCGCGCCTCTCGGCGCCCGGGGCTCCCCGCCGGTGGGGCCGCGGGGGACCCTGCGCCGCCCCCGGCCTCCCGGTCCCCGCAGCCGCCCCCGCGCCGCCCCTCTTCCAGCGAGTGTCGCCTCCGCGCCGAGACCAGCAGCCGGGCCGGGCCGGGCCGGGGCGGCGGCGGCCGAGGAGGAGGAGGTGAGTCGGGCCGATAGAGCGCGAGAGGCGTCGCGCGGACCGGACCGGCCGACGGAGGGCTACGCGGCCACGGCTGCACGCGGCACAGGCGCGCGCGCGCGTGCCCGGGAGGCCCGGGCGGACGCGCCCCGGAGCGCGCGCGGCCTGGTTTGGGAGGCCCCGAGTGCGCACGCGCCCTGCGGGAGGTGGGCGGGCGGGAGGAAGCGTCCTTCCGCGCAGACGCAGTGAGGCGTCCAGGCTTTGTGGCGCAATTCTGATGGCTTGGCGGGGCCACCTGTTGCCCCCCTGAGTTTCTGGTGTGGGGGACGGAAGAGTGTTTAGAAGCTCCATGTGACGGTGAGGTGCTGGGGGCCCTCCTGTACGGCGTGGGGCGTGACAAGAGTGTGTCTTTCTGCAGTAGGAGCTTAGAAGGCTTCTGATGGTGTTTGGGTTCAATCTTTTTATTGAGGCCGTTAATCTTTCGTTTTCTGGAAGGTTCTCAGAGTGACCAGCTTTCCCCGTGCTCTTACAAAAGGCTTCGCCCCCCCCCCCCCAACCTGTAATCCTGAGAAATAGAAAACCTTTTGTGGTAAATGTAAGGAAACATTTGATCTACCGGCTGTGATGACAAGTGTCCTCTGGTCAGGAAAACTAAATGCTGCCCTTGCTACGTGTGAGGATGGCCTTCCTGAAGGGTGGGAGTCCGTGATGTGTGGCAGGAGATTGGTTGTGGTGTGCTCTTGGAGCTTGTCTTTCCAGTGCTTTGAGGGCCCGATTTTCCATCTGCCATTTCTTTTCCGCCCTTTAAGGCATTCAGAACTGATAATGTGTATCTTCTTAGCGATTCCATTTTGGATTTTTGTGCGTTAAGAATTGGAAGCAAGGGGCACGGTGGCCAATGCCTTTAATCCCAGCATTATGGAAGCAGAGGCGGGTGGATCCAGGTGTGAAGCCAGCCTGATCTGCATAGTTTAGGACAACCAGGGTTTTGTAGAGAGGCTATAGTCTCAAAAAAAAAAACAAACCAAAAACCCAGCCAAAAAATTTAAGGAATTGGACTTATGCTTCAGTGGTAGAGCCCTTACCTGGCATGTACACTGACCTTGGTGTTGACAACACCACAGAAGAAAATTTGTATTTACATTCTCCAACAAGTTTCGTAGGGGGGAGGGGGGCAAATGTAAATGTGAACTGTTTCTTTCTCTGACCTCTGAGGTTTCAGTTCCTTCACTTTTAAATTTTAGGTGGATTTATCTTTTAGTTTTAATTATCATGAACTGCCTGTGGGTAGTCATATTTCCACCTGATGGACTCTGTCTGTGTTTAGACTTCCCAAGCAAGAAGAGGAAGAGGAGCCGATGGAACCAAGACACAATGGAACAGAAGACAGTGATTCCAGGCATGCCTACAGTTATCCCCCCTGGACTGACTCGGGAACAAGAAAGAGCTTATATAGGTAAATACACGTTCTTTATCCAGGTGCATCTTCAGACTGTTGCTGCTCTTATTCTCAGTGACAAACTGTTGAAAGTCTGAGGTTTTAGTCTTGGGAACAAGGTGTGCTCAGCTGTGCTTTCATAGCTTTGTTGTGAACTGTGGTTTGCTCGGCCAGTCCTGCATTTGTAGCTTCTTGTTTGGGCCTGCTCTTAGCAGCAAATACACATTAGCTCAGCAGCACCCTTCTCAGCTGCTGCTGTTGCTCACTCACGAGGTGAATGTTATCTGCCGCTGGACAGGCCCAGTGGGGAACACTGCAGGTATTGTAAACCAGGTGCCTTTTTGTAGCATGGTCTTTCACCTTATTGTTGTGGTTCCCTTTCCCTAAAAAAAAAAATGTGGTTTTGCTTTTTATAGGTACAAAACAGTTTAAACAAAAAGTGGCTCTGAAAGTATTTACAGTTCACCCATTTTGTTGAATCTAATCTTTCCCTTCATTACCTTTTCTTGTCTGTTCTTTAGAGAGCTGTCTTAAAAATGAAGGCTCTTGTAATTTACAATTAAAGGACTCTGCTGGGAAGGGTTTACTGTTTGGTTTGAAGTGAGATGGTGGCAGGATTTTAAAAATTAAGTTACTGTCCACAGTAGAGTTGAAGTTAAATCTCAAAACTTAAAAACCACGGTCATTGATGCAATTTTTATATATCTGTCCCGCTGTCTCAAAAAAGTGCACTTTATGATAAACATTTTCAACTAACCAAGTAAACATCCTCTTTGGGGCAGAAACCTCGTGGGTCCATGAAGCTGTGGCCTTCACAAACACAGCTTCAAGGTTAATGTGCTCTATATCTGAAGGGTCTTTATTTCCTGGTTTTTAGATTGCTGAGAATTTTGAGGCGTTGGAATTGTCTGCTTCTTACAGTACTACTAATACTACTTTTTCCCACTGCTGCTGTTTACTTCTTACCCAACCTTTGGGTGTCATTAGACCAGTATTGCACCTTGTAATCTTGTAAAATGTCCCTAGAAGCGTCATAGCCCAAGAACACAAAACCTGAGAAACACTTAATAGTTTACAACTCCCTTCTCTTCCTCTGGAGGCCTAGTTAATGCATTAAGCCCTTAGGGACTGTTTATATCTTTCATTGAAGTAGACAGACTCAAAAGTTATTGTATATAGGTTTTTGCTTCATGGAAAATAGAAGCCTTTTCAGGTTTATTCTTCAGTGCTAGCTGTTTATTCACGTCTGATTCCACAAGTAATAGGATGCCTTTGGTAGTTCCTTTAAGTTTCTGAGTTTACTGTCAGACTACAAACCTAGAACTTTAGATTAAAGGAGCTTGGAGAGCAATTGCCCCGTAGCATACACTTGCTTTGTCCAGATGTCCTTAGTATTCTCTCACTATTAATTTTTTTATCAGTGTTTCAGTGTGGAGATACATAGTTCTGTGAGACATACTTTAAAATTAGAGTTATCTGTAGTTAAATATACATTAATTCTAATTGTAAGTGTGCCCTTACTGCCGAATGAGAAACATGGGGCTTGATAAAGATTAGAGGAGAGGTAGTTATACACATAGTGAGGAAGCTACTCCAGGTTTTCTATCCTACTGCTGTATTAGACTTTACCTGAGTTTACTGGCAGCTCTTAGTGAAACCCTTATCTCTGTTTCAAACCTCGGGGCCACATATATTCTCCTTGACCTTCACTTAACATCTTTTACACACCTTCCCAGGACATCAGCAGATAGTGTGAAAATAAACTCAGCCTGGTGTAGTAGCACATACCTTTAACCCAATGAGGCAGAGGCGGGCGATCTC
Source organism: Pachyuromys duprasi (assembly GCA_028658305.1). Taxonomy (NCBI): domain Eukaryota; kingdom Metazoa; phylum Chordata; class Mammalia; order Rodentia; family Muridae; genus Pachyuromys; species Pachyuromys duprasi. The sequence goes on from CM053762.1 coordinate 23,868,590, forward strand.
TGATTTCTAAGCCAGCTTGGTTTACATGGTGTGTTCTAGGACACTGGCCATAGTCAGGGCTGTATTTGAGACTCTGTCTCCAAAAACCAATAGAAAGAAAAAAAAAGATAAGCTTTCACGGCATCTTACCTATGCCCACTGGATTATAAAGAAAGGTATGTGGTTTGTTCGGTATTTTGAGTAAAAGCTGTGGGTATTGGGGGACTCCTTTAGTATGGGTCTGGTTGTACAGAAAGTATGCATACAGATCTGTAAGATGTTGGTTATTAAATGTCTTGCTTAAAGAGTTTTAAACCTGTTCTTAATAAAAATCTTTGCTTAACTGCTATTTTTGTTAATCCCATGTTAATTGAGTAATTTTGGGCTGTGTTTAATATTTATTGAAGAAATAGAAACTTAAGTCTTTCCCTGAGTTTGGTGGGAAGCAGGTACTGGTGGTATCTTAAATGCTGTTGGTTCAGGGTGCCAATCTTGAGCGTTGGTGGGGAACGGAGAGGTGAATACCTCTTGATAATTGAAATCGTAAGCTGTAGTGAACAGTCTTAACTGCTAACCCCTCTTCCAACAAACTGTTTGCTTCCTTAAGTGATAACCATTTTGAAGTGAAAATTAACTAGATGTAAATGGATTCCTGCTGCTAGGTGGTTGGGGGTTTTGCCTCAGTGTGTCACTGATCAGTCGTCCCTTTCAAAGTCTCCGAGTTCTTCATGCTTGTTATTGAGATTTGAGATGTTTTTTGGTAACATTGTCTTTTTTCCATCCTTTTTTTTTCTTTCCTAACCTGGTTTCTTCCAGTGCAACTACAGATAGAAGACCTGACTCGTAAACTGCGCACAGGAGACCTGGGCATCCCCCCTAACCCTGAGGACAGGTTGGGAAACAGTTTTAACCAGCTGACAGTAACGCTTTTACCTTTTTCTCAATATGTTTTTACTGGTGGCAACATATTGTGTCAGTTCAATAAAATCCTAGTTAAGACGACTGGTATTCTGACCAGGGTTTAAATAGCAGAATGTATGCTCAGTCAACAGATAGAAACAATTGGAATGAAATTTAATGGGAGAATAAAAGAAAATGAATAACTGGTTTCTAATTGGTAAGCATGTAGATTTTAACTTGGTAATTTACCCACCCCTAGGGACAGTGAGGGGCGGCCATTAACCTGCCTTTTCACTGGCTGCTCTGGCTGAAAGCACAGGGGTTAGTTTTTCTCATTGGTATGCCATGCAGGGATTTGAGAATATTTTTAACCATCACTGAATTTGAGCAGGCCAAGCTTCTTGAAGTCTTACCTGCTTGTGGTTTTGTGATTGTTTTAAAATCAGGAGATTTCTAACCAACTTCCTTCATTGCCAGTTAATTTTCAGCCTTGGCCATTGCCGGCGGGTTTTGGGAGGGGAAGGCAAGCAACCAATCCCTGAATTACTACCTTTTTGTTTTTAAAAGGGAATGTGGGCCTCAAACAGCTGTGGTCATGCCATTTCCATTTATAGTTTCTCTCACCTCTGAAAAGTTTGAGAGAGGAACCTTGTAAGTGAAATTTTACTGCCTGATGGGTCTGCTCATTTAGTAGACAGTAAGCTTCTACTGAAACCTCTCAGTGCATGTAGCATAGTTGAAAAGATTGATTTGAAGGTGTTTCTGGCTTTTGTTATCCTGGCTGGTAATGGCTTTAGAAGTCACACAGTTCTGCTGCCCCTTGCCATGCCATGAAACAAACCTTAATAATTTCTCCATATTGACCTTTTGCTTATCAGTTTGTTATATTTTTATGTATAGATTTTGGTTGGAAAGTTGTGTCTTCTATTTCTTTTTTTGATTTGAAGATTTTTGTTTTTCAATTTTTTTAAAGATTTATATTATAGGTTATAGACCACAACTGTTTAGTGCCTTTTTGGCCATTTCCCCTTTAATGGTATGTCTACAGGTTACCAGGCAATTCCTCCAAAGGTTGAGTTTTTAACAAACCTTGTTTGCTTCCTGGAGAACTGGGATTAGAGTGCAGTTGATGTCGATGCCTCTTCTAGGTGAAGAAGTCCGGCCAGTCTAACCTCTAGATTGCTAGCTTTTGCTTTTCACTTCCACAGTTTGGGAAGAGGTTAAATGGTTATGAAGCCTTTAAAAGGCCAGTTTGGTTCTTGTACAATTTGGTAATTAGCCAGAAACACTAAATTTTAGGTAGCAGTGGGGTGGACATGCTAGAAATGAGTAAAACCAGAGCAGAGTTTTTCCTCCCTGTATATGCTCAATTTTGAGAGGCCCTAATGCCTGATTGCTTTTGCTTTTTAAGCCCAGGTTGGAGGGAAATACATGAGTTTCTTACCTTAATAAGGTGATTTCTTAAGAAGGTATATTTCAGAATTAAGCCACTTTATGCTATTTTGATGCTGCTTAACTTGCACAATTAAAATGCTTTAAAATGTGTTTGTAGAGTTAAGTGTGTAAGATGACAGTCTAATGAGTTGGGGATGTTTGCTTGTATTCACTGTGACTGAATTGTGCTAACAGTTCATACAGATGCTAGAAACGGAGGTGTCATTTAGCCGTCATTAGCCACGAACAAACCTGACCTTTTATTCCATCGTGTGTGTAACCTGGTATGACATGGTTCCCTTTAGGCTGAAGACAGTGGGAGCAGCCGAGTTCAGTTCTTGCTCTCCAACTAGGCACAGTTTCCTCAACTAAACCAAGGGTGTAGGGGTCGGGACTACTTTTCAGGATGATTTTTAAAATAACCTGATCCACATGGTCTCTTCCCTTCTTGCAGCTGCTACTAAATTTTCATACAGAGTATCAAGCTATGTCCTTTTTATAATCTTACCTCAGTTCTAGGAGTGTAACTTCTCTTTTTTTTTTTTTTACCGCAAAAATCTAGCTGTGGTAAACTGATCATTTTATGATTACTATATATTTTTTTAATTTTTGCTTGTAGCATCAGCATTTTACTCCTTAAAAATGAGAGAGAAATTTCTGCTTTCTGGACTTGTAAACTCTGGCGGAGAATTGTAGTTCCCCCTTGCTGTTGACAGGTTCAGACCTTAGACAAGTGTTTGACCAAATCTGCATTTGCAGCCTCTTGCAGAAGCTGCATTAGCACTTTAACGGTTTTCTTTACCCAGACTCCCTACCTCGAACAGCCAGGCCATTGAAGGAAAAACAGAGACGAAGCCTTGCACCATTTCTCTCCATTGTGGGGGCCAAGTAGCTATAGTAGCTTGAGTCCCAGATGCTTTGGGTGAACTAGCTTGTCTTCATTATGTGGCAGGGGGGTACAGATGCTCTTCCTGTTAGGCACAGTTCACCTAAACTTGGGTTTCCGTGGTTCATAAAGCTGGGTTATTAAAATTTTTTTCAAATGAAAGAAGCATTTGGCAAGAAGCTTCCAGAGGATGATCTTGTTCTTGCCACTTGTGAGCCAAAACAAAGGTTTCCCTTTAATAGACCCTTCCCTTGTCACTTTTAGAAGTGAAAGCATTTCCCCTCTTTCTCACATACACACAAGTTTGTCTAATGTTAAGTCAGATTCCATCTCCTCATTCCACACGATCTTGAATAGCACACGTAATGGTCGGTTCCTCCGAAGAGTTGTTAGGATCTGAGAGGCAGAGGGGCTGGGCAGACTTGTTATAGTCCATGTGGGAGCAAGGGGAGTAGGGGTCAGAACGGTAATGGCGATCTGTCTCCCACAGGTCCCCTTCCCCTGAGCCAATCTACAACAGCGAGGGGAAGCGGCTTAACACTCGAGAGTTCCGTACACGCAAAAAGCTTGAAGAGGAACGGCACACCCTCATCACAGAGATGGTTGCTCTCAACCCAGACTTTAAACCACCTGCAGATTACAAGTAAGCAGAGGGCACATTCAGATCATATGTGGCCTACTGGGACCATTCTGGCTTACTACTTACCATTTGACACACATGCTCAATTTTCACGTGGGATATCCTTGATTAGTTGTAGAAGAGCTTGGGTTATGTGTACCACCTCTCAGAAAGAGATGATGATATCTTTATTCCTTAGGCCTCCAGCAACACGAGTGAGTGATAAAGTAATGATCCCCCAAGATGAGTATCCAGAAATCAATTTTGTGGGGCTTCTAATTGGGCCCAGGTGAGTAATTTACTAGTGTATGGCACACATTTAGTTCCCTTTAGAGTTTTAGGGTTTGATTGCGTTTGGGATTTGGTGTGTTATTTGTTTTGGCTGAATTATGCTTTAAACTTGGTGTGTGCTGTTCCCGCTTCCACCCACCCCCACTTTCTGTAGAAAAGTAAAATCCTGAGATGTGGATGACCTTAATGTAGACCTCTTAAATAGAGTCCTTGGTGAGGGAATCTGATGCTCTGCATTTTGCAGTTTCCCACCAATGCCTACACAGCCCATCTCTTATTCTCTGCACTAGGAGTTTGCACAGGTTGTAAAAACAGTCTTTTCTGCCTTTGACAGAGGGAATACCCTGAAGAACATTGAGAAGGAATGCAATGCCAAGATCATGATACGGGGGAAAGGATCTGTGAAAGAAGGGAAGGTTGGGCGTAAAGATGGTCAGATGTTGCCAGGAGAAGATGAACCTCTTCATGCTCTAGTCACTGCCAATACCATGGAGAATGTCAAAAAGGCGGTAGAACAGGTGTGTGATGAGCCCAGGAGGAGGCCTCTTGCTGGAAACCTAGGTAATGGCATCAGATACTTTAACAACTAATTGTGGGTCTGTCTTAATAGATCAGAAACATCCTGAAGCAAGGTATTGAAACCCCAGAGGACCAGAATGACCTACGGAAGATGCAGCTTCGAGAGTTGGCTCGCTTGAACGGCACTCTGCGGGAAGATGACAACAGGTCAGTGACAGTGCTGAGAAGACTGCATAGGAACCTAAGCAACTTTTTGAAGGAGAAAGTTGGTCTCTACTGGGTTTTGAGTTGATTTCTCTACCTCAACAGGATCCTAAGACCCTGGCAGAGCTCAGAGACACGCAGCATTACCAATACTACCGTGTGTACTAAGTGTGGAGGGGCTGGCCACATTGCCTCCGATTGCAAATTTCAGAGGTGAGGTCTGGCTGTCAACATGGCTCTTGGCAGCCCACTGGTGTTCAGGATCCTTCTTTTCATACTTTACTCAGGGTTCATCTCATGTACCAGAGCAGAATCCTTCTGTGCATACAGCTGGGTGGTGTGAGTTAAGAGGAATGCAGATGTGGAGAGCCGCTTATTGTCTAGAAACTTACACTCTGGCTATAAATGTTTCCATTGGGTGTATTATTAATTTATCTTCACTGCTTAAGATTTAAGACTGGGGTTTTATTACCATAAGGCTCTTTTTATGGGAACGTGGATGCAGTTTCTCTAAGTCTTATATGCTATAGAGATAACATTTTCTGTTTTTAAAATTTTGAGTGTATTGTCTACATGTATGTCTGTGCAATGTGCATGCCTGGTGCCTGTGGAGGTTAGAAGAGCACTTTAGATCCCCTAGAACTGGAGTTACAGGTGGTTGTAAGCAGCTGCCGTGCAGGCACTGGGAATTGAACCCATATTCTTTGCAAGAACAATAAGTGCTATTAACTGCTGAGCCATTTCCCTAGCCTCATAGAGATAGGATTTGATAGAACATGAGAGGTGAGGTCTTGTACAATGATTGGTCATTGGAACCCCTAACCCAAGGCTTTTGCTGTGACTGGCAGTGGTGAATATAGACACAGAATGGACACTGGAGAAGTATTTCCAGTAAAGGAAAGGGGTAACATGACTTAGAGCTCTCTTGAGTATTTTCTCCTTTCTGTTTCTGACCCTACTTTAGGCCTGGCGACCCTCAGTCAGCTCAGGATAAAGCACGGATGGATAAAGAATATTTGTCACTTATGGCTGAGCTAGGGGAAGCTCCTGTCCCTGCATCTGTGGGCTCCACCTCTGGACCTGCCACCACACCCCTCGCCAGTGCACCAAGACCTGCTGCTCCTGCCAGCAATCCACCACCACCGGTGAGCCCTGGGACAATTCTCTGGCCTAGCTGCCCATTCTCTTCTGCAGAGACTAGGAGCTATGGCCAAGGGTTTGGGGTAAAGCTAAGAGGTGGATGTAGCTGGCAGCATTGTTCTTCTGGGATGTCTGGCCTTTGTGGAGTCTCTCACTTTGAGAGGATCCTATCCTTCATGTATTCAAGGACTGTGTGTCCTCTGACAGTCAGAAGAACAATGTTGCCACCAGGGGGAGCAGGCACTGACAGTGGCGGGAAATGCTCTCATGTAGTCTCTCATGTCTACAACTCAGAGTCGCCCACCCTGGATGAATTCTGGTCCTTCAGAGAATCGGCCCTACCATGGCATGCATGGAGGTGGTCCTGGTGGGCCTGGAGGTGGCCCCCACAGCTTCCCACACCCATTACCCAGCCTGACAGGTGGGCATGGTGGACATCCCATGCAACACAACCCAAATGGACCTCCACCACCTTGGATGCAGCCTCCACCACCACCGATGAACCAGGGCCCCCACCCACCTGGGCATCATGGCCCTCCTCCAATGGGTAAGTAAGTGTCGGACCAGAAACCTTGGGGTTTAGGGGGGAGAGATAGGCTGCGCACACCTGTGGCTGTAAACAGTGCTGATTGGCTAACAGTGTACTGAATCTTGAATCGTAGAAAACCTTCTGTTTGGGGAGGCCCACCCACTGTTATGGCAGAACTTTTGGGAGGTTAATAACTTAAAAAGCTCTGATTGAGAAAGGTATTGGGGTTGTCTTGCCTGGCCAGTTCAAATGTCCTGCTAAGTCCCTGCTCTTTCCTTCCATCAAGATCAGTACCTGGGAAGTACGCCTGTGGGCTCTGGGGTCTATCGCCTGCATCAAGGAAAAGGTAATGCTGCTGCTTGCTTACTTAGGGGGGAACTGTTCTAGCCCAGCACTGTGGTCTCTAAAGCAGAACTCTGTGCCTGCAGGTATGATGCCGCCGCCGCCTATGGGCATGATGCCGCCGCCTCCGCCACCTCCCAGTGGGCAGCCCCCGCCTCCTCCCTCTGGTCCTCTTCCTCCATGGCAGCAGCAGCAGCAGCAGCCTCCACCACCCCCTCCGCCCAGCAGCAGTATGGCTTCCAGCACCCCCTTGCCATGGCAGCAAAGTGAGTGGAATATTTTGGGCTTGTGGGGGTGGGTGGGATGTGGGCTGGGGCTGAGAGGAAAACAGCCTCATATTTCACATGGGCTTGGAAACACCTTGGGTGAGGAGACTCTGGTCTCGGCAAGGGCAGTGGGGTTGAAAGCCAGGTTACCTGGCCCAAAGGACTGTCTTGTGGGGAGAGCTGATGTTTGGTGTGGTTGTGTTTGGGAGAGACTTGGGAGGTCCGGAGGGGAGCTTGCTATTGTAGACAGAGCACCAGAAGTCCAGGCTAAACTGCTGAATGAGCTACTGGTTTGGCTGTGCCTTGTGCACGGGAGTCAAGAGTGGGATACTGCATGCATGTTCTGGAGGGGTTGCGATTGGGCCTGAGAGACTGCAGAGAGGGAGGGGTCTCAGGGGGAAGAGAGCAGCTGTGGGCTTGAGGTTGATTGTGCCGTTCGGTGGTGGCGGCGGCTGGGCGGAGGGATGTCAAAGCCGGTTCTTGTGTCTGGTACTTTCCCCTTTAGCCCCTCCAGGGGCATTGGTGACAAAGGGCTTATTTTGTTAAGCCCAGAGACCATGAGGCTGACCCCCAGGGTAGTCCTGCCCACCCCTCCACTCCCATCACCAGGACAGCCCTGCCCGCCCGCCCCCACCACCGTACCGCATGCCAAGCAAGGAGCAGGCGCCCCTCGACCCCTGTCCCAAGGCAGCAGCCGCAGAGAGCCGCGGTGTGCCCCCGCGCGTGTGACCTTGGGCTTCTTTACTACCCCAGATACGACGACTACCACCACGAGCGCTGGCACAGGGTCCATCCCGCCATGGCAACAGCAGCAGGCGGCTGCCGCAGCTTCTCCAGGAGCCCCTCAGATGCAAGGCAACCCCACTATGGTGCCCCTGCCCCCCGGGGTCCAGCCGCCTCTGCCGCCCGGGGCCCCTCCCCCTCCGCCGCCTCCGCCACCTGGTTCCGCCGGCATGATGTATGCCCCGCCCCCTCCTCCTCCGCCTCCCATGGACCCTTCTAACTTTGTCACCATGATGGGCATGGGGGTGGCGGGCATGCCGCCCTTCGGGATGCCTCCAGCTCCCCCACCGCCTCCACCACAGAACTAGACTTGTTTTTTTTTTTTAAGAAAATATATATTATATACATAGAGAGTTGGTCTCGTTTAAACACACGCCGAACCTCACCATATGGAGCCAGACATTGGGATGCACGCATGTGACTGTGTGTGCACGCATGTGTGTGTGTGCACGCACTGGGCTGGGCCAAGTGACTGTGGACTCGCTTGGGAATGGGCAGGTGGTAGTAGGAGCGCCAGCTTGGGCTTTCCTGGCGCCCTGTAGCATCGAGTGTCTTCTTTGTCTTCTTCTCTCCTCACCCAACTCCCTTTGCCTCTTCCCCAAACTGGGCCGCCAGGATCCCTCCCCGCGGCAGCGATGGCCCGAGCCATGAGAGTGAGGACTTTCCGCGCCCATTGGTGACCCTTCCAGGCAGACAGCCTCAGCAGCGCCCCTGGTGGACAGGATGGTTCGGCAAAGCAGCCTGAGTTATTTTTCTGGACGGAAACGGAACACGCTGGCTCCATATCGTGAAATTTTTATTAATTTTTATCTTTTTTCCTTTGTTATTTCCTTATCTTTTCCTTTCTTCAGACTCCGTCCAAGGAGATGCTCTCCCCGGTCTTCTGCTGCAGATAGAATCCTTTCCCTTGTCTCCATTCTTCTCCTCCCAAGAAGAGAGGAGCAAATGGTTTAGGCACAGGCTGTAGCCATTAATGTGTGTGTGTGGCTGGGGAGGGCTGTTGTCCAGTGGTTCTAAATTGTTGAAGGGCCTCAGCCACACCCAAGATGGTTTATTTTTGTCACCTTTTAAACAGTCTCCAGAATTCTGACATTGCTAGATAGGGTTAGTGTGGCCCTGGGATTCACATCTTCCTGCATTCCTGCCAGCAGTTAAGTGACACAGCCCACGCCACTATAGGCCTGACTGCCAGCCTGGAGTCTTTTTCCATGCTCCTGATCACCTAAGCTGCCTCAGTTGCCATTTGCTTCTCTCCTTCCTGGAAAGCTTCCCTTTATGTTTTATTTTGACCCCAGATGTCCACATGTTTTGCAGTGTCTGGGGCTTGCGTCCCTTGTTCTTCATTCTGCTTCTTTGCCCCCTTCTCTCTTCATGGAGTGATTATGTTGACAATAATGTGTAATGCGCGTTCTTTTCACTGGTTTATCTACAGAAAATTTCTCTGGGCTTTTTTTTTTTTCCGGTGTTTGATTCAACACTGCGCTAACGGGGGGGATGTTCCATTGAATAAAAAGAGCAGTGTGGTTTCCGGGTCTGTTTCTTTTCTTTTCAAACCTCCTTTTCCCAACCTACAATAGCACCAAAGTTTACCTTACCTACCTTGTTTTAACAAACCTGGCCCCAACTCTTACCTCCTGTAAGTAGCTTCAGCTGCCACCCTGTGTCTAGTTGATATAACTGAGAATCAGCCTTACTCCACATCTCAGTGATCTCTTATTTTGATGTCCTTTCCTGGGGCTCCAACGCCCATATTTGATGAGCTCCAGTTATGATTTGTGTCTACTAGCTGCCACCTGACTTAAGGACCTGGGCCTGGGGAGGCACCAACACTAAAGGTCAGGCCAACTGATCCTGCTTGTCAAGCTCAGAGCTGCTAAAATTAAAACCGCCAAGTGGCCTTTTTCTTTCTCTGCTGGTGGCTCTCAGCCTGCCAGTACTGCAGGCCTAGGGGAGTGGTTTGGGCGGAACGCATTGCCCTTGTACTAAATGGGCACTTCTGCAAAGGGTCTTCTGCAGTTCTCCAATTTGGGATAGTAGGTAGTAGGCAGATGACTCCAGAAAAATTCCCCTTCTATCTTTGTAAGAGCCAGGTCTATGGGCAGCTCATGCAGCTTTTGCTGGGCAGAGCTGCCTTGCCGGTTTGTCCAGTAGCTTGCCTACAGTTGCTTATAGCCCATCCTTTTGTCCTTATACTTTACAGTGTGGGGACAGAGCCTGGCTACCCTTTTCGACCTTGGCTTTACCTCATTGCTTCCCTCGCTATCTTGGTTTCCCTGGTGGGCTCATTGGGTGGTTAATTAGCTCTTTGAAGCTCTGGAAGCGGCAAAGTGGCACTATGTGGGTTTTAGAAATAAAATCAATAAATGACTTAACCACGGCTTAGCCATCCCACCTCCTGTGCAAGTGTGCTCTCATGTCCCCAACCCCCATCCCTGCTGCCAGCTTTTGTTACAGTTTGAAGGCCCAGCTAATACTAGCACCTTTGTGTGGTGTCAGTATTTAGGAGGTGGGGAATACCCACTTGTCCTATGGCATCTTAGGTAGGAAACACCCAGTCCTATTGTGTCAGGGCTCTGCCTCACTTGATGCTAGTTGCTCTCTGCCCCTTCAGACTTGGGCAAGGGACATGTCAGGTAGAAGTGGTCAGCATGAGGTCTCTATTCCTGAGACTTAAGACAAGTGCTCTGCAGACCCAGTGTAGGTAGAGGTGGGCAGGCCAGCTCTCTGGGCAGGAACAAACCGCTCTGACTTGGTCTGGGTGGGTGTCACTTCAGGGTCCTGGAAAATAAACTATACCCATGTTCTTGAGTAAAATGTTTGAGCCTGTATAGCTTACACTGGGATAAGGGTATATATAGAACGAAGGGGGAGCCCTGCCATGGAGATCCAGAAAGTCTGGAGGAAGTCTGTGACAGGGCCTTAGACTTGGCAAGGCTGTTTGGCTTTGTAACAGTGTGTGGGCTCTAGGTTGGATTAGAAAAGAAGTGTGAGGGGATAGAGGATGAATTGATTAGAGGAGCACAGAAGCCCTGTCTCAAAAAACAAAAAGTGGTGATAAGACTGTTCAAATACTGCCAAGTATTTGTGTCTGGTTCTCAAACTATGAAATATGCCAGGTGTAAGGCAGGGTGTAGGGGTTCACTCTTTTAAATCCAGCACTTGAAGGCAGAGTCCGGAGAGGATCTTTGAATTTGAGGCCAGGTTCAAGTTTTAGGCCAGTCAAGGCTGTTGTAATGAGACCTACCAAGTGTATATGGTTAACACAAATTGTCAGTGGATTTTTATAAAAGAGAAGATTGCCACAAAATTGGGTAGTCATGGCTATGAGATGAAAATAAATGAAATCCTCAACTAACTAAAAAATCCAGATGTGTTTACAGCTGGGGAGATGGGAGACAGGAGGATTCCTGAAACTCACTGGCCAGCTGGTCTAGCCTAAATTGTTCAGCTGTAGGCCAGTGAGAGGATGTGTTTCAAACCGGTGTATAGTTTCAAGTCAGCCAGAACTACATAGTGAAATTTGCCAAAAAATCATGGCCAGGCAGTGGTGGTGCACACCTTACTCGGGAGGCAGACAGGCAGATCTCTATGAGGCCAGCCTGGTCTACAAAGAGCTAATTACAGGACAGGGCCACAGAGAGAAACTTAATAAACCAATCACCATGATGAACCAGAGCTACCATTATATATAATATATATAATTATATATTTTATATGTTATATTTATATATTATATGTATGTATATATATATACGTGTATATATATGTATATATATATGTATATATATATGTAGCTGATCACTCTCCTAGATCCTGTGTCAGGAATGAGGTAGAGTAATAAAAGTCAGGGAGGCTCCAAAACAATATTGATGTACCACATGCTCAGTTACAGGACAGATCAAGAGCTGAAAGTGGGGAGGAAGCCCATATTGTACTGGAAGGTACTATGCAGGCTGATGGGAGAAAATTGTCAACAGTTTTTCACTCTGCTGTGGACTCATGCAGTCTGGAAGTGTGTCTTGGAGTAATTAACCACTTTGAAATTTGAGACCTCCACAGGAAGGAATTTGTATCTGGTACCATAAGCTTAGTTAAATGCTTATAGGATACAGGTCCTACAGGGCAAACAACTGGATTTTTGTGAAATGGTCTCATCAAATTGTCTTCTAAATAATTGTGTCCTTAGATCAGTGTTGAAGGTCAACTTCAATTCACAGAGATCTGCATGCCCAGCAAGTTGTGTGTGTGCGTGCGCGCCATGTGCCCAAGAATGTAAGAAGAGGGCATTGGTTGGTAGCTATTGACAAGGGTTCTGAGACCCAAAGTTGGGTCCTCAGGAAGAAGAGAAAGTGCCCCTTTTAACTGCTGGGCCTCTCTAGCCCCAGAGGCTTTGATTTGCACGGGAGGGAGGGAGCACAGTTTTAACAGCAGATACTCCTAACTGCTGAGAATGCTAAGTGTAAGTGACTTGAATGTTCAGCCATAAATGATACATTACCCCAAGGCTTAGAGAACATAGCAGAGGAGGGTACAGAATGTGAGCTGAAGGATAGAATAGAGTGGGATGTTGTGTGGTGTCTTGAACTCCCAGCAGCTGTGATTACCTGCACAGATTGGTCTTACCAACATCCTGTTAGAGAGGGGGAAGAGATTCACAGGACTCCACTCCTCCCTGGTCATCTATAGTTGGAAGGGTTGCGGGGGAGGGAGGAGACATTTTCTGCACTGATGTAGGAACTGGTAAGGTGCCTATGTTCCACTAAACCTCTCATTCACACTTCTATGAGCATCCCTAGTGATCTCTCTCACATGTACACACACACCACACAAGTAGACTGGCTTAATTGGGAATCAGGAGAGAGCTATGGGGAATGAGTATAATCAAAATATATTATATACATGTGTGAAAATGTAATGAAAGCCATTATACATAATGCTGACAAGCATCAAAAAAATGAGAACGAATGAAAGACAAACATGGCTGGCAAGATGATTCACTGGGTAAAAGCATAAGCATGATGACCTGAGTTTGGTTCCTGGAACCCAAGTAAGGAGAGAATTAACTTGCCGAAATTGCCCTTTGACCTCCATATGTGCACCATGTGTACACCACATACACATAGTAAATACAATTTAAAAAATAAAAATGGAAGTAGAGCTGGAGACATAGCTCTGTGGTAAAGCACTTACCTAGTATGCATGAGGCCCTACACATTGAAAACGTCTAGAGAAAAAGGTGTCTGTAAGCATCTGTTTTCTTCCTGGCTTCTATATCTGATAACCTGGATCCAGGAAATGGATCCAGGGGCATTGTGCCCGTGATAGGGACAGAGTCAGAGCTTAGCCTGAAAAGACCTGAGAGTGGCTTGCCGTCTAGGCCACACAGTGAGCTGCTTGGGAACTGCAGAACCCCGGCAGAAAGTTCTCAGAAACAGCTTGGCCATCCCGGACACTGTAGCTCTCCAAGGACTTGGCCCTCAGAGTAGAACACCCAGTTCTTCCACTCAGCCTGCTACCCTGGAGGCTCAGCCAGCTTCTGAAGTAGCCTGAGGGCCCAGGTTCTGTTCCCTTAAAGAAAGACAGGAGCTAGTGTCTTGCCTGCGCCCGCCCCCAAATTAAGAGGCAACAGTTGATGAGGCAGGTATTTTATTTAACAGTGTATATTTGATAAAGGAGTCAGAGATTCAGCCCAGTAAAACAACCAGCCTAAGGGCACACACAGCAAGATACTGCTGGAGCCAGTACATGAGCTGCAAACGGAGGCAGCAAAGTCTAGAAGGCAGAAAGCCTGGAGGACTAGGCTGTACAGGTGGCTAGAGAAAAGGGATGAAATAGACTCTTGGAAGTCGGAGGCAGCACACAAAATCCCCCACTGTATAGCCTGGGTGGGAGCAGGAGAGAAAGGTCTCATGAAGACCTTGGTGCTATTATCCAGGGGTTGGCTAGTTTTTGTTGTGGTGGTGGTGGTGGTGCTAGAAATTGAGCACAGAGCCTAGGCAAGTGCTCTGACACTGAACTGTAGCCCAGCCCTCTGTGTTTTTATGAGATTGCATCTCAGTGATTTGCCCAGGCTGGCCTTGAATGTTTATCTACAGCATTCTGAGCGTCTGGCTAGGCAGTGGTGGCACACACCTTTAACCCCAGCACTCAGGAGGCAGAGACAGGCAGATCTCTTGGGAGTTCAAGGCCAGCATGGTCTACATATACAATAGCAAGTTCCAAGATGGCCAAGGCTACATAGTGGGACCCTGACTCAAAGAAGAATAGAAATAGAAAACTAGTGCCAGGCGGTGGTGGCACATGCCTGTAACCCCAACACCTGTAGGCCAGAGGCAGGCGGATCTTTGTAATTTTGAGGCCAGTCTGGTCTACAGAGCAAGGTATCTGTCTTGAAAAAAAAAAAAAAAAACGATAGAAAAATAGAAAAGGACTTGAACTTAATGATCCCTCTGTATTAGCTTCCTAAGTAGCTGAGATTCCAGGCTCGTGAAACCCAGTTTATCAGTGTCATGAACAGTTAGGGATTGCTCTCTCACCCCTGCAGACCCACAGGACTATAGTTCCCAGCAGCCCCTGCTTCAGGCTGCAGCCTCAGCCAAAGCTATCTTGTAACCTGACTATCCCTCTGGAAAAGGTTATTTCAGAGCTCCTTGAAGGACAGCAACAGGGGGAAGCTCAGCTGCTTGGTTTGGGTGGGGGTGGGGGGAGAGCAGTGGCTCTCCACCTCAGGCGGCTGCCCTCCCCCTCCCCCGCAAAACTCCCTGCAAACCAGGATCTGGGTCTCCCTTTTCAGAGCTGCCAGCCTCTTGTGTACTAGCGTGAGAGTGTTTAGGATACACTCATTCACAGCTTGTGGTTCCTCTTGTCCATGCCCGCAGCCTCCCCATCTGCCTGCAGCCATGGACTGTCCCGGCCAGGTGAGGAATGGCTATGACCAGCTTGAGAGTCACTTCATCTTGACCCTGTGGTTGCACTCTAGGCAAATGTTACAAACAAGCCCCGCTGCTCTGAGGAAATGAGAGTGTGTCCTGTTCCACAGTCCAGTTCCACCTTCATCTATAGCTCAGGAAAGGGCCCAGATTGAATAATAATAATAATTGCAAAGAGTCAACCAGAATGCTTTAGGTGAGCCTCAAGCCTCCCAGAGGAATCTAGCTCTGTCTGAAGGATCTTGCTTCCAGTTCTGCAAAAGCCAGGGGCCAGAAGACAAAGCCAGAAAGGCTTAGGAAACCTGGAAGAAGTGGGTCAGCTGTGAACAGGGCCCTCCCTGGCCTGTGGGGAGCTTGTTTCTCCTTCTCCTCCCCTCTCCTCTCCACTTGCCCCCAAAATAGCTCCCTGAGCCTCAAGGCCAAGACCCTCCCACGTCCGGGAGGCGTGGCATGCTGCCCTGAGCCAGGCTTTAAATCCCCTCACAGCTAGGCAGCTCCACTCCCTGGTTGGAGGCACCGCGGAGGCCATCAGTCTGTTCAGTTCAGCTCACCCTCCCGCAGCCATGTCCAGGCCTCTTTCAGACCAGGATAGGAGAAAGCAAATCAGTGTTCGTGGCCTGGCCGGCGTGGAAAATGTATCTGAGCTGAAAAAGAACTTCAACCGCCACCTGCATTTCACCCTGGTCAAGGATCGCAATGTAGCTACTCCGAGAGATTACTATTTTGCATTGGCCCACACTGTGCGGGACCACCTCGTGGGACGTTGGATCCGCACACAGCAGCATTACTACGAAAAGGACCCCAAGGTGCTACAAGGGTGCCACCTGGGAGGGAAATGAGCTGGGAGTGGGGCCTGGCAGAGAGCTGAGACGTCTCAAGCAAGTGGCAGTCTCTTCCTGAGGCCCAAGTTTTCTACAGCAAAATAAATTGCTGTTTTAGGAGCCTGGGATTGGAGGGTCTAGGGGTGCTGGACGGCATACTGAGGGAGACCCAAGGGTGCTCAGGGTAGGCAGGCTACTTAGACATGGTTGGAGGGGGTTACTGCTGGACAGGAAATGTATACCCCTGTGGCCCAGTTTAGACCTGCTGTGGAAGGACATACCATCAAATGTGTGCATGTCACAGTCTGCTTGTGCCACAGGCAGGCCAGAGCAGGGGCAGCTGGGGTGGCAGGGATCAAGTATCTGGTAGGGTCATTGGTAAATGTCAGAAACCTAACACCCCACAGGAGAAGTAGAGGAGGGGGAGGGAGGGACCCAGGAAATGGGGAGGCTTGAGTACCTTTGGCATCTTCAGCCTGTTGTCTCTGCTCTGAGGCTTGAGGACAAAGGGATGGCAGTGCATGGACAGCCCATTGAAGGCACTTCCAGCCCTGAGTCACTGTGTGACCTTGAAAATGACTTTTCCTCCAGCCCTTGGCAATATCTTCTTGGGGGAGCATTTAGAGTGGATGTTCTTACTTGCTGATGGACTATATTAGGAGGGTCATGTACCTCAGAAGGGGTCTCTGCTCACCAGCACCTTAATACCTGAGATAGGCCTGGCCAGCCTCATTCTCTAGAAGAGGAAACTGAGGCCAGATTGAAAGGCATTTCAAAGGAACATGGGGACCAATGCATTCCTTACCTACTGGACCCCAAAGTTTGAAATGGTCCCTCTGAGCAGGGAGAAATGGTTGGTGACAGAGATGGGACATGCTGGGTCCCAGCAGTAGGGTAGAAGGGTGAGAGGCCCAGAGCCTGCTGTGCCTGGCTGATGTCAGTTGGGGGTGGTCCTGATCCCGCTTCCATACCGGCCTGTCTCTGGGCAGAGGATCTACTACCTGTCTTTGGAATTCTACATGGGACGGACACTACAGAACACCATGGTGAACCTGGCCTTGGAGAATGCCTGTGATGAGGCCACCTACCAGGTGGGGGAAACACTTGAGGTTGGGGGGTGCCCATGCTGGCACTTGGGCCTGACTGCTGCCACCCCTTCCCTCAGCTGGGCTTGGACATGGAGGAGCTGGAAGAGATTGAGGAGGATGCAGGGTTGGGCAACGGGGGCCTGGGCCGCCTGGCAGGTGAGTGCATAGCCTGTGGGAGTAGGACAGAGGAGTCTCTTATGTTGGATCCCTGATGCCAACTTCCCTGTACCCATAGCCTGCTTCTTGGACTCCATGGCTACACTGGGGCTAGCTGCTTATGGCTACGGGATCCGCTATGAGTTTGGGATTTTTAATCAGAAGATCTGTGGAGGCTGGCAGGTGAGCAGCCCAAACCCCCAATCTTGTGGTGCCCAGTCACAACAGAGAGGTCCCCCATTTGGCCATCCATCTCTGGATAGGTTCAGAACACACCTCAGGTCCCCTGACAAACATCCTTGTCTCTTGCCCCTTGCTTCAAAGCCTGGTGATCCTGGTGACTTCAAAGCCTGTGGTCAACCCCTGCAGAATGCTTGGGGCATAGTGTGTCCTGCCGGGTGGCCCACCAAGCTAGGGTGCTGTTCCTGCCCTGTCACCACTCACCCATGTCAATCCTCTAGATGGAAGAGGCTGACGACTGGCTTCGCTATGGCAACGCCTGGGAGAAGGCCCGTCCTGAGTTCACGCTGCCTGTGCACTTCTATGGCCGAGTGGAGCACACCAGCCAGGGTGCCAAGTGGGTGGACACACAGGTGAAGATGAAGACGGGTGCAGGTTCTGGGGGTGCTCAGTGAGAGGCAGAGGGAGCTCCTAGAGAAAATAGGACATGGGAGGGCATTAGGCTCAGGCATGTCAAGAGATTTCCTGGAGGTGACACAGCCAGGGATGAGAGGTGCCAGCCAGGGTTATCAGGAGGCCAGGCAGTGTCAACCCTGGAAGGAGGGCATTGTCCCTACTGCCCCAGCACTCTACCCTGGCCAGCTCCTCTCCCCAACACAAGACTTGGCGCAGTGGTTGAAGTCTGCACATCTGTGCTGGGAACCTGGTGAAAGCAACAACCCTGAGAGGGAGGCAGGAGAGAAAATGGGGTCTCTTGGGTGGAACTGACATGCTCAACACACAGAGAATTTGAGGGAGTCTGAAAGGCCAGCTGGGGGTCTCAGTCCCTGCCCTGTGGCTTCCTCCTACGTGTGGCTGCCATTGTCAGTCTCCTCCGGGGCTCCATGGAAACCCCTAGACCTTCAGAAATGGTGTTCCTTGCTCTTTCATCTCAGCCTGGACCCAGTCAGGACTGTTGCCGTACATGTGAGGTCCCCCAGGCAGCCAGGCTCTGGCTTTCAACCTGGTGTCTGCTCTTGGTCACTGCTCAGACAGCCACTCTGTCTCCCTCCCTTATATTCCACTCTGCCCTGTCAAGGGTTTACTCAGTGTCAGAGGGGGACAGTAGGGTCCCATGTAGGGAGTCCTTTGGAGGTGCCACTGGCATTGTGGTCGCAGGCAGTTCTTTGTAGCAAACTGGTGTTTATATAGAGTATGGGAGCTGGGGCTGGCTGGCATTGGTCACTGCTAGCTAGCCCTGTGGCAACCGAGCTATAAGACCTTTGGATAGAATTGACCCCTGTGTAATCTTCATCCAAGCCAAGATCTCCCAACCCTATCCTGAGTCCAGCATGCTCTCACTTGATCAAGGCAGGCTGTAGAGCAGCCACCAACAGAGACCCGCTTTGGGTTCAGTGCTTGGCGCACTCTTCCTTCCTATAATCCTTGGAGGCAGGTGTTGGGATGTCCAGTGGTGGTGCTGGAGAGGTCTTCTTTACTTCTTTCCTGTAGTGCCGAGGACTGAACAGTCCTGCTTGGCAAGTATTTTACCACTGAGCTATATCCTCAGCTCTCTTTTTATTTCTTTCTTGACACAGGGCCTCACTAAGTTGCCCAGACTGGCCTTGAACTCACCCTGTAACCTAAACAGGCTTTGAACTTGTGACCCTCCGGCCTCAGCCTCTCCAGTAGCTGGGATCCCAGGCTTGTACCAGCAGGCCTGGCTTCTCTTCTTTTTAAAGACTCTGTAGCTTGCTCCTGGTAACCCAGCTAAGTAAGCCTCAGTGCTAAAACTAGTCTACCTTGGGCACAGGCAGAGTTCAGTGACAGTGATTTGAACTTCAGGTCTTGGTGGAGGAGTCCTCACAAACCAGACTCAGGCACTGCTCAGGGCTGGGCCCTGGCAGCCTGCCAGCTTCTGACTCAGGCATCTCCTGTAGGTAGTGTTGGCCATGCCCTACGACACGCCTGTGCCTGGCTATCGAAACAACGTTGTCAACACCATGCGCCTCTGGTCGGCCAAGGCACCTAATGACTTCAACCTCAAGGACTGTGAGTCCCTCTGCTGGTAGCTGGCAGCCCTTGTTACCCCTGCCTGGCCCATGCCCAGCCCCAGCCTCACCCTGACCCACTTTATCCCTCAGTCAACGTTGGCGGCTACATCCAGGCTGTGCTGGACCGAAACCTGGCTGAGAACATCTCACGTGTTTTGTACCCCAATGATAACGTGCGTTGCCCTTCAAACTGGAGACTAGAAACTCAAGTCCTTGGAGGGGGCTAGGGGAGCTGGGGGTGGTGACCTTTGCAACTGTCCTAGTCCCTTGTTGCTGTCCCATCAAGTCCTTTGAGTAGGAAGACACCTGAGTCCTGAGGGAAGGGTTGGGGTATGACATTTCCTGGAGCTGTTTTCCTGGGGACTCTCACAGGACTCTTAGTTAATCTATGTCTTTCTGATATGACCTGCTACTTGGTTACTTGGTGAGGCAAAGGTCCCTGGGTCCAGAAGGTGGGGACAGTTCAGGGCTCTGGGACATAGTGTGGTAGGGGCTCTCCTGGTCACACCCATGGCAGCTTTGGGCCCCACCCCCTGCCACCTCAACTGCACTCTGCCTTGCTCCTCCATTAGTTCTTTGAAGGAAAGGAGCTTCGGCTGAAGCAGGAGTACTTTGTGGTGGCCGCCACCCTCCAGGACATCATCCGCCGCTTCAAATCCTCCAAGTTTGGCAGCCGTGATCCTGTGCGCACAAACTTTGATGCCTTCCCGGATAAGGTAGCGCACTGGCCCAGAGGCCTCTGTCTCCCTATCTCTTGAGTCCCATGGCCTCCTCTTCCCAGCCTCACTTCACAGATGAGTGGGGCTGGCAATGGATGGGGGTACGGCTTGCTCTGGATCTTCAGGCACTGAGGACACCACTCCAACGACCACCGTTCCTGGCCCCAGCCCAGCCCCAGAACTACACTGACCTTTGGGGGGCTCTAAAGGGGCAAGGAGCATTCCCAATAGTGCTTGGTCTGGAATCCAGCCTGACTTGCCACTCCCCTCCCCCACAGGTGGCCATCCAGCTCAATGACACCCACCCCTCTTTAGCCATCCCTGAGCTGATGAGGATTCTGGTGGACCTGGAGCGGCTGGACTGGGACAAGGTGGGTCTCAGTCGCTTTACCCCTTAGTAGCCACTCTTCCCAGTGTGCCGTGGAAGGATAAGCAGCAGGTTGGTTGAACAAGGACTGTGGAGCAGAAAGCTAGCCAAAACCCTGTTGGGTCCTGGCGGAGCCACAGGCTGCACAATGTGGAGGACATCTGACCCGGCTTCTTGCCTTATATATGCCAGGCCTGGGATGTGACAGTGAAGACCTGTGCCTACACCAACCACACGGTGCTGCCCGAAGCCCTGGAGCGCTGGCCAGTGCACCTCATGGAGACACTGCTGCCCCGGCACCTGCAGATCATTTACGAGATCAACCAGCGTTTTCTTAATGTGAGCTGGGGCTGTGAGGGGGGCTGATGGGCTGTGGGGTTGAGGGAGCAGGGGCTAAGGCTGAGGTTCCTGGGCCCGGAGCCTGGTCTCAGCTCTGGGCTCTTTGGGGGCACAGCGGGTGGCGGCAGCATTCCCTGGAGACGTAGACAGGCTGCGGCGCATGTCACTCGTGGAGGAGGGTGCGGTGAAGCGCATCAACATGGCACACCTGTGCATCGCTGGCTCGCACGCCGTCAACGGGGTGGCTCGCATCCATTCGGAGATCCTCAAGAAAACTATGTAAGCGGCTCCACAAGCCCGCCCACTCCACGCTTCGGCTGAGTAGGGGCCCCGCTCCTTCACCTGCCCAACCAGGGTCTTCCGGGCTGACCCCTCCCTGGAGGTCATCAGTTCTATCCTACTCAGGGCAGGCTTAGCAGCAAGCGCCCATAACGCTGAGCCCTCTCACCCACCTCGAGGGTGACCCATTCTTAGAACACACTAGCTCCTTTCCCATACAGTCCTGTCCCAGATGACCCCCTCTTACACACAGCACCCCCCTACCTGCCCCAGATGTCCACCTGCATCCAAGCCTTTTTCAGGAAAAGTCAAGTTAGGGAGCCAGGTGGGAGGGCCCTGTGATGGTGAATGGCGACTCTCACCCAATCCCAACCTGCAGTTTCAAGGACTTTTATGAGCTGGAGCCTCATAAGTTCCAGAACAAGACCAATGGCATCACCCCTCGGCGATGGCTGGTTCTGTGTAACCCTGGGCTGGCAGAGGTCATTGCTGAGGTGAGAGGTCACAGTATGGCTGATAGGACCAATATAGGTCAGTACAATACGGCGAGCTTCCTGTACAATGGTCTCAGCCGAGGACTGCAGTCCTGAACTGTGTTCCCACGGCTGGCATCTACTTGGAGGAAGGGGCATTGCTTTCTTACTTGAACAGGCTGGCTCTCCGGCTAACGGAGGCCCTGGCGACAGAAGCCAAGCTGCTGGAGTTGACAGCCTAATGCAGAGTGTTGTCACATCTGAAGGGAGACCGCAAGGGGACAGGTGGGCAGGCTGGAGGTCACGTCCACAGGGGGAAAGGCCAGTGGTCAGGAGGCCTGCTGGGGTCAGGTGGAGGAGGCCCCAGAGGGTTCAGTGGTAGTGTAGGAGGAAGATGGCTGTACCCGAATTGCTCTGGCAGGGAGGCTGTGGGAAGAGCCTGGAGGAGGGAGGCCAGGAGGGGGTGGTCCCGGCTGAAAGCTGTCTTCCCACAGCGCATTGGGGAGGAGTACATCTCAGACCTTGACCAGCTCCGCAAACTGCTCTCCTATGTGGACGATGAAGCCTTTATCCGGGATGTGGCCAAAGTGAAACAGGTGGGGAGGCCTGCAACCCGGGACTCCTGGGGTTTGATGGCTGGGTCAGGAACGGTAACTGGAGTCCATCTCTCCTCAGCCACTGGTGGGAGTCAGTGGTGGAAGACAGCACCCACTATCACCAAGAGAACGTTGGCATAGACTAATAATGTCTGCCTTGGGGCAGGGGTTGAAGGAAATAGTCATAGGCAGGCTTCCTACCATCTGCTTTCCTGGGCCTCAGTGAGGGGAAACAATGAGATTATAGGGTTGTTTGAAGCTGAAGTGCCGTTGGTGAGCCCTCTGACTCCTCAATCTGCAGGAAAACAAGCTGAAGTTCTCTGCATACCTTGAGAGGGAATACAAGGTCCACATCAACCCCAACTCCCTCTTCGATGTCCAGGTGAAAAGGATTCATGAATACAAGCGCCAGCTTCTCAACTGTCTTCACATCATCACCCTGTATAATCGTGAGTGGCTGGGACCCGCCCGACTCAGCCCCCAGGGCCTGGCATCTCCCAGCACGCCACCAATAGCTGGATCAATGTCTCCTGGGGCACCACCCCTCAATTAATAGAACCAAGACAATCCCTTACAGGCATGGCCAGAGGCCTGCTTCCCCCACACCCGACCCCCAGCACCAACTGTCACACCACCCCACATCACAGAACAAACTGAAGGAGGCCTGACAGACAAAAAACAAAGTGATCAGCCCAGGCTAGCACTGTCCTATGTCCCAGCTGCAGGCCTGCCTGCCTGCCTTGTTAAAGCCCCCTGATGCCTCTTTTCTCTACAGGCATTAAAAGGGAGCCCAATAGGTTCGTGGTGCCAAGGACTATCATGATTGGAGGCAAGGTGAGAAACTTAGGGTACACTGGGTTTTGAACATATGCTGGGGCAGTCCCAAGATCAAGGTGTAGGGAGCGAGGGTGAAGTACTGACCCCAGACTGCCCCACAGGCTGCACCTGGGTACCACATGGCCAAGATGATCATCAAGCTCATCACTGCCATTGGGGATGTGGTCAACCACGACCCTGCGGTGGGAGACCGCCTCCGAGTGATCTTCCTGGAGAACTACCGAGTCTCGCTGGCTGAGAAAGGTGGGTGCTGCAGTGGATGCATGGGGCTCTGACTAGCTCAGTCCTAGCGGAGACATCAGTCAAGGTTTCCTGTCCTGTGGTCAGGGTAGAGAAGAAACTGGAGGGCTGGCTGGACAGATGGACAGTGGTTAAGAGCACTGGCTGCTCTTCCAGACGATCTGATCTGGGTCTGATCCCTAGCACCCACATGGCAGCCCACAACCGTCTGTAACTGTAGTCCTAGGGGATCTGATGCCTTCTCTTCTGGCCTCTATAGGCACTGCATGCATGTGGTACCTGTACATGCAGGCAAAATGCCCATCCACATAAAATAAAATAAAAATTGTTTAAAAAATAATAGGATGGGCCGGGTGCATGCCTGTAATCCTAGCGCTCTGGGAGGCAGAGGCAGAAAGATCTCTGAGTTCAAGGCCAGCCTGGTCTACAAAATGAGTCCAGGACAACCAAGGCTACACAGAGAAACCCTGTCTCAAAAAGCTGAAATAATAATAATAATAGGATGGAAAATGATTGAGGAAGACTCCTGGCACCTCTGGCCTTCACATACACACATACACACAGGCAGGCATGCACACACACACTCCATACAGGTACAAGGAAACCAAACAAAACCCCCAAAAACTGTATCAACGGAAAGATCACACAGTGAGTTTAAGGCCGGCCTGGTCCACATAGGGAACTCCAGGTTAGTCAGCGCCATTTGTTGAAACCCTGTGTCAAAACAACCAAAACAGTGGAGGACAGGCTCAGGAATCAGTAAAAGGCAGTGGCTTGGGAATGAAAGGTCTGATGGTAAAGTCTCAGAGGTTGAGGGCACAGAGGTCTCTGTCCCGCCGTAATTCAGCCAGGCGGGGTTGTTCCCGGGGCCAACCTTGTGTTTCTACTGCCATCCTGCAGTGATCCCCGCTGCTGACCTCTCAGAGCAGATCTCCACCGCGGGTACCGAGGCCTCAGGCACTGGCAACATGAAGTTCATGCTCAATGGGGCTCTCACCATTGGCACCATGGACGGTGCCAACGTGGAAATGGCAGAGGAGGCGGGGGAGGAGAACTTCTTCATCTTCGGCATGCGTGTGGAAGACGTGGAAAGACTGGACCAGAGAGGGTATGGGGTCAGGAGCGCCAGAGTCAAGGGGCACAGTCAAGGGGCATGCTGGGAGAGGCTGGCCAGCCTGTGCAACTTCTTAGTTATGGCTGCTGGGATTCTGCAAAACTAAAAAGGGAGCTTGTGGCAAACAAGGCCAAAAAGATGAGAAAAGAAGAAAGTAACAGGGTGGGAGGAAAAAAAAGTAGAAATGATGTAAATGATGATATCGTTCTGAAACTGGAGACAAAATCAAATCATTAGCTTTCTGGACACCATGGCAGAAAGGGACAGGGTTCTCTTTGTAGCCCTGGCTGTCCTGGAACTTGTTCTGTAGACCAGGCTGGCCCTCTCTTTATATATATACACATATACATATATATATATATATATACACACACACATATACATATATATATACACACACACACACATACACACACATATATATGTGTGTGTGTATTACATATATGTTTTTGCATATATAACACACACCACACACACATACACACACACACACACACACACACACACACATATATATATATGTGCTTGACCTCCATGTGACTATGGAGGTCAGAAGAGGAGTTGGATTCCCTAGAACTCAAATTACAGGTGGTTGTGAGATTCACTGGGTGCTGGGAACCTGGGTCTTCTGCAAGAACATCAAGTACTCTTAACCACTCAGTCATCATGCCAGCCCAAATGTGATTTTTTGTTTGTTTGTTTTTCGAAATAGGGTTTATCTGTGTAGCCCTGGCTGTCATGGACAGCCTTTGTAGACCAGGCTGGCCTTGAACTCACAGAGATCCACCTGCCTCTGGCTCCCTGAGTGCTGGGGTTACAGGCGTGTGCCATTGCACCCTGGAGCCCATAATACTGGTCACGTGCCACTTATCCCACATAAAAAGCCAAATGTGGCGCCAGCTCTGGGAAGGCAGAGAAAAGAGACCAGCCAGCCTTGTATACTTGGTAAGTTCCAAGCCAGTGAGGGACCCTGTCTCAAAAAGACAAGGATCTTGAGGAGCATCCAAAGTTGACCTCTGGCTTCCGCACGTATGCACAATGCATGGTCATTAACTGGAAACTTACAAGGCTGGGGAGATGGCTCAGCAGATAGTGCTTGCCATGAGGACCACAGCTTGAATACCCACTACCCAAATAAAAGCCAGGTGGCAAAGGCAGGAAAACCCTAAAGCAAGCTAGCCAGCGAGAGTAGCTGAATTAGCTAACTCAGAGTTCATGTCTCAGGAAATGAACATCAAAAAGAATAACTGGCACCAGGCAGTGGTGATGCACACCTTTAATCCGAGCACTCAGGAGGTAGAGACAGGCAGATCTCTGCGAGTTCTAGGCCAGTCTAGTCTACAGAGCAAGTTCCAGGACAGTCAAGAGAAACCCTAGCTTGAAAAACCAAACACCTCCCCCCAAACCAAAAAACTGGCATTTGTATTCGCACATGCCTCATGTAGCCCAGGCTGGCCCTGAATGCCTTTCCTCTGGCTTCCGCTCGAGTGCTGGGATTGCAAATGTGTGCCAGGCCTAAACTTATAAATGTCTGTGCAGCGCTCCGCACCACAGCCAAGCTCTATTTTTTTTAAAGAAAATGTTTTAAAAACTTATTCTGCCTGCATGTGTGTCCTGATGCCACGGGGCCAGACGAGGGTGTCAGATCCCCTGCGCCAGGAGTTACAGACAGTTGTGAACTGCCCTGTGGGTGCTGGGAACTGAACCCAGATTCTCGAAGACCAACCTTTAATGGCTGAGCCATCTCTCCAGCCCCCCAGCTAAGCTATTCAAACCAATTCCAAGCCCCAGGGCACTAAAATTGACCTGTTGCTGTAAACGTTACCGCAGGGAGCAACCTTTCCAATCAATTCCCAGATGTCTGATTATTCCATTGAGAATTATTAGGCAAGCCAGAAGCTGTGGCTCATGCCTTTAGTCCCAGCACTCAGGAAGCAGAGGCAGGAAAGTCATTGTTGAGTTCAAGGCCAGCCTGGTCTATAAAGCAAGTTCCGAAACATCCAGGCCTATATAATGAGACCCTATCTCAAAACCAAACCAAACCAAAAAAGCTCTGGCCACTGCCCAGTCCACTGCTCTATATAATATGCAAAACAAACTTTCCCTTTATTTTTTTTAATTGATTTTTTTTTTCAAGACAAGGTTTAGGGTTTCTCTGTGTAATGTTGGCTGTCCCAGAACTCACTCTGTAAGCCAGGATGGACTCGAACTGCCTGCCTCTGCCTTCCAAGTGCTGGGGTTATATCTGTATCTTTTATGGGGAGTATTGATTTTGGGATAAATATTAGAAGGCGAATACTTGTAAATCAGAAAGTTCTTGGGCTAGGCTTATGGCTCAGTAGATAGAGTGCTTGTGGTACAAGTCTGATGACCTGAACCCATGCAAAGGCATAGCACACTCTTGTTTAATCCCAACAAGCCTGTAGGAAAAGGGAGGCAGAAACAGGAGACTCAGAAGCCGAGGCAGCCAGCTAACCTGTCTGAGAAGTAAGGTGAACAGGTGAGGGTGAACACCCAAAGCTGGTCCTCCGACGACCACACTCACAGTGAGGCATGCTCACACCTCCCACACAGAGACAAACGCGAAAGCTCCCAAGCCTCTGAGGCAGATTTCAAATGTCTCGGGAAGGTTGGTATCAGTTTATACTTCCACTAACAGCTTCAGAAAGCTGGCGTTTGCTGCTGAAAGGGCTTTTTCCTAGAAATTTCAAACTTTTGAGTACGGCATGGTGGCACACACCTTTAATCTCAGAGCTCTGGAGGCAGAGGCAGGTGGAGCTCCGTGAGTTTCAAGCTATCCTGATCTACATGGAGAGTTCTAGGCCAGACAGGGTTCCACAGTGAGAACTTGCCTCAAAATAAAATAGAATAAAATAAAAAGATATTTCAGATTTTGCTTTCTGGGCTCTAAGGTGCGTTGAGCAGGATCCGGGATGTTCAAGACCAGACTCAAGACTGCAAAACAATTCTGACTGTAGAGGACAGGGCAGTGCAGGGACTTGGGATCACTGTGGAAGGAGAACTCTGCTGCCGACTGTTGCTTGTTTGAGACAGGGCTTCTCTGTGTAACAGCCCTGAATGCCCCGAAATTCACTCTGGAGACCAGGCTGGCCTTGGACTCACAGAGATCCACCTGCCTCTGCCTCCTGAGTGTTGGCTTCAAAGGCATGTGCCACCGTGCCCGGCCTGTTATTGATTGTAAGGAGGCAGTGAGCCAGGGAGGGCAGGCAGGCCATCTTTGTTGTGGTTGAGATAGGGGTGGATGAGGGATGTTGCCTCAGAAGTGAGGGAAAGCTGGCACCCGTCTGACTCATGGGTGTTTAGGGACACAGCTGAGGATGTACCTGTTAGAGGTGGGCTTGGGACAGGGGAAACAATTCACGGAAGGTTTTGGTTTGTTTTGTGGATGGAGCCCAGGGCCTCTCACATGCCAGGCAAACACTGCTGCTAGGAACAAATGTCCTCTTGCATGGAGCCTTGAGAGCCAAGACTGATCTCTCCCCCTCCCCCACCCTTTTTTAATTATAGGTGTGTGTCTGTGTGTGCACAGGTGTACTGAGCCATCTCTCCAGCCCCGGTCTTCTCTGTCCTCTCTGGGCCTAAGTGTCTTCAAAGCGGGTGAAGAAAAGCTGAGCGGAGCATGGCAGAGGGCCTGAGCCTCAGATCTTCCCAGGTTTTCTCTGGGAAGCTGGGGACCTTTTCAGGGAAGCTGACCATTGGTGTGCCCTGCCAGGTACAACGCCCAGGAGTACTACGACCGAATTCCTGAGCTTCGGCAGATCATCGAACAGCTGAGCAGCGGCTTCTTCTCCCCCAAACAGCCCGACCTATTCAAGGACATCGTCAACATGCTCATGCACCATGACAGGTGAGCTGGCTGGCTAAGCGGCATGGAGCCCCACAGGCTTGGGTGGCTGGGTGGGGAGGCTGGCTGGGATTGCAGCTTCCTTCTCTCCATTTGTCTGCCTGGCCAAGAAGGACTCGGCCTCACGGAGCTCCGGGCTCTCCTTTCTCCTCCAGGTTTAAAGTCTTTGCAGATTACGAGGAATACATTAAATGCCAGGACAAAGTCAGTGAGTTGTACAAGGTGAGGGGCCATGGGCCAGGGGCTGGCAGGGCTCTGAATCAGCATGAATGGGGCCAGCCTGCTGGCAGAGTGAACCTAGAGACTCCCTTCCTGTCTGCAGAACCCAAGAGAGTGGACACGGATGGTGATCAAGAACATAGCCACCTCTGGCAAGTTTTCCAGTGACCGCACCATCGCCCAATATGCCCGTGAGATCTGGGGTGTTGAACCTTCTCGTCAGCGCCTGCCAGCCCCGGATGAGAAGATCTGAGCTTCCACACAGACCCCATGTCTGCCCTTGAGGCTGTTTGCGATTCCTGGGATCAGGCCCACTCTTCATCCAGAGGGCGGGCCCCTGGAATTACATCCTTACCCTTCCCCCTTTAGAACCCTCTTTTACCAGTCTGTAGGTCACGATGCCCGGTGTGACTAAAGATGCTGCCCTCTTCTTCTTCCTCAATCCCCTATCCTTCCTATTTATGTATGGGGTCTGACCAAGTGCACCCACTCCCCAATAAATCGACTCTCCCTGAGCTTCCTTGGTCTTCTCTCCGTCGCAAAATATTTTTAGCTCTTAGAGAGCTTAACAGCTGCTGCGCAATCATCTCCTACCCCCCCCCCCGCCCCCAACACGCACACACCGCGGCAGGTGCATCCTCTGGGGGCAGAAGCGGGCAGCCCTTAGGCGGTGCCTAGGACTCAGTCCCTTTTCCGGCGCTGCCCTCCACGCCTCTCTTCCCAGCACTGTGTCCATACTAGGTCAGCGGCCAGCTTGGTTGGTCGGGGGCGGGGCGTCCGTCTGGGTGGGGCCCACCGGGTCAGGGAGTAGGGACTTGGGCAGAAGCCCCGGGACTAAAGGAGCGGTCCTTGCTGCCTGGGGAGGGTCTAGAGGAGGCTTGGTGCCTTCTTGGCTCCGCCCCTAACCCCGCCCCACTGCGGCGTTTTGGGGTCTCTTAGCAGGTGGCTACGATAAATCCAACACCAGGGGAGTGTTAGGGCTTAGGGCATTCACAGACCGTTTAGGCGAGGACAGTAGCGTATTCCGGGTTCTAGAGAAACTGAGCCTCACACTACCAGAACTGAAGTGCAGAGGAGGCCCAGCCTCCCTCACCCAAGGCAAGGAGGGGCAATCCTCGGAAGGGGTTTTGAGGCCCCTGGTTTCACAGTGAGTCTAAGCGGCCGGAAACTGTTAACTATCCCTAGGCCAGCTTGCGAGGGACCCCAACTGTCTGTGGCTGCCCCTCCCAAGTTCCTCCTCGCCTGGGCCCAGGCATCTAGGCTTCCAGTTCCAAAGATGTCAGAGCACCTACCCGATCTGTAGATGCCCCTTTGCCTCTGGCCCAGTGGGGTGCCCCTTGCCTCATCTCTAGACATCGAGCCTAGGTGCCCAGGGAGCCGCGTGTTCATTCATTCATTCCTCGCTCCATTCGACCAAAAAAACCAGCTCGCATTTTGTCCCAGCCCCTCCCCCAGAGCATCGCGAGGACCCGCAGTCCCACGCCCGCGACCTCCACCGGGCCAGGGCCTCTGCCGCCCGCAGGAAGACGCCCGGGCCCGGGCAGGGTGAACCCCGTGGGAACGGTTTGTCTCGAAAACAGGAACCCGGGCCGGGGGGCTGGGCGGGGCGCCCCTTCCCCACCGCAGTCCGCTTCCTGCCCCTCCCGGCTTCCTCCGTACGACACCCAGGCGGGGGGCAGAGCCTGGGGGGTGTCCCGGGTGGGGGAGGGCTTGCCGCACGCGGTACCCACGACACTAGTGGCGCATCACTCCCCCCCCCCCCGCGGCCTTGTGTTCGGGGTCGGCAGGGGAGGGGTTAAGCTGCTGCAGGGCCCGGCGCGCGCGGGGCGAGAGGGGGAGTCCCCGGTGGAGGAGGCGCGGCGCGGGGCGCCAGGGCGGAGAGGGGGCGGGGCGGCGGGGCGCTGGGCCGCGGCGTGGAGGGCGGGCGGGAGCCGCAGCCGCAGCGAGGCCGGCGGGCCGGGAGCGCACGGAGGTGGCGCGGGCCGGGCTGGGTGCGGGCTCCGCGCTACGAGTCCCAAGAGTGAGTGAGCGAGCGCGCGCGCGCGGCCGGGCGGGGCGTGGGACACGGAGGGCGCGGCCCCTTGGGATCCCCTAGGGGCCGGCGGGAGAGGACTGCGGGTGGGTGGGGAATCGGTGGACCAGGACAGAGCTGGCGGAGGGGCTAAGGCAGTCAGAACCACCCGTGGGAGGGGGCGCGTCCGCGGCACACCGGGGCTCCCTGACAGGTCTCTACCAGGCCCTTTCCTACAAGTCCCCATTCGACAGATGGGAAAATTGAGGTTCAGAGAGGCCAAAAGATTCTCAAGGTCACCGGGCAAGGAAGCAACAGAGTTAGAGAGAAGGATTCCGAGAAGTCCTCGGGAGGACTCCCTGACGCGGGGGGGAGTTTGTGTAGGGGCCAGGTCCCTTTCCTTGGGGCAAGGCTCTGGCAAGGTCCAGGAGTGTAAGGAACCCCGGGTGCTGGGGCTGCATGCCCTGGAGCATGGTCGAAGGGGGAGGGGCGGCGGAATGGGTGTGTGCGCAACCACGGGGGTATGCGCGTGTGTGGGGGAGTGTGCATGCGTGGAGATGCACTGTCTTTGCGTGTGTGCACACGTGTGCAGATGTCAGAGCTACTGTGGCAGCAGGATCAGAGGCTGGGCTGGTTCAAATGAGCAGAAGGTCTGGGAGGCGAACTGCGGTCGGGTGTGCATTCTGGAGTAAAGGAGCTGGGTACGTGTGGCTGAGGATTTTCATTGCAGGCGTGCATGGGATGTGGGCATTGTGTGTGACAGGACAGGAGGTGGGTGTCTGTGCAAAGGGTCTTCTTGCACTTAATGTAGGTCATTGGCCTCCGGCAAATAACTTGTCGAGAGAAAAGGTTGCTTGTCCCCGCCTGGATGCTTATAGTCCCCGCTGGTGACTAGGGTTACTAATGGTGTCATGCAGGCCAAGGCCACCCCAATGGCGCTGGTGACTCCTTCTGAGCACCCTACTCGGAGCTCTCCTGCACAAATTTAACCATGCAGCAGGGGAAATCTATGACAGTTCTGGAAGGGTTGAGCCGGGACTCCTGGGACCTTCGTACTTGTGGGTTTGGGAGTCCGCGGTTCCCAGGCTCTGGCTTCCTACTGACACCTCCCAACCGCAGTGGGTTACCTCCACCCCCGCCCCAGGAATGTTCTTCTCTTCCCCAGCCCTCCTCCCCAAGGGCAGGCCCCTGGGGGATGCTTCGGCCCCGCCTCCCACTCGGGGAGCCCAGGAGGGGGCGATGTAGGCAGGACGCCTGGGTTCCCTCCTCCCTCCTTCCATCCCGGGGAGAAATTCCTCCGAGGTCCCCTCAGGCACTGGGTTCTCAAAATAACCCTGCGGGGGAAGGGAGGCTGTGAAGGGAGGGGAAGCGGGAGGAGCGCAGAGCCAAGCTGCGGGGTGCTGCAGGTGCCTGTGGGGAGCAAATGAAAGGAGAGGAGGACCCGCCAGGAGGCTTGAGGCACCAACTAACACCTGGGGTCCCGACTCGTCCCTTATTCTCATAGAGCCCTTCTGCCCTCCCTCGACTAGGCGGGTGGACCGGAAGACTCTTGGCTAGTCGGTTTCCCAACTAGCGGGTTGCACCATCCCGGGGCAGGACCGTTTAACCCGGGGAGTGGTAGCAACGAGCAACTCCGCCCATGCCCAGCAGGGGGCGTGCCCGCTCCGCCCCGTTCCTGCGCCTCCCCCTCCCTCCCCTCCCCGCGAGCCTCCGCTGACTCCCACTTTACTTCTCCCAGGACAGGGGTCGGATCTGGGGCCCCGTGGGAGGCTCACCACGTAGCTTGGGCCCAGCCCATAGGCACCGGCGGCCATGGCGAGCACTCTGGACCTGGACAAGGGTTGCACGGTGGAGGAGCTGCTCCGAGGCTGCATCGAAGCCTTTGGTGAGTTGCATGCAGCATGAGGGGTCACACCCAGCCCAAGCCTGAGCCAACCCTTGGCCAGGACCCACCCAGGCCTTATTCTGCAGTGTACTTAATGAAAGCCCCTCCTGCTTTGCAGAGGGGTGCCACAAACGTACCCCTTATTCAGACGGCAGGGAAGGGGGCCTCGGGTCCTAACTCTGACTTGGGAGGGGCATTATCTGTCTTCCTAGGGGATCCGGAGGAACTCTATCTCTAGCCTGGGAACTGTTTCCGGTAGATGGGGGTTGGTTTATCTGGTGAAAGGGGTGCCCCTTCCCCCAGCACTCAGGAAATGACCTCTGGATTCTTGACCCCGGGGAACCCAGGCTTCTTCCGCCCCAGCTGGTTCCCCTCCCGACGACGATGGGCTTGTTTCAAGCTCCCCTAGGCTTAGCATCCAGCTCCTGGATACTACGGTACCCCTTGCCCACCCAGACTTCATTCTCAACTTTCACTCCTGGCTTTGGAGTGCTGGGAGAAGCAGTAGGTGGACAGGGTCAGGAGTGCAGACCTAGGGCCCCCGAAACCAGACTGCGGACTAGGCTTAAGCATCTGAACCTTGGGACCAAGGGTCAATCCTGTTCTCTTTGACTTTTGGAGCAGATGACTCCGGAAAGGTGCGCGATCCACAGCTGGTGCGCATGTTTCTCATGATGCACCCCTGGTACATACCTTCCTCTCGGCTGGCAGCCAAACTGCTCCACATATATCCTTGGCGGGCATGGCTCAGGCGCGCTTGCAGGGTCGGTGAGCCCACTCTGCTTCCCTTGTCTTAGAGCCTGGAGTGCAGGCCCCGTCTGTAGCCCACAATTCAGACACTGTCCAGGCTCCTTTAGCTGAGTGAAGACTTGAACTCTTGTGTGACCTGGGCCTTGCCCTCTCTCCCCTAAGGTCTTGGATCAGCCCCTGCTCTGCTCAGGGGCCTCCTCTTGCCCTTCTCTGAGGCCGGGTCCTCCTCTTCACCGATGGTGGAGTCCAGCCCTCCATCTCCATCTATGGCCTCTCCTGCAGAGGCAGAGGTCACTTCTCACCCTCAGCGTTCTCCTGGAGCCCAGGCTTTGCCTGGAGTTCAAAGCATCCCCCACCCCAGAGCCCAGGTCTTGCCCTCTGCCCCTGCCCTAGCCTTAGGTTCCATTCTGTCTGTCGTCCTTAACTCTCCTTTACCTACCAGCAATCCCGGAAGGACAACTCCAATTCTCTACAGGTGAAAACGTGTCACCTGGTCAGGTGAGTGTGGGCCCTGGCCCTTCCTCTTGCTACGTTTCTCAAGCGTCACGTGGGCTGCGGGAGTGGACAGCACCCAGGGGGCCCGGCCATGTGGCTTTGCCAGTGGACGCTGTCCAGGTGTGCTGCTGGCCTCGGTATTTTCTGCTGATGTGTTTTGGGGTTGTGGGTGGAGAAGGAAAGAGCTGGGAGGGCTGGGTGGCCGGACAGAGCGCGCTTTGAGGTGTCTTCGCTGCCCGCTTGGGGGTGGTGGGGGAAGGAAAGGCAACCTCAGGTGACTTGACTGTGCCTCCCCTCCACCAGGTACTGGATCTCAGCGTTCCCAGCGGAGTTTGACTTGAACCCAGAGCTGGCTGAACAGATCAAGGAGCTGAAAGCTCTGTTGGACCAAGAAGGGAACCGCAGGCACAGCAGCCTCATCGACATCGAGAGCGTGTGCGTGGGGGGCGGGGAGCGCAGAGGGCAGTCAGCATGCTATACCATGTGTGCTTAATAAATGTCTGTTCAATTGAATGAGTGAGGGTCATGTCACTCTCTCGCTTCACAACCTTCCATGGTTCCCTGTCACCCTCCAAACTGTTAGGCCCTTTGCGGTTGTCAGGCTGGCCTGACATCCCTGCCCTGTCTCCCACGGCCTACCTATCCTGCATCCCACACACTTCATACTGTGGCTCCTCGGGTTTACCCACCATTGTCTGTGTCCTGCATCCTTCCTCTCCATGGTGCTCGCTCCTGTTGCCCTGTCTCCTCCATTCTCATCAGACTCAGTGCAAGGGGGAAGTCCCCGCCCCGGGGGGGCGTGCGCTCCCAGGGCAGAATTTGCCATTCCTTCCTGTGTCTTCCCAAGATGCTTTGTGCAGACCCCTGCCCAGAGCCCTGGGAACTGCCCCGCTGTTTGGTGATGGCATGTTTTTGTGTCTGTCTCCCCCAGTAGATTGTGAGCTCCTCGAGGGCAGGAACCGTGTCTTGCTCGTCTCTGTACCCCAGCGCCTAGCACAGTGCCTGGCACAGAGTACGTTGTCCATCAGTGTGTTGAGCGCATGGTGAAGGGTGTGTGTGGAGGAGTTGCTGGGACCTGGGGATGTTGGTGCTTATGGTGGTGGCTCCTGCTGTTTAGGCCCCGAGTCAGTCTGAGTGGTGTGTCTGAGTGAGAGTGGGGTCACAGGAGGCAGGGGACAGCTGCAGCTTGGGGCTTACTACCCCTGCTCCCCCAGCCCCACCTACAAGTGGAAGCGGCAGGTGACACAGCGGAACCCTGTGGAACAGAAAAAGCGCAAGATGTCGCTGCTGTTTGATCACTTGGAGCCTATGGAGCTGGCAGAACATCTCACTTACTTGGAATACCGTTCCTTCTGCAAGATCCTGGTGTGGCCTGAAGGCTTGTGGTTGGGGTGCAGCGTGGGCTGAGACGGGAGTTTCAGGAAGGGCTAAGCCCTGGGGGTATGCTGCCCCCCTCCCCAGGATGGTGGGAGGGTGAGCAGGCCGGCTGTGATGGGAGGGGCCGAGGGGCCGCTCAGACCAACCCCACCTGCCCCTGCCCAGTTCCAGGACTATCACAGCTTTGTGACTCACGGCTGCACCGTAGACAATCCCGTCCTGGAGCGATTCATCTCCCTCTTCAACAGCGTCTCACAGTGGGTCCAGCTCATGATCCTCAGCAAACCCACAGCCACGCAGCGGGCGCTGGTCATCACGCACTTCGTTCACGTGGCAGAGGTGCCCACCTTCCCCGTGTGCCCGGTCTCCCTGTGGCCACCGAGCCCTGTCCCTTTTCTCCAGAAGGGCTGCCGGGTGACACATTGCCCTCCCCACCCCCACCCCCGTTTGCCTCCCAGAAGCTGCTGCAGCTGCAGAACTTCAACACGCTGATGGCCGTTGTCGGAGGCCTGAGCCACAGCTCCATCTCACGCCTCAAGGAGACCCACAGCCACGTCAGCCCTGAGACCATCAAGGTGCCTGGTTCGGGAGGGGCCCGTGCTTGCCAGTTGCTGCCTTCCCAGCGCAGTATTGCGGTCTGGGCGTGACTGCTCCTGTCAGGATAGCTGAGGAAACTGAGGGAGGAGGGAGCAAGAGGTCTGAGCTGTACAGTGCAGGTGGTCGTGGGGCCCCAGGCCTGCTTGGTTCCGAAGCTAATTTCTTCTTTTTATTTTATTTTATGTGTGTCTGTATAGTGCACGTGTGCGTACAAGGACATGCAGGAGACTGCAGAGTGACATTAATTGTCTGCCTCTGTCACTCTGTCTTATCTTTTTAAAATTCAGAAATTAAAAAAAAAACAAAACAAAAACCACACGGCTGTGTCTTAAAGGATGACAGTTGACCCCTGCCCAAGTGGCCGGGTCAGGGTCAGGACCTCCACGAAGAGCGCTTTCCTTTCCTTCCTAGCTTTACTCTGTGTGCCTCCCAGAGCAAAATGTTGGGGCTTCTTTTTTGTCCCTTTCCAGCTTCCTCTGAGTAAAAGCACATGTGATTTTGGGTCTTGGATTCTTTTGTTCCACCTGGAGGGGAGAGGCTTTGTTGTGTGGGGCAGGCGTCCATTTTTGTTGTCTCCTGTTATTGTAAGTCTGCCCTAATTTAGTGTTTATTGTACTGTTTCCTTTTTTGTAAATTTATTTATCTTATAAATAAATTAGTGTGTTTGTGTGCCCACACCACAGCTTGTGTGGAGCTCAGAGGACAACTTGCAGGGGTCCGTTATTTCCCTGGAGATCGAGTCCAGGTCTTCAAGCTTGATGGCAAGCCTTCATCCTCGCACGTCATCCTGCTAGCCTTCTTTCCCTCTTCTATGTCTTTTTTTTTTTTGATTCAGAGTAACCCCGTGTAGTCACAGATGTCCTAGAATTCTGTATGTAGACCAGGCTGGCCCCCAGCTCACGGAGATCCAGTTGCCTCTGCCTCCCAAGTGCGCTTCTACACCAGGCTCTTGTTATTGAGATGGTGTCTCGTGTATTCCAGGCTGTTCCTGGACTTTCTGTGTGGTCAAGGATGACCTTGCAGTCTTGAAGTCCTTGTCTCTACCTCTCATCAGAGACATACACGGCCACACACCTGATTTGTGCGGCACTGGGGTCAAACCCTGGCCTTTCTGAACAATGGGAAACGCTGCAGCCTCAGCTCAAGCTTTTCCTTTTCTTTCGAACTCCCTCCCCCCATCCCCCAACAACTTTTTGAGACAAGGCTTTGCTGTGTAATCCTGGCTGGCTGAGAACTCACCATGTAGATGGGGATGGTTTTGAACTCATAGTGATCCTCCTGCGTCCGCCTCCCCACTGTTGGGATTTTGAGCTTCTGTGACCAGGCTCAGCTTAAGGTTTTTTTCCACTATTTGCCATCATCAAACACCCTGTATAATAACATCCTTGTTGGTCAATAGGCTGGTGTTTAAATGTTGATAACCTGTGTTCAGCCCTGGTGTAGCTGTATGTATAGTAGCTGATCATAGCTGTTTTCTTGGACTCATGACCTATGAACTTTGATCCCTAGAGTTAGAGAGAGCAGTTGAGTTAGTTGAGCCAGTCAGGGAGGATTTGACCTTCTTTCCTATCTTTGACCTTGCTCCCCATGCGTTCCCACAGTTTCAGGGCTGAGGGGGGAAGATGGTTGAGTGGTGTGTGTGTGAGTGACAGTCTGCCTCCTCCTACCCCCCCCCCCCCCCAGCTCTGGGAAGGTCTGACTGAACTTGTGACAGCCACTGGCAACTACAGTAACTACCGGCGTAGGCTGGCTGCCTGTGTGGGCTTCCGCTTTCCCATCCTGGGTGTGCACCTCAAGGATCTGGTAGCTCTGCAGCTGGCCCTGCCTGACTGGCTGGACCCAGGTCGTACCCGGCTCAATGGAGCCAAGATGAGGCAACTTTTCAGCATTCTGGAGGAGTTGGCCATGGTGACCAGCCTGCGACCACCAGTGCAAGCCAACCCTGACCTGCTGAGTCTGCTCACGGTGAGGAGCTGGGCACGATGTCTGCATTTGTATCTGCTATGCCCATGGGTTCTGAACAAGGAGCTGAGGTGTAGCCTGGCCTCTGAGGCTTTGCACTGAACTGAGGTGGTTTCAAGATTGGGCTGAGGCATAGGCCTGGGGTTTGATCTTGAAGAAAATTGCTGTGTGACTTAAGGGATTGATTATGGGTCCTTGGTCCTGAGTTGAGCTCTTGGCAGTGGGTTATATTCAAAAAGTAGGACTAAGCTTTGGATTTGGTAGGGGACAAGGGTGATTTCTGACATGGCTTCTGAGTGAAGTGCTTTTAGTATTTATTAGTTCTTGAGACAGGATCTTACCTGTAGCCTTGACTGACTCAAACTTAGCCTAGCTGCTGCCTTCCCAGCACAGGCTAGGCTAGTCTTGAACTCAGGGTGGTCTCTCTGCCTGAGACTCCAAAGGGCTTGGATCACAGGGACCATACCCAACTTTGGGCAAAGGTCTTTAGGCTAGGTTCTGGCCTTAGCTGATATTGGTATTTTGGTGGTGAGCTGTGTTTACGGTTTGCTCTCTGGAGCAGGCTGACATGGAAGTGGCTGGGGCGTTTTCTTTCTTTTTTTAAAGATGTATTTATTTATTTTTTAGACAGTGCTCTGTCTGCATGTATGCCTACCACCAGTAGGGGGCACCAGATCTCACTGTAGATGGTTGTGAGCCACCATGTGGTTGCTGGGAATTGAACTCAGGACCTTTCGAAGGGCAGACAGTGCTCTTAACCACTGAGCCATCTCTCCAGCCCCCAAGGCTGGGGGTGGGGGGTGTTTGCTAAGCTGGCCTTTGTTCTGAGTCTAGCTTTCACTTGAGGCTCCTGGCAGACTGGTGACTCCTGTGTGAGAGGAGCAGGGACCAGAGGTATGACAATACCTATGTGTCCCAGGTGTCCCTGGATCAGTATCAGACGGAGGACGAGCTGTACCAGCTCTCCCTGCAGCGAGAGCCACGATCCAAGTCATCGGTAAGGGAGTCCTTCGGCCCTCACTTTGCACTGGAGGACCCCAGGGTGCAAAGGCAGGAATGTGCCCCATACACTACTCCCAACGGCTTGCCTGACAGCGGAATCCTGGGGGTTGGGGTGGCTTTGGGCAGGCTCTCTCTTCCTCCTTCTCTCTCTCT
Source organism: Pachyuromys duprasi (assembly GCA_028658305.1). NCBI lineage: Eukaryota > Metazoa > Chordata > Mammalia > Rodentia > Muridae > Pachyuromys > Pachyuromys duprasi. The sequence continues at coordinate 23,906,969 of CM053762.1, forward strand.
CTTTCTCTATTTCCCAAGCCTTAGATTCATTCCCACTCTCTGGCCCTTGCTCAGACCTAACCCTTTCCACAGCCAACCAGCCCCACGAGCTGTACCCCGCCTCCCCGGCCCCCCGTGCTGGAAGAGTGGACCTCAGTTGCCAAGCCTAAGCTGGACCAAGCCCTGGTGGTGGAGCACATTGAGAAGATGGTGGAGGTGAGGGGCCTGGAGGCCAAGGAAATCTGCTGTAAGGAGGGGTCTGTGAAACTAGTCTCTCCAGAGCCTTGCCCTGGGAGCTACAACTTGTGCCATGTCTGACTTGGCGCAGGAGGCACAGAGCACAGTGAGCTAACTGCCTTATGGGCTGGTGAGGCAGGGCCGAGAGGGTACGTGGGGAGGCATCTCTGATACTCTTCATACTATGGACTAGGCTTAGAGGTTCCTTTTCACTCTTCTCCCTCCTGGCCTTGTGTGTTCCTCTGTAGTCGGTGTTCCGGAACTTTGACGTCGATGGAGATGGTCACATCTCTCAGGAGGAGTTCCAGATCATCCGGGGCAACTTCCCTTATCTCAGCGCCTTTGGGGACCTGGATCAGAACCAGTGAGGAGGACTAGGGCCTAGGGGGTGGGGTAGAGGGAAGGCATCAACCCACTTCCCTCTTGGTCTCTAGTTCCTGCATGTGCAGAGAGTAAGGCATTGCCTGGGAAGCTGCCCATGCGGCTGTGATTCTATTTATTTATTTATTTATTTATTTATTTGAAAGGGTTTCTCTGTGTAGCCTTGTCTGTCCTGGACTCGCTTTGTAGACTAGGCTGGCCTCGAACTCACAGAAATCCACTTGCCTCTGCCTCTGCTGGGATTTCCAGGCGTGCACCATCGCGCCAGGCTTGGCTGTGATGTTTTGGGGTGGGAGGAAGCTGCCAGCCATAGAGGGATAGTGTTGCTTTGCTGGTTTGGACAGATGGGGGAGCCCCACCTGAGCCTTGCTTGCAAAGAGAACACTATTTTATTTGTGGAGCTTTGCAGCTGCCAAGAGTGTGGGGAAGTTGAGCCCCTGGGTAGCTGGTTTTAATGAACAGATAAGAAAGGCCGTAATTAGCAGCACCCACTTGCTTATCCACAATTCATATGCTGACAATTTGGAAAAACATCTGGCTCTCTGAAGCAGGTTAAATGTGCCGTCTGTAACCATGTTTACGCTCCATTTTTGCTGAGATGACAAAAAAAAACAGTCAAAATTTACAGTCCATCCCAGGTTGATTTATTTTTTAAATGTGACCTGTATTTAAAAAATATGTAGTTTGGGGACTGGGAATGTGTCTCAGCCAGGAGAGCATCTGCCCAGCACGCAAGCCCTGGGCTTCATCTCTGGTGCTGATTACTGGGGCATAGAGACACTCTCCTGGAATCCCAGCGCTGGGGAGGTAGAAGCAGGAGAGTCAGAAGCTCCAGGTTGTTTTTGACTATATAGCAAATTTGAAGCTAGCCTGGGCTACATGAGGCCCTGTCTGAAAAAAAAAAGTTTATTATTTTTTGTTTCCACATTACAAAAATTTATGATAAGAACAAAATCCAGGTAGTAAAATAAATTAACAAAGTTTTTAAAGTAAGCAAATGTTTAAAAAAAAAAAAAAAAGGAGGTAGCTGGCTGGAGAGATGGCTCGGTGGTTAAGAGCACCGTCTGCTCTTCCAAAGGACCTGGGTTCAATTCCCAGCACCCACATGGCAGCTCACAACTGTCTGTTACTCCAGTTCCAAGGGATCTGAGGCCCTCACGATAATGCATGTAAAAAAATTAAAACAACAACAACAAAAATCAAAACAGGGCAGTGGTGTCAGAAACCTTTAATTCCAGCCCCGGCTAGGGGGAGGGGCAGAGTCAGGTGGATCTCTGTGAATTCAAGGACAACCTGTTCTACACAGAGAAACCCTGTCTCAGCATGCCCCAAAGTAAAACAAATGTTCTTCTCTTCATTATATAGCCCAAGCTAGCTTGAATTCATTATATATTATAGCTCAGGCTCAAAGCAGTCCTTCCTTATTTTTCCTAGCACTGGGATCACAGATATATGCCACCGTGCCTAGCTGCTTCCATCCTTTTTGGCATCCATGTGAAATGGATGTAGATTTGGGTCTGAAGGGTGTTTCATGGATAATCAGGATTCATGTGTAGATCTGCTTCCACTGGTGGCCTGTGTCCTCCGCCAGGCTGCAACAGAAATTCTGTGTTTCCTCTTTGGGCTGGTGGGTGGGTTTTGTTGTCTGTCTGTCTATCTGTTTTTGTTTTGTTTTTTCCTTTCTGGGCTCTTTCAGTGGGGTGCAGCCCCTTTATAGCCTTGGAGGCCTCAGCTTTATGGACCTTCAGCCCTAAGACTCAACCTTATGTAAACTCAGACCTCTGACTGGCCACCAAACCCTACTACTGGGCTCATTAACAGTGGAGGCCATTTACCTGGGCTTTGGCCAGTGGTAGATCCTAGGCTTGGCACGCACAGGGCCCTGCGGCTCATTTCCACCTTTCATAGAACTCGGTCCCGGCTGCTTGCTTCTCTTGGGTTCATTGTCCCCCGCCTCTTTGTAAAAGTTTTTTGTTTGTTTGAGACAAGGTCTCCCTATGTAGCCCTGGCTGCTCTGGGACTTTCTGTGTAGATCAGGCCAGCCTGGAACTAACTCTGAGGCTGAGAGTGGTGCTCTTGGTTTTCTCGCCTTGGCGCCTCCAGAGCTCCTCTGAGTGATGGTTTACAGCTGTGTGCCATCACACCCTGTTCCGGAAGCTTTCTCTTTGTTTCTGGAACATGGAGGTTTTGATCTCTTGCAAAGTCATCTATGCATTAAAAAAAAGTTGGTTAATTTCATTATTATTTTATTGATTTACTTACATTATGTTTTGGAAACAGGGGCTCGCTCTAGCCTAGGCTGACTGGGAACTTACTCTGTAGCCCAGGCTGGCCTTACAGCTTGAACCTCCAGAGTGCTAGGACTCCGGGGATGAATCACCACAGCCCACTCTTTAGTTTCTCTCTGTGCTGCATATTGAAACCAGGGCCTTATGCATACCAGGCAAGCACTTTATCCCTTAGCCACATCCCGGGCCTGCTCCTGTGTTTGCCTTCTGCTATATCACACACATCTTTCTGCGTGGATTCATGTAGGAGTGTCTATGTATGGATGTATCTATCCATCCATTTTGGGTTCTGGGTATGGAAACTAGGGCTTACATGTTTCAGGCAAGCCTCCAGCCCCCGGGCTATGGTGTCCACACAGTCGCCCTTTAGAGGACTGCACTGTGTGGCTGGCCACCCTTCACCTGTACCTCCCCCAGCGGATGTACTTGCAAACGGGTCCAGAGCTGCCCTGCTGCTGGGAAAGTCTTTGCATCCACTCCCTCGGGCCAATATTTTCTGCAGGAGAGATTCCTAGAAGTGGGATCTCTGGATCCAAATAGTGCACATTTTAAGTTAGGAAGGAGAGACTGCCAACCTGACCTCAGAGGAGGGTGTACCAGGTTGCACCCCATCAGCCATGGCCAAGTGCCTGTGTTTCAACCTCCTTGCCAAGAGCAGAGGCTATAATAAGCCCCAAGGTTTTGCCAGTTGAGTTGGAAAATGGTGTCTTTGTTAATTTGCATTTCTTCAACCCAGTCCGGAACGATCTATTCATATGTTTATTGGCCACTTATATTTCTTCTGTTAATTGTTCATTTTCTTTGTCTGTCATCCTGCTGGGTTGGTGCGTCTTCTTCTCATTGATTTTTAGAATCTGTACTAATGGATATTAACCCCTTGCTGTTGAGTGTGTTTGCAAATATTTTCTTCCTGTCTGTCACTGATGTTGTCTTTTTCCATATAAATATTTTTTAAAAGCTTTGTGAGTTTGATATGTCAACCTTTTCTTTGATGGCTTTTTGGATATGTATGATGTATAGAAAGATCCTCTGCTCACAAAATGATTCTTAAATCTCACTTTCATGATTTTATGTGCTCATCTGTGTCTCATTCCGGCAGAATGTGGTTTTCATGCAGTTTGCATATGTCATATAAAGTCTGTATTTTAATATTTATCTTATAAACCATTAGTTGTCCCATGGAGATGAACGCTCTCTAGCCTCACATCACAGGACATCAAATTTCAAATAAGGGCCAGCTGGGGAAGTGACAGACTTCTTGTTGTCTATCACCAACAAGGACAAGACCAAGGAGCGTTGTATGGTGGCACATGCCTGCAATCCCAGATTCTGAGGCTGAGGCAGGAGGATGAGGGGTCCAAAGCCAGAGCTGGCTATAACAGCAAGTCTGAGGTCAGCCTCACCTACAGGAGACCAAGTCGCAAAAAAGTAGCAAGGCAGAACATTCTTTTTCTTTTTTTGTTTTTTTGAGACAGGGTTTCTTTGTGTAGCCTTGGCTGTCTTAGAGCTCACCCTGTAGATCAGGCTGGCCTCGAACTCACAGAGATCCACCTGCCTCTGCCTCCCAAGTGCTGGGATTACAGGTGTGGCCCACCATTGCCTGGCTGACTCAAGGCTCTTAATCCCAGTGCTTGGGAAGCAGAGACAGGCAGATCTCTGAGTTCCATCCCAGCCGGGAACATGCTGAGTTTCAGGCCAGCCAGGGCTATATAATGAGAGCCTGTCACAAAAAACAAACAAGCTGACAAACAGAAAGCAGGGAGGAGGGGGGAGTATCTCAAGTTAAAATATAAAAATATAGAAAAAAAAAAAGGTAACTGACTGAGGCTCCAACTAGCCACAGCCAGGCTGAATTTTCTTTCTTAACTCTCAACAATACATGGGGCGCACGAAGTTGGATTATGCCCCTGTGGATATAAGGAAACTCAGGCAGAGGGAGATTAGCTAGCTCCAGGTCCTATGGCTGAGAAGTAGATCTGAGATTTGTTTTTGTCGGGGGTTGGGGTGGGAGTGTTGAGACAGTTTTTCTATGTAGCCCTGGCTATCCTGAAAACTGTCTAGACTTGGCTGGCCTTGAACTCTCATCAAAGACACGCGCCACCATGCCCATCAAGAGCTAAGAACTAGCCCTCCCCGCCCCCAAGAACACACACTCTGGCGTCTAAAATACATCCCTACATGAAAAGGGGCCCTTGGGAAGCGGACGTCTGGAGAAAAGCCCCGGATCACAGGCACAGCTGTTCCATCCTCTCCAGGGTCCCCTAGTCCTCCGGCGCCCCGCAGGTTTGGAGGTGTGGCAGAGAGCACACCGCGGAACCGGAGACGCCCTACCCGCGAGATCCCCATTGTCCTGAGGAGGAAACCCTCGGGGAATGACTCGGCCAAGTCCACACTAGTTAGTGGCAGATGCCAAGTGTCCTCTTGTCCGTTTCACGGAAGATTCAAAGTCAGGAGTTGGGTGGAGACGTTTCCCTCCGCCCCAGGGACTGGGGAGGCCGGCCTTTGCCCTAGGGGAGGACCCGGGCTGAGGTGTCCCCACGCCCACCAGGGATGGCTGCATCAGCCGGGAAGAGATGATCTCCTATTTCCTGCGCTCCAGCTCGGTGCTGGGCGGCCGCATGGGCTTCATACACAACTTCCAGGAGAGTAACTCGCTACGCCCGGTCGCCTGCCGCCACTGCAAAGCTTTGGTGAGCGTCCCCTGCCCAGACTTGCAGCGCCATCCACCCACCGCTCCAGACCTGGCCTGTCGGCCCACGCCCCGCCCTTCTACAGTCCCCGTCCCTGCCGGAACTCTAGCCAACCTGCAACACACCTAGACCCCAGGCCCTGTTCTCTGGACCTGCAAAACCCTAACCCCCAAGCATGGCTCTCCTTTATTGCAGATCCTGGGCATCTACAAGCAGGGCCTCAAATGCAGAGGTAAGATAAGATGGGACGAATGGCTTCGCTGCTGGACCAAGGTTTGGGGAGGAGAGTTACTGTTGGGGTAGGGATTTTTATTTTGATGGCAATTTCCAGGAAGTGAAATGCGTTGTAACCAGAGAGGCATCCTGACTGACAGGAGGGGCCTATCCTTTATGAGGCTGTGGTGAGGCAAGCTGCCTAGGAAAAGCAACTTTGGAGAGGGCATGGTCCGGTGTTAGATTAACACGGAGAAAGCCACGTGGGAGGGGGCTTGCAGCTTGATGGGGTGATTTCTCAGGAGCAGAGAACCCTGAGGGACGCCCAGGCCCGAAGGACGGGATGGAGAGCTGTTCTGAGCTAACGTTCTCGCCGGGTTCCCTTTCTTCCCTCCCTCAGCTTGTGGTGTGAACTGCCACAAACAGTGTAAAGACCGCCTGTCGGTGGAGTGTCGCCGCAGGGCCCAGAGCGTGAGCCTGGAGGGCTCTGCACCCTCTCCCTCACCCACACATACCCACCATCGGGCCTTCAGCTTCTCCTTGCCTCGCCCAGGCAGGCGCAGCTCCCGGCCCCCAGGTAAGAGGGTCCCCCGGAAGGCCCATTAACTTAATTCAGGGTGCTGGCTAGTTCAGATAGCATGATTCTCTTATTTTGGTAGGGCTATAAGGAAGGGTTGGATAGGTAAGAGTGCCAGAAAGTGCCCAAAGAGCACCTGACTTTCTGAGGGTGGGGTAGAGAGAGGCCCTGATTTAAATTATTTTTGAGACAGGGGCTTACTATATAGCCCTAGCCAGCTCTGCTTCCCAAGTACTGGGATTAAAGGTCTGCAACCTAATTATAAGGAAGCTTCAGGATCTTCAGCTGGACTTCTGTTTTGTAAGGGGGATTGAAGTTCCGAGAGTCATTTGCATTTTTCCTTTTGCCTGTCATTATAAAAGGCCCTTCTCTCATAACCTCTGGGTGGCTCTCTGGGGGGGTCTCTGCTGGTTTTGATCAGCTTGCTGAGTGATGATTTGCCAAATGATTCTTTTCCTGAGGACAGTTAAACTGAGGTCCAAGGCAATTTGACCACAATCAGTTGGCTTGGCGTAAGTCCTCAAAAATAGAAAAGAGAAAAGTGTTTGCAGCGAGTCTTGAGATGTTCCGGGCTCTAAACTGTGCAATATACGCAAAATCGACGTTTAAGCAAACTGCAGCGGCAGTGGGAAGCTTTGGGAGAAAGCAACGTAGAAATAAGTCTCAAAAAATGGGGTCGTTTGGCCATTCCGAGAATCGATTTTTGGAGAATGGGTCTGCTTCCAGGATGAGGAAGGGATGGGAGCCTCCTGCGATCAGAGATGGTGGCTGAGGTCACAGGGACCCGAGGCTGGGTCTGTGGTCCACTCTCCCATCCCTCTCCACAGAGATCCGAGAGGAGGAGGTGCAGGCAGTGGAGGACGGGGTGTTTGACATCCACCTGTAAATGGTGAGTCCTCCCTTTGCCAACCACCACCGGAGCCCCTCACAGAGGGCTAGGGTGGCGCATGGGGAGGGCCTGGGCAGGTGGGCCGTTCGATGAGGGGATTGTCTTTCTCACACAACATCTGTTTGTTTGTTTGTTTGTTTGTTTGTTTCTCTTCCCAGCTGTGACTCTCAAGGACTCATCCTGCCTTGGAGAAAAGACTTGAAGCAGAGAAGGGAGCCTGGGGTTTTGGGGAAGGGGGTTGGGGCTGAGGGTGGGGTCAGGGTGGCATGCACTGAGGTCAGGGCCGGGGCTGGTGCCCCTAAGGTTGTACAGACTCCTGTGAATATTTGTATTTTCCAGATGGAATAAAGAGGCCCGAATAATTAACCTGGACCATCAGCCTAAAATCCTCAGATGCTGTGCTTCTAATTACACTGTTGGGGTCTAGAATTCCATAGGTTGGACAGGTTGTAATCGCTCATGCATCTGCAACCTGGGGATGATGAGGCCTTAGAAGCAGAATACCTCAGAACGAAAGACTCTTGGGAAGGGTCTAGAATGGGGAAGTCCTAATTCTTGGGGATCTGAGCCTTGGCACTAGTGAGTCTTTGCAGCCTAGAATTGCTGCGTTTGGTGCAACTAGAGTTTTTGACCCATAAGCAAGACTCCCCCTGCTTTCCAGATAACCTTTGAGGCTCCGGTGGAACACTCCAGTGACAGGGTGCTCCTGGCAGGAGAGAGAGGGCAAGCCAGGGTATGAGCTGTGGAGGCAGAACTGAGAGCCAGGAGGGGTGGGAACAGCCAGCGGCTGGGGCTGGTGTGCCTCAGGGTGGGGGCTAAGCTCCTCGGTCATGCAGCCTCCTGGCCTAGTGCTGCCGCTTGCCGGAAGGACAGCGACTTCCAGAGGAAATGCATATTGATCTTGCTCAGCTCCGGAGGCCTCCTAACCCAGCTTGCTCAAGAACTTGGGGATGGGTGGGTGTCACCACTGAGTAAGGCCAAGGCCATTCCTAAGGCTGCTTGGGGACAGGAGGGTGATCTGTTGGGGTTGTCCAGAGGATCTGGAGCATGACCAGGCTTCCCCTAGGGTCAGGAGGTAACAGACAGCAACACTGAGAATGGGAGCGACACCCCCAGATTTCCACACTTCAGGGTACCCTAAATCAACCATTGGATTGGTCTTGGGGTAGAAACTCCCTACCCGCACATCACGCTATTCTGCAGACCTGGCTGTGGGCTCAGGTTCCTTGAAGAATGCACCGTCCCCAGTTCCTGCCCATCTCTACCTCTATGACTCCATTTCCCCTGGCTTTCTAGCCCTTATTTTGGGTCATTTCACTTTCCTGTCCCAGGATCAGCTTCAGTCCGGTCCCTTATTGAGTCCCCTGCACTGCCTGCCTTTCCATTCTGTCCTCAGCCCCCTCCTGCCCTTCCCTCTCTTGAGGCTGTAATATCCGTTTCACGATTTGGGGGCTGAGTTGCTATAACAACAGACGGCGATTGTGTTGTGAAGAGCAGCTCGCTCCTGCTCTGCCAGCCTCCCGCTGCCTTCATCCCTGCAGCCTGGTCGGCTCCCCAGCCCACCCCAAGCCCCTGCCTGGCTTCTTCCCAGTGTGTGGTGTGGCCCGGTGCTCAGCTCTGCTCCATCAGGGATGCCGCATGTACCTGTCTTTCAAATCTGTCAGAACGGGATGTCTGGGCTTCACACGCTGTGTGCCCGCGCATGTGTGTGGTGATCCTGCCCCTGCATTTGCAGGGTTGCCCCTCCCTATGTGTTCCTATTGGCCCATGGACCTGCCCAGAAGGGTGTTTGCTTTAAGGGCTTCCCACCAATGCCCACACTGGTGGGAGCCTGTGTCTCTGAGGGGTGTATTTTGAAGTGGTGGGACCCAGTTGCCATGAGGGGTCTGGATCTCGGACCTTCTTTCTAGAGGAGAGGGCAGGGAGGTATGGCAGGCTCCAGCGACCTTTCCTGCCCTTGGTAGGAAGAGCTGAGGGCAGGGACAGGAGAGCGGTGCTCACCCTTGCCTCCCCCGCCCCTCCCTCCCGCCAGATTTCTTGGGTTTGAATGTTGTCATTGGGTCACTGCACCTGCTTGTCTGTCCCTCTGCATTTTGGTGTGTGTGTGTGTGTGTCTTGCAGGAGGAGGGGAAGAAGGGGATGGGTGTGGTAGTGGGCTGTGTGTGGGGGCTATCAGAGAGGGCCTGACTCAGCACTTCCTGTTCTGCTTCCTCCACTGGCCTTGGCAAGTAGTGGTGGTGCTGGGGGCAGCCTGAGGGTCTCTCCAAGGTCAGAGTAGGCCCTGAGTCTGGGACCTGGTTCAGGAATCTCCCTTCCCACTGCGCTAGGAAATACCCTCTGCAGCTAGGTCTCCTCCTGTAAGTCCTCAAAAATAGAAAGGCTGTCAAAGGAGGTCCTCTCTAAGAAGGAGTTCACATCTGTTAACTCAGGAATTGACCACTCTGCAAAGCACCTTCCTATGGCCAGGGTGACTCCGTGGGCAGAGGTCCCCTGTGAGCACCTTGGGTGTGTGTTTGCCCTTTTTTTTACATAGGTACCCGTGCGTGCACAAGTATGCAGGTTCTTGAGCAAGTGTGTCTTTCCTGTAGTGACTTACCCACGGTGGGGCATCTCTGCAGTGTCCCTTTGTGTCTCTTGTTAAATGCTGGGTACACACGGATAGGTGTGCCCGGCTGTGTGTCCCCATGTGCATCTGCATACATTAGTGGTTGGACGTGTGTTCTTGCATATTGCCTCTGGCTAAGGAAATGCCAGCTGCTACCAGCTGTGCAGATCACAGGCCCTGTAACAGAAATCAGAGGCCTGGAGAGAACTGGCAAAATGGTCTGCCACACACCCACGGCCACACCCACGCCTGAACACTGCCTCATTGAGAAGCCCCGTGTCCAACTCAGCTAATGGTATACACACCAGGCACGGATTTACCTTTTCTCAGCGAAGGGAGTGAACGGGGGCTGTTCCCTCCTCACACCCTGACACAGATACGGCGATGCAGACATTCTTACTGCAGAAAACCTGCACCCCAGTACCACACTCTGAAACTCACAGCTAGAGGTGGGAGCTTGAAGGGAGGATGCTATCCACCTTGCACTCAGCAACCAGAAGTGAGTAGTTTCAACCCCGCCACTAACCTCCTCCCCCGGCCCAGCCTTCCACAGGGGTGGGCAGGCTGCTTCCAAACTCTGGGATTCCCATGAGTCTGGGCTGGGAAACCCCATACCCTTAAGTCTATTCTGTCTCTAGCTCAGCTTTTTTCCTCCCCCACTAGCTTCACCCTTAGCAAAGCCCCTAGCTCTTCAGTTCCGGATGCTTTCAGCTACAAGATACCGGGACAGTGACGGGTAGGGTCCCTGCGAGTGACTGGAAAAAGCCACCAGCAGTCGCGGGTTGGAGATTGGGGTGGGGGAGGCTTCCTTGGCTTCAGGTAGCCCAAGCCAGCCCCGGATGCAGCCAGCAGAGGGCACTGCGGCCCAGGCCCTAGTCGGGTCCTGCTCACTCGGTGCCCCAAGTCGGGGTTCAGTCCTCTCCTTTGGTTTGTCCCAACACTGGACACTATCTTCGGAACCCGCCGGCAGGGGCGGGTGGGTGTGGAATCCAAGAACCCAGTCATGGGAAGAGGGAGCTAGGCCACCTGGATTCTCAAGATACTGAGGCTGCGGAGGGCACCTGCTGGGTTAAGAGGCCTGGACGTCTGGGCAAAGGTCCTGAGAGGGAACGGCTCGGACGCCCTGGGGCCGGGACGCCTGGGTCCGCGCGGAGGAGGGAGGTGGGCCAGTGAAGCCTGGCGGGCCTGGCGGCTTCTACACCTTCGCATTGGCTGTGCCCCTCGTCCGTCAGCGTTGCGTGGTCCAATGCGCGTGCTTGGGGGGCGGGCCCTGGTGCTGATGCTGCCGTCAGTCGGTGTTGCAGGGATGCGGCGGCGGGAGCAGCCGCCCTGACTCTCAGAGCATCCTCCTCGGAGCGGCACCGCGGCGGGGCGGGCGGGGACGCGGCGGGGACCTAGAGGCGCGAGGCGACCGATACCGCTGGCCCTGGATCTGTCACCTGCCGGAGACCCAGCGGTCTCGAGGCTCGGATCCCCACCCTTCAGCTCCTGGCGCCCCTAGAACCAGGTATGGGGGGGGGCTGCGGCGGAGACGGGTGGGGGGCGGGAGCCAATCGGGGGAGGGGAGCGGGTCGGAGGGGGCGGCGGATGCTGAAAGGACGGATTGGGGGGGCGGGGGCGCCGAGCAGAGAGGGCTGGCTGGGTGACAGCAAGGAGGCGAAGGCGCTGGGGGAGGTTGGGGGACTCCCTGTGGAAGGGGCATTGGCCCTGAGCTGGAGCGAATGGAAGGTGGTGAGGGAGGGTCGTTGGGGGAAGGGATGGGGTGTGAAGGAGGGGCATCCATAGGGCTGTGAGAAGGGCTCTGAAATGGGTGGGGGGTGGTCCCCAGTCTATGCTGGTCCTAGCAGCTGGAAGCAATGATGGACTAGAAAGGCTGTGAGCTGTTGTGGTCTGAAGGGTCTGCAGGGGAGGAACACTGGCCTTAGTGAGAGAGGAGGCAGTCTGGGGAGAGGATTGAGAAGTAGAGAGGGAGGTCTGGGGGTAACCTCTGAAGAAAAGGCTCTACTGGGGGATGGGAGCCAAGGGGAGAGGAGGTTATCAGGAGGGAGCAGAGGGGAAGATGCCAAGATGCTCTAGGCATAGATGAGTCTGTGACGGGGACAAGATGGGGGGCCTGAGGGAGAGAAGAGAAGCTTGCTGGGGAAAGCTGGGGGTGACAGAGAGGGAGACCGGTAGGAGGGGGCTGTGCTTGGGTGAGAATGTACTTGAGGGCAGCGGTAGGGTTCTGGTCACAGAGTGCTGGAGGGGGAGAGGGAGCTCTGGGGGCCTTGGGCTTACTCCCCCACCCCAAAGAGGCGGGGACTATTTCTCATGCTCCAGCCCTCTCCCCCAGAGGAAGCAGTAGTCTGTCCTGGGTTCTTTGGGATGGAGTATGAGCCCAAGGACCCTGGGTGGGTTCCTGGAGGTAAAATTGGCTTTGTGGGGGCTGTTGGGCTGTTACAGTCACCTTTGCTGTCATCCCCCCCTGAGCCTTAGGAGAGGCATCCAGGGCCTCAGTGAACTGGCAGGGCTGGGAGGGGCTGCTTCTTGGTGCCCCACAGTGAAAGGTAGGCTGCCCAGCTCTATAATGCTCAAGTAAATCTGAGAGGGTAGGTCTTGAGTCTCCAGCCCCCTTGACTACTTCCGGCTTTCGTGCACCCTTGTTTTTGCACATATTGTGGGTGGGGTAGGAAAAGACCTTCCAGTCATCTCTGCCCCTCCCTCTTGTCCACCTTCCCAGTGTCTGGGCGTTCCTTCTGGGGGAGGGCGTCACATCCTCTGTCTTCTGCTAGAAAAGGAGAGAGAAGGGACAGGAAGAAGAAGAAGAAAGGAGGAAGGGAGATCAGCTAGTCAGTTAACTACATGGAGGGCCTTCTGCTTTGTGGGTGCTTCAGCCACTCAGGTCTCCAGCTTCCCACCCCGAACCTGGGGATGGGCACATCAGAATCAGGCCCACTTCCTTCTGTAGCCAGGGAAGAGGATCGGTCTGTGAGGCCCCTTATCTTTGCTAAGAGAAGTGTGCTCAGACTCATTCCATCCTCAGCTGCACAGGGGTGGGCGGGACTGATCAGCTGGCAGTGGCTGCTGGGGAGTTGCTGCTTGGCCTGGGCTGAATCCTCATGACAGCAGCTCCCGAGAGGAAGGGCCTCTGCTCTGGGATAGTCATTGGGGAATGCCTCTCCAGGCTCAGTCTTTCCTCAGGTTCGGCTCTTCTGTTCTGTCCACCCTTGCCAGAGACACCGACATCCCTGACACTGACCCACACACTTGGTGGCACCCACCCCAGACGCACACCTACACAGACACACACACCTGCGTATACAATACAACTCCCTGGCAGCAAACCACCCACACTCTCCCCGCCCAGAGAGACTGCCACCTTCTGCCTGGCTCAGAGGCCTCCTCCAGGAGCCCTACTTCAGCACATGACACACACAGAGCCCCTAAAGGCCCCCAGGTCCTCTGACAAAGCACTGCCAACCCCTGTCCTCTGAGGGGTACTGCTTCCATCGCCGTCTATCATCCCAGGCTCACGGACATCTCAGACCCACTTGCCCTTCTGGCATGCAGTACCTCCTCACCCGGACACACACGCCCACGCCTGCACACCTTCCCAGACACGTCAACCTCTGCCTGCCACATGACATGCACCACATGCTAGACTGGGTCGTAAGCCTTTCACTCTAGGTCTGTGTGTGTACGCACTAGCACACAGGCTGTCTGATCACATCCTTTATGCCTTGACCCCCACCGTATGGCTCTCCCCCAAGTTCCTTCTCTGTCACTCTCTTGTCTTGAAGGCACTTTCAGAAAGCTCTTTAGCCCCAGGCCTACTCCTACGTGATCCTGACTACAGTCACCCCAGGTCATCTTTGCCCTCAGCCATACCTGGCCTTCTGCAGAACCTCAAAGTCTGCTCCAGCGCTTGCCCCCCCTTACAAGGTCCTCTGCTTGCCCGACACTGGAGACATTGTGTCCAGGTCCCTTCAGTCCAAGTTCTTACTTAACCCCCCTCCCCGGGAACTCCCAGAAGTGTGTCCTCACACACCACCCACCCCTTGTTATTCCATCTGTCTGTGTAGTTCTGTCCCGGCCCCTTCCACACTGACAGGCCTGTAGGCTCGCTGAAGTTCATTCACTAATGCACACTTTACTGACATTTTCAGCGCTGTCTTCTGCCATTGCCACTATTCAATATAGGTGGAAGAGGGTGAGGCTTCGTGGACTGTGCCTTGCCACCAGCGATCCTCAGTTTCCCTATCTGTAAAAAGGGTATGCTCCCACACCATGTCTGAGAGCTAACTCAGGGATTGGACAAGAGGACGTGATGACTGTAATCATAGTAGCAGCAACTGTATCTAGTAGGCACCTACTGTGTGCCTGACTCTTTCATCTGGTGTTTTTTTCAGGCACACAGAAAGCTCCCTGTTAGCAACAGATGCTTAAATGTTTTTTTTTTACATTCATTTATTCATGTCTGTGTGCATGTGCACCATGGCACATATGTAGGGGTCAGAGGACAGCTTGCGGGACTTGGTTTTCTATTTGTACCATTTAGATACTGAGGCTCAAGCTTAGATAGTCAGGTTCGGCAACAGCACCCTTAACCCCTGAGCCATCTTGATGGCCTAGCAGCCGGCATTAAAACAAAAAAATCATCCTTATATCCTTTCCTACACGTGCATGCACACACACCTGTCAGACACCTTCAAGAGCGTTTCAGCAGGCTTGCTCGTGAGGCCACCCTCTGCAGCACTGGGCTGCACGCTTCCAGGTCTGTGTGCCTCAGCTATGCACGGCACAGGAACGCCTTCTGTGCTCGCCCCTCCCATATTCACCCCCAAGGTTCCATATACTCGTGTTCCAGCCTCCATTCTATCAAGTCATCTCATTGCAACCTCAGTTCTCAGCCCACCCATCACCACAGCCCTCCCCTCTCGGCAACGGCCTCACCAAACACACACCTCCAGCTGCTGCTCTTGTCCTCTGTCCTTTGCTGTTTTTCTCCAGGCACACATGTATCACCTCGAGGGACACACAAGCACACAAGTCCTGGCATTCCAGGCTCACCTGTCTACAGGTCTCTTCGTCCTTTTTTTTTTTCCCCCTAGGCAAGATGAGCTAGCTATTTTAAAGAATGGAGAAGGGGCTCAGAGGGGAGACAGAATCAAACCAGAGACCCAGCCCTGTCACTTAGGAGCAGTGGCACCCTTGTGTGGCTCCGTCTTGTAAAGGGAACCTCACTAAGATCTACTTCGCTTACTCCCCCTGTCAGGGGCATTCTCTAAGGCCCTGGCAAGGACTAGAGTAACTACCAGACACATGCAGTGCTGCAAACTGTAAAAGGCTGAGAGGTTCTGGAAATAATCATTAACACAACACACACTTTCCCACATCGCAGAAATCTCAGCTAGGCTGCACTTACACATGTTCTGATGCTGATGACATTTTTATTATTCTTCAAGAAATGGGAGCCCAAGGAAACTAACTTGCCAAAGTTCACACAGGTTGATAGAGGTACAGCTGACATTAGAAGCTGAAGCTGGGCTCCTGCGTTGAGGCTGTGGCTGGGAGGTCTGTCTGTCTGGGCCCTCTTGACTAGGTCATCAGGTCTAGGAAAAGAGGCAGCAACTGTTTGTAGCCTCTCCATCCTGTCAGTCCTGCCTGGGCCTTTAGTGGGGAAAGTGTCCTCAGAAACTATTATGAACCCAAGGGTACCTTGGGCCACAGTCTGATGTCCCCTTGTTATGACTCAAGAGCCATCCCCTTCCTACGCCCAGTGTCTCTGAATAGTAGTCATCCCTCTTCAGCGTGTACACCTCCACAGAGGGGAGCTCATCCCTCGCCCCCTCTGAGGTGGCCTACTCCATTGTTGCATGGCTTGGACCTCCGGCAAATTTCTTTAGAGCTTGAGCCAAATTCTGCCCCCTCAAAACACGCACTTCTCCCACCTGTCCGAGGGCTGCCTTCTGGGGCCACCAGAATGTGTGTAAACCCAGCTCTTCCTACCCAGCGCCTGGGGGAGGCCCCTGCTGTCTCGCTCCCAGCTGGCGTGAGCAGGAGAGAATCAGAGAGAGGCTGGCATTCGCAAGGCTGGAGGTGTGTGTGTGTGTGTGTGTGTGTGTATGTGGGGGCTGGCCAGAGAGACAGCTGAATGGAAGAAGGCTGCTGGCTAGGTGGATATGGAATTGGCATCCGTTTTGCTCAGTCTGAACTGGGAATTATAGAGCCCAGGCAGGAGAGTCCAGTTGGTTATGATCGGCTGGTCCAGTGGGAGTATTTAGAATGAGAGGACTGTGAACTCTGTTCTAGTCTTGTTCTTCTGTGTCGCTCTCTGCCCCCACGCCCTTCTTAACTGCTGAGCCATATTTCCAGCCCAGTCTGATTCGCTTTAGGGAAAAGATGGAATGAACCCCACAAATGGGTTAGTCTTGAGGTTGGCTTAGAGTCTGTCCACTGTGAAGACCAGAATAAAGGCAGGTAGGCTTGGGGGCCTCAGATCCTGCCTGGCAGCAGGTGGGCAGTGCAAGATTGAAGAACGCCATTGAGTTTGGGACCAGTAGACTCTGAACCTCTACCCTCGCATTTGTTGCCCTGTTTGTGAGAGTGGGTGATGACACCGCTTCGTGGGGCCAAGGAGAGGCATAGGGTGGTAGCTCAAGGGTCCAGCCTGGCAACTTACAGAATGGGGAGCCCCAAAGTTGCAGTTCCCATGCCACAGCGGAGCAGGCCTGGGCGTGAGAAGATGGGAGGCTATGTGGATCAGGAGGGACAGGGAACACTGTCATTCAGGGAATGCAGAATAGGAGGGAGTAGACAGGCGCACCCCCCCCAAACACTGAAATCACCCCACCCCAGCTCCTCCCACACTGCACCACTTGCCTCAGTCTGTGGGTAGGGGTTACTAGGGTGAGGACAAGATGGTGACTCTTGTGATGCCATGGGAAATATCAACTCCCCCAAGGAGCAGTGGCCTCTGGCCAGAAAGGACTGGCAGGGTATACTGCATTGATATCTATAAGTAGGCAAGATCCCCTGGCCAGTGTCCCTGCACTGGAGGAAAAGCATGGGTTTTGAGGGGACAGTGCCTGGATACCATGGGTACAAAGCCCAGGAGAAGAGTCTTGCCTTGCCCAACTCCCTTAACATCTTTATTTTGATGTAGTTGTGCAAGGCAGGGCAGTAGATCTCTGGAGCCTGGGTTGCTGCTGAGGCCTGAGGAAGACTGTCACATCCAGGAACTCTTGTATGCTAGGTGCAGAGGCATTTAGAGGTGGAGCCAGTGGAAGCCTGGTCCTGCCAAAGGAAAGGCTGCAGGGCGGATCCCAGAGCAGCAGGTGTCCCAGGCACTGTGGGATGAGGTGAAGTGGAAAGGACCCAGGTGTCTGCTCAGCTCTGCTTAGCTGTTTCTGCTTCCTCGCAAGCCTGAAGCTGTCCCAAGAGTCCCTGGGTCCCCAGAGAGGGGACTCCAGGAGGGATGGGCTTCCTTTTGGTTGACCCTGGTGCAGAGTCAGGAGGCCTCAACTGCAGAGCTGGGAGGAGAATGAGCAATGAACACGGAGGATCCGAAAGCCAGACCTTGCCCTCACTCTCTAGAGGCACTGCATAAACCCAGTCTCTGCTCCCAGCATCTGCGGACACACAGGCACCTGCACCTAGCCATTCTCTAGTCTCTCTCTACACACAGACTAGCTGGAGTCACCCCTTTCTGGACTCTTAACCATTCTGTACCCGCCCCTCCATCCAGAGAGCCTATTTCTGTCTTGGGCCCCAGGCTTCTGCTTGGTAGCTTCGGGGATCCTCCCCACCTACCTATCCGGCCTCCTTTCACATCTTGACTGGGCAGACAGAACAAGACACCCTCTTTAGGCTTTCTCATCTGCTGCCTCACCTGAGGGCTGGGGCTCTGGGTTGTGAGCATGACAGGGGACTGGGGTGGAGGAAAGATACCCCCTCCCTTAAGCTGTGTGTGTGTGTGTATGAGTGGACAGCAGCACGCAATCTCGTTCCCTCCACCAGTGGAAATCAATAGCTAATTAATTCTCTCCCCCAAATAGTGTCTGGAGGTGGGGTGGGGGCTAGGAAAGAGGCAGACAGAGGCAAGACTGGGCCAGACCGAGACTGAGACCCTGGAAGAGAAGGGGGAGGGGGAGGAGCAGGGGGAGGACGGCCAGTCTTTTGGACACCAGGGCTGCCCCTTCTGGAAAAGAGGAGCATTGGCTCTTTCTATTCTCCAGCTTCAGGGTCCCTTGCCTCTGCCCTGAGCTGGGGGGTGCATGTGTGTGTATGTGTGGGGGCTGAGGGCGTCAATCAGGCTGGGAGCAGGTGCTGCATTTAATTTGATTGGCTAATTAGCCCGTGCATGCTAATTATCTCCATTACCCAATGAGGAGAGGCAATGGCTCTCTATATATAACCAGCAGTGTTTGCAGGGGAATGGGGGCTGCAGGCCTGCTATCTTCCCCCTCACTGGGAAGGGGCAGCCCTTGGGGGGGTGCTGGGGCAGGATACTTTGGTTCCCCCCCACCCTATAGTAGCCTGTAGGACTCTGGGTAGACAGCAGCCAGAAGCAGGGTGAAAGGCTCTGATGAGGGACTGGCTTTGCAGCTGTATCTCGGTCGTTCGAGCCCCCACTCAGGGCTTCTGAGCCCTCTCTGCCCATCCTTCTCCAGCCACCTGCCCTCCTGTCACTGTCTGGACATCTCCTCACTGTGGCTCTGTAGTGCAGCCCCGCCTGCTTCTTTTTATAGCTCAGCTTCCTCCCATGTAGCTTTCTGGTTCTCCTCATGCCCTCTATGCCACTGTTCTCACCTGTAGCTTTCCTGCTCTGTGCCTCTATCATGGGCATGCTGGAGTTGGACAGGCTTGGATCTGACGTCTTGGGTAGCATGCTGTTGGGTGTCTGTGTGACCTTGGCTAAGTCCCTAGACTTCCCTATATGGGCTTCCCCAAGGATGAACAGGAGTAATAGAACTCTTTAGGTGATTAAGTGAAATGACATTTGTAAAAATGCCCTGGATCCAGTGCCCTGACAAATGCCATTTGAATTTGAAATTTGATTTTCTCAACCTCCTTTTCCTTTCCTCCCCACCAGTCCTCTCCTCTCCTCCATCTATCTCCACCACTTTTCTCCTCTCCACCTGTCCCCATCTTTTCTGAAACTCTGGCCCCTCCCTGCTTCTTTCCCAGGCTTCTCATCACCTCCATCTCTCCCTCCTTCCCACCCTCCCTCCCCAAAATAAAATCAATGCAATATTCAGGAGGGTTGTTGGATATAAATAATTACGACTTGGAGTTTAACGAGATGCAAATTCCCCTCCCTGTCGTGGGGTATAAATTGCTCTCTGACAGCCCGTTACAAGGGTAATCATTTCAGAAAGGCAATTTTATGCAAATGAACCTTCCTGCCTCCCGGTAGCTCTCCCCAGCCCTGGTTGGGGGACCTGGAAGAGCTGAGTGTTGATGAGAACTCCAGTCACTGGGACCAATCCTGAGGTTGAGGACGTGGACCTGAAGGGAGTTTGAGGGTGACTCACCCTTAGCTTCAGAAAGACCTGGGCAAGTGGAAACTGAACGTTTGACAATGGGCCACCAAGTAAGGTTGGGAAGTCCAGAAAGGGCTTAGTGTGGTTTAGGGGAAACGGAGGCACAGAATCGGATGTCTATGCTCATGAGTGGATGGGCGGGGCTTGGATCGAAAATACCTGGGTGCTGGCTGGCTTTTCTCCCTTGCCCCTTCCCAGCCTGGGAACCCTGTGGGTCCCATTGATGAATTGGCATTTAATTAATCCCAATGAATTATTTAGCAACTTCATTATCCAACATCAAGAGCTGATGAGATAGACTGATCCCTGGCTGAAAGCGGGAGCCAGGCCCAGAGGTTAGGCAGCTCTGAGAGATGGCTGGGTTTCACTGCTGGAGGAGCTGGCCTTGGTCCTGACCCTTGGACTTTGGAGAGGGTTAGGGGAGGGCTGCGCCATTGGATTTCATAGACCATTGTGTCGCTTCTTCGCCGGTGCACACCTCAAACCAACAAAGCCCACAATGAGCACCACCTCATTCCAACTGCTCGCCCCCCTTCCCCGCCCCGTACTTCCAAGTATGACGGTATGTCTTGCTTGGAGAACCTCTGCAGGTCAAGGCCCGCTAAAAACCTCCAGGGAAATAGCCATGCTGGATCAGACCTGTAATCCCAACCCTCGAGAAAGAGGAAGTGGAGTCAGGAGGATATCAGAAATTTCGGGTCATTTCCGCTACCATAAGGAGCGTGCGTGCGCGAGTGTGTGTGCGTGTGTGCAGCCTGGGCTAGACGAGACTGTCTCAAAAACTAAAAACTGCTAAAAGGAAACAGGTGGTCATCTGCTAGTTTGAGATAGAGAGCCAAACACCGACGACACCCCTTGACTCTGAATCCTCGATTAAACCTTTCCTCTCTGTTTCTCCGCAGGCGTCCCTCCCCCACCTTCCATCCGAGTCCGCCGCGGGGGAGGGGCTCCACCACCGCCGCCGCCACCGCCGCCGCCTTCCGGGGGCGTGGACACGTGAGCCCCGGCGGCTGGGTCCATGGCACTGTGAGTCGACGAGGGAGCCCCGCTCCTCGCGAGGGGCGCCCGGCCCCCTCCCCGCCCCATGCGCCCGCGGCTCTGAAGCCTGAGCGGGGCCGGGGGCCGGGCGGCGTCGGGGCCGCCGGAGGCATGGCTCTCGGGAGTCGGTGGCGACCGCCACCCCAGCTGCCGCCGCTGCTGCTGCTGCTGCTGCTGGCGCTGGCGGCGGGCGCCCGTGGCTTGGAGTTCGGCGGCGGCCCCGGGCAGTGGGCTCGCTACGCGCGCTGGGCGGGCGCGGCGAGCAGCGGCGAGCTCAGCTTCAGCCTGCGCACCAACGCCACGCGCGCGCTGCTGCTCTACCTGGACGACGGCGGCGACTGCGACTTCCTGGAGCTGCTGCTAGTGGACGGGCGCCTGCGGCTGCGCTTCACGCTGTCTTGCGCCGAGCCCGCCACGCTGCAGCTGGACACGCCGGTGGCCGACGACCGCTGGCACATGGTGCTGCTGACCCGCGACGCGCGGCGCACGGCGCTGGCGGTGGACGGCGAGGCCCGCGCCGCCGAGGTGCGCTCCAAGAGGCGGGAGATGCAGGTGGCCAGCGACCTGTTCGTGGGCGGCATCCCGCCCGACGTGCGCCTGTCTGCGCTCACGCTCAGCACCGTCAAGTACGAGCCGCCTTTCCGAGGCCTTCTGGCCAACCTGAAGCTGGGCGAGCGGCCACCGGCGCTGCTGGGTAGCCAGGGCCTGCGCGGCGCGGCCGCCGACCCCCTGTGCGCGCCCGCACGCAACCCCTGCGCCAACGGCGGCCTCTGCACCGTGCTAGCCCCCGGCGAGGTGGGCTGCGACTGCAGCCACACTGGCTTCGGCGGCAAGTTCTGCAGCGAAGGTGAGCCCCGGCGCGGGCGTGAGGTGGAGAAGTGCTCGGGTCGGGGCCGGCTGGCCTGTGCTGGGGTGGGAGGCCGAGAGAGAACGCGCTCCAGTCCGCCCTGGCTGCACGGAAGCGCCCAGGTTAGGGCCTAGCGAGCAGGCGCTAGCGCTTGAAGGCCGAAGTTGCTTAAGAGTAAACTCGGAGGCCGATGGTGTGGGCGTGGCCGGGGCGTGGCCAGGGTGAGCGCAAACGCGACGTGTGCGGTGGTCCGGGAGGGGACCCGGGGGTCGGGTGGGTGGGGCCTGCGCAGGCCGAGCTGGTGGGAAGGCCTGGGATACTCAGTGTAGGGAATGGTACCCGGGGCGGGGTCTTGGTGGCTTGGGGCAGGGTTCGGCCTTTGAGCGCCAGATGGAGCGGTCAGGGTGGATAAGGCCTCTGGGGCTGGGGTTTGCTGATGGTAGCCAGTGCCTTGTGAGAAGGACTGATCTGGGAGGCCCCCAAAGAAATTCCCTTGAGGACCTACACGAGAGGTTGGAGAGGGAGATGGGACAGCGAGGCGGTGACCCAACGGCCCTGTAGGACGAGAATTGTGTTTATTTTCTGTCACAGATCTCCAGAGTTGCATGACAGGGTGGATGAGGGTCCTGACTCTCAGAAAAGTTGACCTTTTCTGGTCATGGGCCTGGATGGCAGGCAGTCTCTCCCAGGTTCGGTTCGAGACTGGATGGGGAGGCTTGTGTTTCCATCGCGGAAGCCCATTCCAGTTTGGGTTTGGGATGGAGATTACAGGGATAGATAAGCCTTGCTTATACTCTGGAAGGTGGGACAGAATATGGAATGGGGACTTGGAAGAAGATATTGGGGCCTCTGCCAGCTCCCCAGTTTGTAAGAGAGGTGTGCTTGGCTGAGCCCATTGACAGGCAGGAGAAAGAATGGAGGTTGGATTGAGGGCAGTTAGGCTGTGCCTTTTTGATGTGACCGGTCAGAGGAGAGGTTTTTTTTTTCTCCGTTGATGCGGGGGTAGCAGCTGACTGTCCAGCAGGTATGTGATGTAGCATTTGTTTTTCTGTCTCTACTTGTGGAAGTGAGGGACCGCTTGGGGCTGTTTTGCAATTTGTGTGTGTGTATGTGTGTGTGTGGCACCTTCAAAGAGGTAGAGTCTTTGAGGGAGTGTGTGTCCACAAACTAGTGTGGCCCTGGGGATGGTGTTACTGAGGCTGTGTGCCATGTGGTCAGCCTTGGGAGGGGCCAAGCCTGCAGGAAGTCTGTTCTTCAGCATTTTCATCGTGTCTTTGTAGCTATGGCAGGAGCCAGGTGTGGTGGTGCACTCGCATAATGTCAGCATTTGAGAAGTGGGGGCAGGAGGATCAGAAGCTATATAGCCGATTTCTCGCAGCCTGGGCTACGTAACACTCTGTCTCAAAACAAAGCAAAGAGGCCAGCTTTTGTTTTGTGGGACTATGCTCTGGGATGCATCCTTAGGAACTGAGTATATTAACATGACACCTTCTCGCCTTTTCTCCAAGGAGCTCAGGTGCTCCCTAAACTGTGAAACTGTGTTGCAGAGGCCTGCAAGCCTGCCAGTGTGTTTTGGGTGCCTATGTGTGAATGGGTCTGTTTTGAGTTGTCCTTACTGACTAGAGCCCAGTAACTAGCAGAGCGACTCGGACTCAGCTGTAAGGTGTGCTGATGTGCAGGTTCCCGTGTGTGTGTTTCACTGAGAGACCTCAAGAAGACATTTGAGAAATTATGAGAAACTTCCAGAACCTTAATTTTACTTCTAGTTCGCATGACCCCTCCCCACCAAGCCTTCCTAAGAAAACAGGATGAGGGTTGGCCTTTAATCCCAGCACTTGGGAGGCAGAGGCAGGAAGATCTCTGAGTTTGAGACCAGCCTGGTCTACAAAGGGAGTTCCAGGACAGCCAGGGCTACACAGAGAAACCCTGTCTTAATAAAATAAAATAAAAACCCGAGATCAACCCCCCCCCAAAAACCAACCCCCCCAAAGAAACTAAAGAAAACAGGATAAACCATCTTTCTAATTTAAGGGAGGGGAAATTTGAGCTATGGAGAGGTTATAGTAACTATCTGGTCCCACTGTGGTAGAATTAGGCCTAGGTCTATGAAAATTGCATTCAGAGGCATCTTTGCCAATACATTCTCTGAAAGCATCCATCTGCCAGAGGCCTCCTATGAATTAAATAAGTGTGTGCTCCTGAAAGTGGGTTGTGTGATGGCATCTAAGATGCGTTGAAGTTTTTGTGTGTGAGAGGGATGGTTTTGTCAAGTGGGGAATGCTAGAGCCGAATGAATGCTTGGGTCAGCTGAGCTGAGAGATGGCTGTGTGTCTCTGACCCACTGTGTGTGACAGCTGGCAGGGGCAGGGGTTCCTGTGTGGATGTGGTGTATAGATACCTCTGTGTGTGATGTGTTGAGAGAGGGGTGCTTTGTCTGGTAAAGGGCAGGATGAGTCTGTGTCTCTGCACTGAATAAAGCACTCAGCTGCTAGTGGGTGTTTGATTAAGACTTGGGGAATGAATGGAGAGATATTAATAAGTATTTGAAAGAAAGAAGACTTGAGGTAAAGGCCTATGTGTTCATGAAAACTCTCACGTGTATGTTTTGGGATCTATGTTGTGGGTGGTTGTG
The DNA here is from genome assembly GCA_028658305.1 of Pachyuromys duprasi. Classification (NCBI taxonomy): domain Eukaryota; kingdom Metazoa; phylum Chordata; class Mammalia; order Rodentia; family Muridae; genus Pachyuromys; species Pachyuromys duprasi. Next base: position 23,930,869 of record CM053762.1, read on the forward strand.
TGGTGGAAGACACTGACTGCACCTGGAGTTGGCAGGTGCAGTCAGCACCCCCCTGGCCCTCTCTCCTTGCCTCTTGAGCCTTATTTATTCTCTCCGGCCTTATTTATTCTCCTTATGTATGTTTGTTCCTGAGTCGCTAAGCAGCTTTTGTAATAAGCAATGCCCATTCACTTCTTTTAGCACATTTTTTTGTATCCATGTCCTTGCGTGTAAGTGTGTGTGTGTGTGTGTGTTTGAGGCACTCTTGCTATGTAGCCAAGGCTGGCCTCAAACTCACGGTGATTTTTCCACCTCAGCCTCCCAAGTGCTGGGATTGTAGGTGAGTGCCATATTGTCAGGCTTTCCTCCAAGATATGCCCAAGGGGTGTCAGAAACAGCACCTAGAAGCATCTGCTTTTTTTACAATTAATATTTTGTTTATCACTAGTGTGTGTGTGTGTGTGTGTGTGTGTATGTGTAGAGGTGCACATGAACAACAGCATATATGTGGAGGTCAGTGGGCAACTTTGTGGAGTTGATTCTCCCCTTTCCATTTTTATGTGGGTTCTGGGAATCAAGCTCAGATTGTCAGGTTTGGGTGGTGAGCACCATTGCTTGCTAGTTATCTCTCATGTGTGAGTGTGAGCCTGAATATATGTATGTGTACCTCGAACATGCTTGGTGGCCTTGGAGGCCAAGGAGTGTGTCAGATCCCCTAGAACTGGAGTAACAGAAGGTTATGAGTGGGCCTGGGAACCTAATTAGGGTCTTCTAGAAGAACAGCAAATACTCCTAACCACCCAACCACCTCCCTAAGCCTACATTTTAACTTTAAAAATCCATTTATCTATTTATTGTGTGTGTGGGCACTCACTCACAGCATACCTGTGGAGATCAGAGCATGCCTGTGTGAGCTGGTTCTCACCTTCCGCCATGTAGGTCCCAGGGATTGAACTTAGGTCACCAGGCTTGGCCGCAAGTACCTTTATCTACCAAGCTGTTTTTTCTAGTCCTCCTAGTACATTCTTATTCACCCAAGGAGGAAGAACATGGCCTCACACTGATGGGTATTGGGAGGGGACAGGCAGACTGAAGAGACAAGATCCTGACAGATCTCTGAACAGCCTTAGTCAGGTCCTTACCCTCCTTTGGAAGCCACAGTCACCTCATTATTACCTGCTTTGAGTGGTTTTCATCTTTTTCTGAAATCAAGGACATTTTTAAAAGTCAGTAATTCACAGTACAACCTTCCAAAGAGTTAGTTATTATTTTTATATGTGTTTATTGGGAAAACAAATGACTCAAAGCTCTCATGAATTCAGGAAAGCTTTTAGATGACTTTGATGTTGTAGGCACCATTGTGGTTAATAAAATATACATTAGGAGAAATAGTTTTAGCTTTATAGGCAAGATGTACCAATTTGCCTTGAGATGTTTGGTATACATATGGATTTGTGGATCTTTTGGAATCTCCCCTGTAAGTTCCTGGGGTTGTGGCTTACCCACCAACTGAGTGCCCACATGCCAGAATATTTGCTGCTTGCTTTCTCTCGGGCATCTGCCCATGTGTAATTGCTGACAGAGCTAAGGATGAGTGCCTGCACATGTGTGTACCGGCTGCTGACTGTGTGACATGGTCTGCACCTCCCCATGTTATACATGTGTGTGGAGGAGGGCCAGAAAAAGTGATCCAGGAAGAAGGGCTATGCAGGTAGGTGTGGGAGACCTCAGATGAAGTCAAGGCACAGATGTGTTGGGCCAAGTGTCAGGCATACACCTCTCTCAGGAGACACCTCTCTCAGGAGACAAAGGAAAGGACCATCACTGTGTGTGCCGCAAGTAGATGGACACCCTGTGTTACTGGTTTGCTGGCAATTTAATTCAACAGGTGGTGATCGAGGGCCCCTTTGTAGTGTGCTGCTGCCTGTGGGGGCATCAGAAGTCGGTGAGATGAGCTGCCTGCTGCAGGGCTTGGAAGTTGAGTTGAGGAAGTAGAGAAAGGCAGCCCAGTGAGTTAAGAGTCTGCATTCATACCCCTTGGCTACTGACTTCATGACTCCAGAACTTGAGCCCCTGTCTGTCTGTAATAATGGTGTCTGCCTCAACGGGTTACTGTGACAGTCGAGGTTAGTTCACATGAAGTCCGGAGAGTGGCATGTGGCACCGAGAAGATGCTTGATAAGTACAGGCTGGGCATCTTCCCTCCAGAAACCTCAAGTCCTAAGTGCTCTAAAAGCGGAGGTATTGAGGGGTGCTGATACAATGTCACAAGAGAACCTTCCACACCAACCTCGTTGGACGGACTAAAGGGTAAGAAAAGATGGGTGTGGTAAAAACACTGTGTTAAATCATCCCACGGCCATGTGCATAGGTACACGTAAAACAAGTGAGTAGCTCATGTAGACTCAGGTCCCATTCCCAAGATATATCATTATATATAGTCAGCCATCCCAGAACTGAAAAAAAAAAGTCCAAAATCAGAGACATTTCCAGACTCAAACATTTCAGGTAAGAAAGAATATTCAGCTTGGGGCTGGAGAGATGGCTGAGTGGGGGGGGGGACGTTTCTTGCAGAGGATCGAGGTTTGGTTCTCAACACCCGCATCAGGCAGCTCATGACCCCCTCCAGTAACTCCAGTTCTAGGGGGGCCAGTGCTTCCGGTCTCCACAGACACTTGCACACTCGGTGCACATAAGCTCATTTAGACATATGCACAGACATAAAAATAAATATAGATAAATGTTTTTTAAAAGAATATTCAACCTCCAAGAGCAATAAATAAACAAAACCCCCAAACACAATACACAGTGTGGTACCGGCCTGGAGATAAGGCAGGCACAGTTGTGTAGTGATGAAACAGTAGATTGCTGTCCTGGTATGCTGTTATTACCAATATTTGGGGGCCACTGAAGGAGAGACACTACACATTTGAAGCCATCTTAGGCTACATAGCAAGTTCCAGGCCAGCCTGGGTTACATAGTGAGAGCCTGTGCCCCAAAGAAATAAAGAAACAAACAACAAAAACTCTGCCATTAAGATGCCTCCACTAGCGCCACCAAGCTTGGTGACCTGAGTTCAGTCTCCAGAATCCACATGGTGGAAGGGGAGAACTGACTCCTGCAAGTTGTCCTATGACCTCCGTGTGTGCGCCGTGGCAAGTGTGGCTACACACGCACCCTAAATAAAGTTTGTCTCGTTTAAACAGCATAGTGTTGAATGCTGTATATTTTTTTCAAAGTTCATAGGGACAGACTCTGCATAGATTTATGTATTTATTTATTTATAGTGTGTGTATGTGCGCACGTGCGTGCGCTTGCGTGTGAAGGTGTATATGAGTGGTAGATACGAGTGAAACATAAGAGAAGGTACATATTGGGGGGAGTAGAGTTTTAAGAATTTTTATTTTATCAGTATTAGGGACTGAGCCCGGGGCCAGCACATGTCACACAAGAGTTCTACTGGGGACTGGTAATGGAGCTGTGAAATGTTATTTGGGACAGTCTTAGAACACTGCTTAGCGGGGGTCAACGTAAAGATGTACCAGAGCAGATATTAAGACTCGCGATCAAGCCTTTGGTAGAGGGCAAGAAGTGATGATAGAAATGGAGGAGGTTGGTGAAACTTGGAGAGAACAAGAGCTCCACAATGACTAAACTGAACAGGGCACAGGGGTCTTGTATGAGACGGTTTCTACAACCAAGGACCACGAGTGGATGTG
>CM053762.1:23934667-24205556 GCA_028658305.1 Pachyuromys duprasi
AATAAAATAAAATAAAAATAAAATAAAAAAAAGAACACTGCTTAGCAAGCTCAGAGGAGGACTGTTAAAGAGGTAGGGAAGGCAGGAGATGTGCCATCTGTAGAGGGGCACCCAGCACTGGGCAAAGAATAGAGTTCATGGCAGGAGAAGCTGGGGCCAGGCCTCGGTCCCTAAGTCATTCATAGGATAGTGGGTGTGAACTGGCCATGGCATCCTGGCAAAGGAACACAAGGAGGGTCTTGAGCAGGTATGTGATGAAGGTAAGAACTGTACGGAGGATGCAGGGAGATTCTGTACAGCAGTTGGCTGGTGGAGAAATCAGTTCAAAGATAGTTTAAACAAGAGATTTTAATTCTATTTATTTGTATGTGTATGTGTGGACATATGTGAGTATGTGTGCACATACGTGCCACAGGAAAACCTCTAGCGTCACTTTTCAAGTGCCATTTTCCCTGTTAGATTTTGAGGCAGGGTCTCTCTCTGGTTTAGAATTGGCAGACGAGACTAGGCTGGCTGGCCAGCGAGCCCCGCAGTTCTGCCTGTTGCTGGGCTTACTCCCACTGCTAAAGTGGTGAGTGTGTACCACCATACCCACCCTGTTACCTGAGTTCTGGGGAACTGAACTCACGTCTTCTGTGCTTGTGTGAGACAAGCACCATACTGACTGGGATTCCTTCTGCCCTGAACTTTGGTTGTTCTGGAAATAGCCAAGAAGAGGGACAGCGTCTGTGGTGGCCATTGGGGTAGCTGCAGTGGTAGACACCTGGGACGGAGACCAAAGCCATGGGAGAGAGGCTGCCTTTGTGGTTGAGGTGAGAAGGGGGGAAGCCTGGGAGGGGATTGGATTTGGGACAGCAGATCATGCCTGCATGGAGCTGTAGTGGCCTTGGCCTTCCTTAGACTCAGCTATCCAAGTGTTTTCATTTCAGTTGCTATGATAAAATGTCCTGACAGGAAGGAGCTTGTGTGTGATGCGGGGAGGGTTTGCTTTAGCCCATCATTTCAGGTTACAGTCCATCATTGGGGAGTGAGTGAGTGAGTGTGTGTCAGTGTAGGCAAGAACTTTTTTTTTTTTTTTTTGAAACCGGATTTTTCTGTGTAGCTCTGGCCTTGGGCCCACAGAGAGTGCTGGGACTAAAGGCGTGTGCCGCCATGTCTGGTTGTGGATAGGTTGTATTTTATCTGCATGTATGTCTCGTACTACACGGGTCAGTATCCAAGAAGGCCAGAGGAGGCTGTCGGATCCCCTAGAGCTGGAGCTACAGGCGGTTGTGAGCCTCCCTGCGGGAGCCAAACCCGGGTTTCTGGAAGACCAGCCAGTGCTCAGTTGCTGAGCCGTCTCTCCGGGTCTAGGTCGTTGGAGCGTCGTAGGGGCAATATTTCATCAGAAGCTAGTAACTACTTCAGATCTCAGGGCCACAGCTTCTTCCCTAAGCCAGGTGTGCGGAGGGCACACAGGTCTGTGGGCCTATGGGGCACAGAAGCAGGAGAACCTGTGTTCTGAGCTCTTGGGAAGGAACTTGTCGTGGAGAGCCAGGTTTTCCTATTGAAGCTCAAAGCTCACCAAGGCTGGAAACATCTCAGCGGGAAATCTCAACACACTTTCTGCCTCCCTGGTTTCTCCGCTAGACTGACTCTTCCTACGCTGTTGTACTTTTGAGGTCTCAGAGCATGGTTTTCATTGATTACAACCCCCACCCACTCCCCGCTTTTTCCATCTTCATCACTGTGCTTGATAGCAAATCTGCCGGAATTCTGAGTTCATGGTAGGTGAGACAGTTGGCACTGTCTCTGTCATTGTCCTCTGCCAGGTCTCCCCATGTATATGCAAGTTTGGATTACGTCAGAAACGTGATATTTCCCTGTCAGCAACAGCTTCCAGCACCTGTGGTCCTGCTTGATGCTTCAAGGGGTGGAAGGGATGCCAAGCAGAAGCGATGGGCTTCTCTGGGGAGGGGTGCAGAGCTGAGCAGGGTGTTTCCAGGGAAAGACAACAGGATGGTTGCTTGGGTTGATGGCTTTGAGGCCCAGCTTTGCAACTTGGTAGCTGTGTGAACCTGGAAAACTGACTGAGCCATGGAAAAACCAGTGTTGAAGGTGCTCTTCCAAGTGATCAATAGATTTCCTGTGATTCTGTACTCCAGTGGCCAGGAGGCTTCAAAGGAGGAGACACCATTAAGCTAGTCCTTGAAGGATGATTGAGCCAGAGGCAATTGCCATGATGAAGGAGGAGTAGTTCGGCTTTTGTGCCAGGAGTGTGGAGGCTGTGAGAGGACCGAGGCCTCTGGCATGCTGAAGCAACAAGATTGGTTGTGTTTTGATAAAATTCAGTGGAGATTAGTATTCCGGAAGCTTCTAGCAGTTTTGGCTGTTAGGCTAAGAATGTACCTCTCAAGATATTTCCATCCTATATTGGGTTAAAGTGAGGCTGGGAGAATTAAGAGAAGGGATCTGGTTTTGTTTTGTAGTTTATACTAACCTAACCTCACATTATGTAGTTGAGCATAATCTTGAACTTCTGATACTCACGCTCCCACTTTCTGAATACTGGGGACACACCACCATTATGCAGTAATGGGGACTGAAGCCAGGCAAGCATTCTACCAACTGAGCCACCCCTCCTCACTGGAGATTTTAAAGCTAGAGAGATTTAGATTAAATTTTGTTTTAGTCTCTTTTTGAGACAGGCTCTCTCTACTTAGCCCTGGCTGTACTAGGACTCACTATGTAGACCAGGCTGACCTTGAACTCACAGAGATCTGCCTGCCTCTGCCTCGCAAGTGATGGGATTATAAGCCTGTGCTACCATGACCAGCCTTGGATTAAATCTTCAAATGAGTTGCTGGTTTTAAAAGTTTAAAATAAGATGAGTGTGGTGGCACACACCTTTGATCCTAACTCAGGGAGGCTGAGGCTGGCAGATCAATGTGAGTTCAAACCCAGCCTGGTCTGCAAAGCGAGATCAGGACCATCACGGCTACACAGAGAAACCCTGTCTCGAAAAACAAAACAACAAAACAAAACAAAAAACCACCTCCCCCAAACCTTTAAAATATGTATTTATTTTTTCTTTTGTGTGTGAGTGTTTTGCCTGCATGTATGTCTGTGTATCACATGTCGGCCTGGTGCCCTCAGAGGCCGGAAGAGGGTATCGGGTCCCCTGGAACTGGAGTTAGAGTTGTGAGCTGCCACCTGGGTGCTAGGAACTGAACTCAGGTCTCTGGAAGAGGAGTAAGCACTTTTAAGTGCTGAGCCATCTCTCTGGCCTTTAAATTTTTATTAAATTATTATGATTATTATTGTGTGCATGTGTGTATACATGATGTTTATGGGGGGGAGTGCATGCCATGGAGAGCAGAGAACAACCTTGTGGGATTAGTGCTTTCCTCCCGTCTTTGTGTGGATTTCAGGGATGGGACTCAGGTTGTCAGGCTTACATGGCACACACCTTAACCTACTGAGCCATCTTGCTGGTTCTCTAGATTCAAATTTGATTGTGACCAGCAAACAGTGTGACCTTAGATATGTTGCTTCTGCATTTCCGCCCACGTACATATGTGTGCAGTATTCATGTTTGCATATATATGTGCATACATACGTGTACACATTACGTGTGAATGCTGACCTTGGGTGTCTTCCTCGCTTGCTCTCTACTTTACACACTGAGGCTGTGTTTTTTCACTAAACTGGGAGCTCGCCATATTGAATAGTCTGGCTAGCCAGTATGCCATGGGGATTCTCCATCTCTACCTTCTGTGTTCTGGGATTGTAGGTGAGCTGCCATGTTCACCTGGCTTTTATGTGGTCCTGGGAATCTGAATTCTGGCCCTCACAGTTGTGGGCATGAGCCATGTAGCCAGCCCTGCTTCTGTTTTTGGATACTTGGTTTCCTCATCTCTAATAGAGAGGAATAGTCATTTATACTCAAGGGTTATAGTAGTAGTGGCGGGTGTAGGAAACAGCACACAACAGGATCCAGGCTTACTTTAGTGCTCAGAACACAAGAAGTGTTATTATATTATTCACTCAACAAACATAGCTATGCCTTTTTACAAGCCAGGAGCTGAGCAAACAGCTGGAGGTGGAGAGATGAATGAGACATTGTTTTGTCTCTTGCACAGTTTTGTAGTCCCATCAGGAAGCCGACTTGAAATTACAGTTGCAATGTAGCTTTGACAAAGGCAATGGGAAGACAATGTATATCACAGAGCTGGCCCAGAAGAAGGTAACTGCTGCTTGCCTGTGTTCACAGTGCACAGGTATTGACACGGGTTTTAAGGGAAACCGTTGGCTTTTGTAGACAAGTGTGTGTGTGTGTGTGTGTGTGTGTTTGTGTGTGTTTTGGGGAGAGTAGGTAGAATATGGCCTGTTAGGGGAATGGAAAGAGGTGGGTGTGGCTGTAGCCTGGATTGTTGCAGGCTAGGAGACTGAAGGGGATGTGTTCAGACTCGAAGGGACTTACTGAGAAGACTAGACCTTCTCTGGTGAAGCCAGCAAGGAGCCATATACACTGCACTAGATACATACAGCAGAAGATACACTGCAGTAGACACACACTGTGTAGATACACACCTCAGTAGATACACACTACAGTAGATACACACTACAGTAGATACACACTGCAGTAGACACACACCTCAGTAGATACACACTACAGTAGATACACACCTTAGCAGATACACACCTCAGTAGATACACACTGCAGTAGATATATACCGCAATAGATATACACTACAGTAGATATACACACTGCAGGAGATACAAACACTGCAGAAGTTATACACTGTAGTAGACACACAGGTCAGTAGGCTTGAGATGTGGTCCAGGCACTTAGGTGACACGTGGATGTAAACTGCAAGGTAAAAAGATTCAATGAAGGAAGATCACATCAGAGGCCTATTTAAGCTCCCCGAAGAACAGATAGGGGCCTTACCTGTCCTTTCCTGATGGGGCATGGAGGGTTTTAGAAGGTGGAACCCACAGATCCTGGCAACTGGTGTGAAAGGGGGAGGAGTGCTTTCCGGGTGTCTGGCCCAGTGAAGACAGGAGAGGGCTTAGCGAAAAGGGTTCTGAAGCCACCTCAGTCAGGTTGAGGTCAAGAAGCCTGTGAGAGAAAGGGGTGTGGTGGCTCTGATTGGCAAGTGGAGAATGGGGAGGCAGTGGAGAATGGTTCGGGCGTGTCTCCTCAGAGAGAGGAGAGAATACCACACTGAACACATGAAGCTCTCAGCCAGGCTGATGTGCAGTGTGGCCCATGATGATTGGTGGTGGGCCTGGCCTGGGTTAGATGGCATCTTGGGACACGTGTTAGGGATCAAGAATTGTAGGTTCAAGACAGGGTCTTTGCCCTAAGGTGAACTATGGGTGAGGAGAGCAGAGAGATGTGGCCAAGGGACAGGGAGGTAGAGGAGATGGCCAGTGAGAGACGCAGACAGCATGGAGCAGATGAAGGGAAGAAGTGTACTCTCTCTCAGGGACTTGCTGGCTTCACGTTTTTTGAGCATACTTTAAAAGATTATTCTTTTTAAAAAATATTTATTTTTATGTGCATTGGTGTCTGCCCGTATGTATATCCGTGCAAGGGTGTTAGATCCTGGAGTTATAGGGCAGTTGTAAACCGCCATGTAGGTGCTGGAAATTGAACCTGGGGTCCTCCGAAAGAGCTGTCAGGACTGTTAACTGCTGAGCCATCTCTCCAGCCCCCAAGATTATTCTTTAAAAAAAATTATGTTATTTTACGTGTATGTGTGTGTTCCTGAGGATGGGTATTTGTACCTCATGATGGGGCGTCAGCAGAGGTCAGAGAAGGGCATCAGTTCCCCTAGAACTGGAGCTGTAGGCGGCTGTGAGCCACGTGGGTGCTGGGGACCGAACCCGAGTCTTCTGTAAGAGCAGTAAGCGCTCCTTACCACTGGTCCACCTCCCCAGCCATTTAAAAAATTAAATTCTGCACCTCTCTGTGTGTCAGTATATGAGTATGTGCACGTGAGTGCAGCTGTCCAAGGAGGCCAGAGGCATCCGATCACTTAGCTGCTGGAGTTACAGGTGGCTGGGAGCTGCCCACATGGGCTCTGGAAACCCAGCAAGGGTCCTCTGGAAGAGCAGGAAGTGCTCTCAATCCCCGAGCTATCTTTCCAGTCTGAAAATACCTTTTGAAATATCTGCTACGTGTAATTATCAAAACGATTCATTTGCACAGGTGCTGGTGGCTTGGGCCTGGCCAGGGCCTTGACGTGCTAGGACCGAAGAGTTCCAGCACAGCAGTTCTCAGAGAACCTGAGGGTTTTCTCGGGGTCACTTTAACCTCCCTCATAACTGTGATGAGGCTCAGCAGCAGGAGGAAAATCGCGGTCTATACGGCTTTGGGGGTGTATCTGTCATGCCAAAGCCTCTCTGTTGTGTGCTGTAGAGTGTGTGTGTAACATGGAGGCTTGCAGGTGTGGGTGAGTAAAGAATGAGGTGGGTAGGCGGCAAGATGGCTGTGTTCATTAGGGGCATGTGGGGTTGGTGGGAGGTTGCATCCATAATAACATGCAGTAGGTTGCCGTGCGGGTGTTGGTGTTTGCACTCAATCTCTGCATGTGCATCATTTGGTGGTAGGACGTATAATAAGTAGCAAGATTTGTTTTTTGCAGTAGAATGCACCTCCCCAAGAGCACACAAACAAATCCCACAGAATGTGCTCCTGGAAGGGAGGGGACAGCATGTATGCAAGGGTGTGAATTCGTGTCTCAAGATCTGCGTGTGTGTCTGTCCTTGAGGGTTTGTGTGTTTGTAGGTTGGGAGGTTTCTCTCTTCTGCCTCTGGCTCCCCGTGAGTGGATATGTGACGGATGTTTAAACTGGGAGCACCTTGGTCCGCTGACAGCGCCACAGCAAAGCCTGCTCAAGGAGCTGGGGCTCAGCTGAAGGGCCTGCTCCTACCTGCCTCCTCCCTTTACCCATCAGGTGTGCCCCAAGGTCCAGGCCAGGGCCTACTTAATAGATGAGGCTGATCGTCCATGGGGTGCATCCTGAGCTAGCGGTCCTCAGAGAGCCCTCTGATTTTGAACGTAGGTGACCATCCATCTGGAGGTGTTTTGCTTCCTCCAACCCTTAGGAGGGCATTTTGGCTCATTTGGGAGGTGGGAGCAGAAGGATCAAGACGTTAGGGCCAGCCTTGGCCAACCTGGCCTGTCCACTATTTTGAAACAAACAAGCAAACAAATAAGTGCACAAACACATTCTGGAGTTGAGGATTCAGCTCAGTTGGTAGAATGCTTGTTTAACACGTAGAAAGCTTTGAATTTAGTGCCCAGCAGTGCTAAAAGCTGAGTGTGATAGTGTGTGCCTGCAGCAAACTACACAGGGAGCTCCAGGTCAGTTTGGACTGTAGAATAAGACAGTGAAACACTCTTAAAAACTGAAAACAAATAAAAAGCCAGCCAAACAGAGCCAGGCATGGTGGCACAGGCCTTTAAGCCCAGCACTCGGGAGGCAGAGGCGGGAAGAAAGGCAAATCTCTGCAAGTTCAAGGACAGCCTGGTCTACAAATCGAGACAGAACAGCCAGGGCAACACAGTGAAACCCTGTCTTGAAATGAGCGCCCCCCCCCCCCCAACAGAATGAAGATGTCTTCTGATTGTAGAGGCAGAGCCAGGGCCAGAAGGGGCTTAGGAGAGTGTGTGGAGAAGTTGAGTGGCTCAGATGGGCAGCTTGGGGCCGAATCATGTTTTATTGGGTCAGACCCACCAGGGCCTGGCCTGTGTGACAGAACTATACGTGGATACCTTTTCTTTTCTGGGTGGGTAGTGGGATGTGGGGTGGTCAGATCCTTGAGTGCGAACACTTTTAAGTGTGGGTTGTGTAAGAGCTAGATGTGAGAGTGGATCGGTTGGTGCCTATGTGTGTCAGTGTGTCATGGAGTGTGAGCGTGTGTCGGCGAGCCCAGTGAGACAGTCTCTGGTGTGAACGTGTCCCCATCTGTCTCTGAGCTGCAGTGGAATGAATGCAAGGGAGGAGCCTGCCTCAGGGAAGCCCAGCTGCTGGCTGCTTGCTGCTCTGCTTGGCGCCCTGCTTCCTGTCTCTGTGATCTTGGGCAGTCACGGCCCTGCTCTGGGCCTCAATTTCCTGGTATAACAGGATCTGATGCAAAACGCAGAGGTCCCTCCCAGCCCTCCCAGCCAGGCTGACTCTGGGAGGACTCATTCAGGGGAAAGTGCGGTCTCTGCCCAATCCCCAGCAAAGCTCCTAGGTTGGGTTATTCATATCAAGGCCTTGGTGGGTGTGGGGACCTGGAGCCCCTTGGTCCTTAAAACATCCGTCCATGGCACATTTGCTAACAGGTTTCCTTTCTCTTCTCTCCCTGCTCCCCTTCTCTGAACTTGCCTGACTGTAGAGGAGCACCCTATGGAAGGTGAGTGGAACCTCCGTGATCATTAGGGTAATGCATATTTCCCCGTGGGATCCATCTGTAGGGGTGCTGTTGGCCACACAACAGCTCCCTGCCTGCAGGGTCTCTGGGGGAAGCATGTCTGGGGTCTTGTCCATTGGAGTGCCTCTTCCTGGGCCTCTTTGCTCATTGGCTGACTGGGGTAGCTGCTAGGTGCAGGGTAGGCCCTTCTCCTTTCCCACGATGCTCTGTGCTGCTCCCAGCCTTCTTCCTTGCCGTGAAGGGAAGAGGGTCTCTGGGAAGAGATGATGAGTGGGGGAGAGGAACATAGCTGATGGTGTTGGAAGTGCCCAGAAGTGAATAGGTGAATAGGTAGACACTGTTTTGCCCAGCTTAGGAAGTGTATAGTGAACATGTGCAGAAGAGAGTAGGGGTGGTAAGGCTGTCTGTTGGCCCGGAGCCCGTGCTGGAGAGAATTCATGCCGCTGCTGCAAAGCCACTGGGAGTGTGGTCGAAAGGACAGGCAGGGTGGGGTCTGCCCCGTGGTGGGGGTGTGTGGGCAGGGCCAGCTCTTCCCCTCGGCTTGAGGAAGAGGGCAGCTTCTTTGCTCACCCAAGTCCCAGGGCAAGGGTGGGAGCGGGCTTCTCTTCCGTCTCTGTCCATCCTCTTCCCGCCTTCCGCTCTCGTTGCCTCTCTCTCCGGTCTTTGTCTTTGCCTCTCTTTCTCCAGGGCTCTGTCTGTGGACCTCTCTCTGTCCCTGTCCTTCCCCAGGTTCTCTGGGTTCTGCCGTTCTTAGAAACTTCCCCTCTAGCTTTGCTTTTCCCTCTGTTTCTTTTCCTTCTTTTGGGTGAACTAAGATTGAGGATAGGGTGGTCTACATTTGGAGGCTGGATTGAAGTAAGATCTTACAGGCCATCTCAGTGAAGTTGGCAAAATAATTATGAGGGAAGGCCACATCCTGGTCACCACCCTGCTCTACAGTCCCTTGTCCTGGGAGGCCAGTGTGTAGGACACACTCTGGGACCCCTGGGCCTGGCCCTCTGGGAGGAACACAGAGACACCAAGGATGTGGGAATTCCAGGAAGGGCAGCAAGGGCTGTAGTCCTGGGTATGAGTGGAAGCTGTTTTCACTGTGGTATCCACAGCTTGCCCTCTCTCTCTGTGTTTCTCCGCTCTGGGGCTCCTCAGGTGTCCTGGTCCCAGCAGGCCAGGCCCTGGGTCTGTATCTGCTATGTCTGTGTGTGTACATGTCCATGTGGCTTGGCTGTCTGTATGGGCGTGCTGGGTACCCACTTGTCTTGTCCGTGGAGTGGCGTATGTCCATGTGTCTCCAGAGGAGAAACTGGGGCTTTGTGTGTCTACATCTCTGTTTGCATCTCTGTGTGTCACTGTTTACCTTTGTATGCACGTGAGAGAGAAGGAGAGAGCCCATGCATCTGGGCAGACAGAGCCTTCTGAGGGCTGGAGATAAGATTTAGTGTGGGTCTGACTTTTACTTGCTCTTGATGTCATGTCTCTTCTGGAACAAAGGGGGAGATAGATGGAGGAAGACAGAGAAGCAAGGGGAGAGAAGCGGCAGGAAGAAGGAGGGAGAGGAGCAAGAGGTGGGATTTAAGACAAACAAACAAACAACAATAACACTGTAGAGAGGGAGAGCAGAAAGGAGAGGAACATACCAGGCAAGGCCCAGCTGAGAGGGAAGAGAAGGAGGCTGCAGGGACGTGGCTTGAAGCAGGGAGAGGAAAGGGCGATAAGGACCAGAAGAGAAGCTCGGCTTTGGGGACATGGGAATGAGATCCGTGGTGGGGTGCCCTCGTGACCTGTTGGTTTAGATGTGGGCCTGAATGTCAGCAGTAGTGCAGGGTGTGTGGGGGATGCTGTGTGTGTGTGTGTGTGTGCGCTCGCGCGCGCGCGTGTCTGCATAGGCAGGAATGCAATCCCTTTGTGTGTCCCTGTGCATGTCTGTCTGTGTCTCTTAGTTTTGCTTTCTTTTTCTTCTTCATGGCTGTCATCCTGGAGTCTGAGTCTGAGTCAAGGGTGGGGCATTGCAAGTGGGTTCAGCTGGACCTCCCTGAGGTCCCTTTTCAGATCTCTCAGGGGTCCTTTGTGCTTCCCTTTCTCCATCCCTCCATGATGGGATGCTGAGTCTGAGGCCTAGCTTCCTCCAGGAACCCAGCCATCCTGCTGGCAGTGCCCTGAGCACCTCCTCTTTTTCCCTAATCTCTTACAAGCCGGGAGAGGAGACCCAGATTAGCCAAATAGAGTACCCCAGGAAGGACCTTTGGCAGTGTCATCCATCACTGCCAGCCTGTGGGAGGAGTATGAGAAGGGGGAGGAGGGGAAGATGCCACAGGTAGACATGGGAGAGAGCGCACCCCAGAGGTACTGGGAGCAGGTCAAGGAGCAAGCTAGAGATTGGGGTGGGAGAGGAGGCAGGTTGTAGGGAGGGATCCCTCCGTCATCCGGTCATCTGAGGATGAGCCAGGGGTAGACAGGAACGGGTCTCCCCTCACCAAGATGGCTGGTGCTGTCACGCCTGAAGGAGCTGAGCAGCTGGTTGCCTTGGTGACAGAGGGAGAGTGCCGCATGCTAATGAGGCTGGCAGAGAGCTGGGCAGCGGAAGGGTCTTGAGGCTTCACCCAGCACTAGTCAGGCCTAAGGGTCTGTAGGTGGTTGTGGGGCAGACGACAACAAGGTGAATCCGTGGGGCCTCAGAGTCTGGGCTGAGGGCAGCAGAAGCCTGGATTTCTAAGAGTGGGCCCTTGGGGCAAGGCTGCTGCTGATAGGCAGAGTTGGAGGAGGGCTCAGGGCCTGGGGCCTGAGTTTTAGAATTTTGTGAGGAAAGAGTGGCAGGGTAGGGGCTATTTGGAGCAAGGAATGAAAAGACAGCCTAAATGCTGGGGTCCCTACCAGTGCTTTGAGTAAACCCTGTGTCCTCCTGAGAGCTGCTCTCTCAAGCTAGCCTCAGACCGAGAAGTGAAAAATAAACGAATGAGACACTGAGATGGGGAGGGAGGTACCAGGAGCCATTTGGCTATGTCTTCCCCAGGGTCCAAGCCTTTGCCCTGCTGGACCCTTCCCAGCCCCCTCACTGCTTTCTGGGTCCTGGGTATCTTGGCCCCAGAGATACTTGAATCCATGAATCCACACTGGCTTTAGTTTCCATCCCAAGTTCTAACATCTCATGCCACGGGAGGTAGGATGGTTTTCCCGACAGCAAAGCCATTCCTCCCTCGCCCTCTTGGCTGGACCCCACAGCAGGGAGGTAGGGCCGTGGTCAGGTGGGGATCTGGGGCTTGGTAAGGCTAGTTGGTGACCTCACGGAGCCCAGGGGAATCAGTTCTGTTGCCGGCCTGGTAGTGTCAGCCTCCCTGGGGTCTGGGGTCCTGGTGTGGTTCATCCTAGACTGACTAAGGCTGAAGAGGGTTACCTCAGATTAGAGTTGACAGGGCTTGGCCACTTGGCCAAATTGTCCTCAGCAAGGGCCTGGCCAGGGAAGGGGGACCTGGAGGGTCATTTAGGCATAAGGTGTTTGGATCTTGCCAAGTACTTGGCCTCCTGTCCAGGGGTCTTGGCTGTCCTATTTGGACCTTGTTGTCCAAAGGCAGTTTCTAGATCCCCAGATTCTGAAAAAAATCACGCCATCTTTTGCTTCAGGGTTTTCATAGACACAGTTTCCTTTTTTCAGCTTCCTCGGTTCCCCAGAACCCTGGTGTTGTCTCGGAACCCGCTCTCTCTCTGTGTGGCTGGAAGGATTAGAGCTGAGAGGCCTTTCTAAGCCCCAGGGTGGAGGTTTCCTTTAAGACTCAGATTCCTATAGTTCCCATTTCCCCCCAAGCTCATGTGGATCCCTGGGATGTGTGTGTGTGTGTATGTGTGTGTGTGTCTCGTGGGCGGGGGGGGGGGGAAGGTGATTGGAAGCCCCTTGCCCACTCAATTTCACCTTAACAGGACACTCTCTTTCTCTCCAGGTGGCTTTGATTTTTGTGTTGTGTTTTATTTTCTCCTCCATCTGAACTGTTTTTTTCTCGTTGACCGTTTTTTTTTTTCTTTCCACCTCTGGAAGAAAAAAAAAAAAAGAAAAAAGAAAAAAAGAAAAAGGAAAAAGCAGCCCCCCAGGACCATGCTTCCCTCCTTTTCCTTTTTTTTTTTTTCCCCCGGCAAGAAGAAAAAAAAATAAGAAACCAAAAAATTCTCTTCCTCCCCTGCGGCAACCCCTGCCCTGTCTGCTGGCTCACATCTCTCACCCACCCTCGGACACCCAATGTCTCTTTCTCCCCTTTCCCTTCCCTCTACCCTCTGTTTCTGCATCGGGCCCCTTCCCTCAGCTCCTGGGCTGGGGGCTCTCCCCCCGATGTCTGTCACAAGTTAAAAAGGTTTTTAAATTGTGGCAGCAACAGCTTTCCCTCCCTTCTCTCTGGCTGATTTTGATGACTCGTGTTTTCTTTGTTTCTTTCCTCTTTTCTTTCCTTCTTTTCTCCTTTTCTTCCTCTCTTTCTCTCCTTCCCCTTTCCAAGGTCCGGCTCACCTGACGTTAAACAGCGAAGGTATGGTTTGAAGTTTTGGTTTGCTTTGGATTGGACTGGATCGCCCCAAACTGTGCCTGGCCTTTCTGTTTTCTCCCTTCCCTCCTTCTCCTTCGCCCTTCCTGCCTCCTTCCCTTCTTCCCTTCCCTCTTCCTCTGCCATTTCTTTATTTGTATGGGGTGCCTGTGGGGGTGGGGCCGGTCCTCCCCTTCCCTCCTCCCCTTCCCCTGGGCCCACTGTCCGCCCTCATCCCACCTTGGTTTCTGATGTCGAGACGTGTATCTCCTGCCGTTGTCTCCTTTCATTTTTTTAAATTTCCATTTTCCTGGTGGTACATCTTGCCTTTTTGTTTTTTCTTTCTCATGGTGGTGTTTGATTTATTTCCACTCATTCTGATCACTCTTTCTTTTCTGTGAATGCAAGCAAAGAAAGGAAAGGGCCTGGGCTGCAGAAGGGATGCGAGGTGGCCACATTCCTCTTCCCTTGCTGCTGTGGAAGGCACCGCATTTAATTTCTGTCCCTAGAACGGGTTGAAATGGGAAGCTACGGGGGCTGGAGGTGTAGGACCCTCCCTTTCTACAATGCTCCACCCTCTGCCTTTTCCTCCATTACCTTTTGAGTATCTGTTATCTCCATCTGACAGATGGCAGTGTATCAGAGACAAGGGACTGGCTATTGTGATTACATAGATTTACTAGGTGGCATGATAGCCCTACAAGGTGGCATGGCTGGGACTTGTCCTTTAGCTTGAGCTTACCCTTGGCTGAGTCCCTCCCACCAGCCAAAACCCCAGTGTTGGGGCTGGGGCTTTAGCTCAGTGGTAGATTGTAGTCTCAGCACTGCAGGGACAGCGGAACCCTGGCATTAAGCAACCTGGAGGAGAACCCAGGAGTTCAGACCGGTCCCTTCTGGTTCTGGCCTCTCTGCCATCCCTGTTACCCACCTCTGTGAGCACCTTGGGCTCTGCTGTACCTGCCCGAGAGAGAGGGTTGAGTATTTAACTCTGAGCAGAGAGATGATGGGACCACATCTAGGCTTGCAAGATCTGAAATTTGGGATGGACTTAGGTCTGAGAAGTGAGGGCCTGGGATTTGTGCAGGCATGGGGAATTGTGGCCAGAAGTAAGGAGGAGGAAGTCCCATATAGGGAACTAGGGGGAGGGTCCTGACTGAGTCACTCACATCCTTCTTGCCTTTAAATCCTTGGTTTGAGGAGTGCTGGCTGTGACTCACCTCAGGCACTGGGCACGTTTTCTCGAAGGGTCCCAGAGATACTTCCCCTCCTCTAGAAGTTTCTGCAGCTCAGCTGTTTATCTAGTCTTAGTTCTGGGACTGGGAACTGGAGATGGAGGAAGAGCCCAGAAAGGAATTTCTCCTTCTATCCCTGAATTCTCCTCCTCCTGTGGATCTAGCAGTAGGGTTGGTTGCCTGCAAGCCAGGCACCAGAGAGCATGAGTTCGTTGGCAAGGATGGGTGCAGCTCAAGCCAGCATGGAGCCCAGACATGGCAACCTGTTCCTCTGGGGCATTGGAGCTGGGCCCTGTGTGGTGATTAACAGGGGGACAAGACTCAGAACTGATACCTGAGTAAGATTTCCCTATATATCTGGTGAGCCCTACCTAGCCAGCACCTACCTCCGTGGCTGAGCACAGCTCTTCTGTGAGTGAAGGAGCGACAAACCTGGGAAGCCCCATAGTCTAAGTGGAGATTGTTGGAGCACCCACCATGGTGACTGAAGCACTTATAGGTGGCCCATGAGAGGACAGGCCCAGAACAGGGAGGACTTTGGTACCTGAATTGAGGCAACACAGGGGCCAGGCAAGAGCAGGTTGACAAGAAGAATATTGCCTAGCCCAACAGAGACGTGAGCAGAGATGCCCAGTGAGGGAGGAACATGAGCCCCAGGGACGTGGCAGAGCTCCCACAGGGTGAAGGGGAAGCTTGGGCACAGGTGGTCAGGACCTTGGTTCCCAGGACTGCCCTTCTCCCCGACTTAGGCTCCTCACCCCAGACAAAGGGTAGACATCGGTGGTCAGAAGTCTGACAGGGTATTTGGGGCTGGTGGCCTTTGAACTGTCACGTGGCTCCTTCTCAAAAGATCTTGAAGGCCAGGGAGTCCCCAGAGAAGCTCTCCTCCCTCACCCATGCCTGCAAGCAGCACCTTTGTCCTGGATAGGGTCTTCCATCACCTCAAGACTGGGAGGGGACTGGCTGCAAAGCCCCTGTGCCTGACTCCCCAATTCTGCTTCTCCAGTAGGGTCCTTACTGTTCTCCGAGGGGGGGGCCGGGAGAGGAGGAGCCGGCGATGTGCACCAGCCGACAAAAGGTCAGTGATTCCATGGTCCCCAGACAGCCCAGCCCTTACCCTAATGTAGGCTAAGTGCATTCTGGGAGGCAGAGGAGACTAAGCTGTCCCCGTGCCTTGCCTCCAGGCCTGCGTTCCCAAGGGCATCGTTCCATGCCCTCCTGTGAAGGACCACAAACTCCATCTCTTTCCGAAAGCTCAGCTGTCCTGATGGTTTACCAGAACGCAGAACGCAGATGCTCTTTTCCATGGTAGTGGTCAGGCCCATCTCTGGAAAGTGTTGCCGTGGTGGGGTGACAGGTGGCAGGTCTAGAAGCCTGCTAGGTACCTTATCTGAGGGAAACTGGTAGTAGCATCTGTTATCTGTGTGTGCCACCTATATTGTCCCAGTGAGCCACCTGGCATTCAGTGGCAGGCATCATTGCTTTCATTTTATAGGTGGGGAAGCAGTCGGAGCTCCAGAGGCTAGCATGGGGCCCCTTAGAGTCTCAGCTCCCATTTTAGGCCAGAGGCTACTTTCTCTTAGGACTCTGTGCTGAGAAATGTACAGGCCACTCTGACGACCCTCAAACTCTGCATTCAGGCCGAAGCCTCATGCTGTCACTTCCATCCTTGTCTGCCTAGGCTTGCGCCATCCCAAGCCTTGCTCTAGCTCCTTGCTATCTCTTGGAAAAATCAGTCTGTCTGACTTTGCTGGCAATCTCCCTGAACTCCTGGGACAACCTGGATACTTCTGGGCACTCCCTTTGAATCAGTCATACCACATCCGAACTGTCACTCAATCTGTTTGCTGCCCCTCCTGGTCCTGAGCTCCCTGAGGAAAGGATTTTCACTGTCTCTCTCCATGCTCGGCACAGCCCTTGACATATATGTAGGCCTGAGCTCAGCCCATTTAATTAATTGATTGTTTGATTTTGACAGGGCCTCAGTATGTAGACCAGGTTGGCCTCAGACTCACAGAAATACATCAGCCCGGCCTTCTCAGTGTTGGGATTAAAGGTGTGCAGCACACCTGGCCCAAAGATGGCCAAGCAACTGCAATAAACCATAGTCCGTGTAAGTGCATGGAAACTGTAGACTTTGTTCAGAGCATTTAATTTATTTATTCCCTAATGGAAGGGAGAGCATGTGGACCTCCCCAAAGTCACACCCCTGGGCAGAGTCACGCACAGGCTCCATGATGGCCTGTCCTGTCCATCATCACTCTAGCTTCCTGAGGCAACCTGGGAGGCAGGCTGATGGGTGGTTCCTTTATTTCCCCTCCAGAGGAGGGAGCTGGGCTTGGAGCTAGCTGCTGTAGCTTGGCCAAGGTCACAGAGCTGGTTGGCGGAGCCAGCACCAGTGCCCAAGTCTTCTTTCTCACATCACATTTCCTCCCAAGGGAGCTGTACAAGATGTTCCTAGGCAGTTCCTAGGCAGTAAGTGCCAAATGAGCAGAACACACAGCTGGAGCTCCCCAGAGCCAGGAGGGCCAGAGGGGCTGGAGATCTTCCCAGAGGAGGCCTTTGAGCTGGTCTGCAAAGGGGGCAGCTGTGTTCCTGCCTTTCATGGCACTTAGAAACCCTGTCAGTTCTGGCCACATTCAGCTTTGTTGGGAACACTTGTGAGGCCACAGACTCCCTGACGCAGAAGCAAACAAGTATTGGCACTGACTCCCTTCCTACACCAGGAGCCCTTAAGAGTTGTACTTTCTCACGTGCTGATGGGAGTTGTAGTTTCTGACCGTCGCCTGCATGGGCGATGGAGCAAAGCGCCCCCT
The DNA here is from genome assembly GCA_028658305.1 of Pachyuromys duprasi. Taxonomy (NCBI): domain Eukaryota; kingdom Metazoa; phylum Chordata; class Mammalia; order Rodentia; family Muridae; genus Pachyuromys; species Pachyuromys duprasi. The sequence goes on from CM053762.1 coordinate 23,951,627, forward strand.
GGTGCTTCAGGGCTTGAGCATCCCCAGATGTAGCTGCTGCTCTGAGGTGCTCCGGACCACAGTACACATTTTGATCTCCCGAAGCGCCCCCACCCCATGAGGGACCATGAGGGTCCACCTCTGCTCCTTCAAGTTCTCTCTGTGTCTCTTTCATTCTCTTATCTTTCCCTCTCTTCTTCAGTGTTTTTGCTATGATTGCCCACCTGCCTTCCATCCCTCTGCTTAAATGCATTCAGGCTTTCTTAGACAGCTAAATGTCTTTCCATTTCTGGGCCAAGAGGACTGGGGTTCAGTCAGCTCAGGCTTGCAGCCTCCTCCCCTGGGTCCACCTGAGGGGTCCAGTAACGGCCTCCTTTCTGTTCTTCGCCTTGGCGGCCACCGTCCAGCTTCGGCTCCGCCTCCCTCCTTTTCTCCGACCTCTTTTGTTTGGTCCAGTCACTTTTTCAGGTGGCTGCCTTATTTTCCCGTCCTTCTGTCTGGATCGCTGCAGTCTTATTCGCTTTGACCGCAGTGAAGGTGAAGGAGTAGGAGGGGAGGTCTTGCTTCTGGGTGGGGCTAAAAGTACCGGTTGTAAAACCAAGGTCAAACACATTCCCTTTACTGGTCCTTGAGCCCCCTGGCTCTGTCTGTGTCTGAGCAGCAGGCCTGGTTGCTATGGAAACAATAAAGCCCCAGAAAGCCTTGGCTTTAGTTCCCCAGAGGTCCCTGTCCCTTTTCTTTGCTGGCTGGCCCTCCTCCTCACCTGTCCCCTCAGGACTCCCTTCTGTTCTTTATCGATACAGTTCCATGTGACCCCTCTCTCCCTTACAGCCCTCCCTATTTCTCTCCCATCTTTATCCCCTTCCACACTGAGCTCCCCACAGCACCATCAAACACGTCCTTGTCTCTGCTGGTTGCCTCACCTTTGCTTCTGGTCCCCTAAATAGACAGAGGGAGGGATTCAGATTGTCCCAGCGTGGCCCGTGCTCTGCCCCCCTCAGCTTGCTGCCCTGTGGCCTCAGGACACAAGACCTTGCCAGCTGCAGTGAGGGCTATGCCAGGCACTGGGGCAGCAGCTGGTGCCTTGGCATCCGGATGCAGAGGGGGCAGAGTGTGGGCAGCCTGCCTGGAGGAAAGAGGCAGGCTGTGTGCTGGAGAAGAGTTCTACAGAATCTGCAATGAGAGACCCCCACCTTCACACATGAGACTGTGGCTCAGCCCTGCCACGAGGGAGGATGGGTGCCTTGTGGCCTGTATGGCCACTGCACAGTGCCTGCTCTTCCCTGGGCCTCGAGAACATCTCCACAGACGCTCAGATAGTTCAGTCTCTGCCTAAAGACCCTCATGACACAGTCCTGTTTGCCCCTTATCCACCTAGGGAGGTAGCAGGATCAGTATTTACTGCCAGGGGGGCAGAGGTCACTGCCTGGGTGCAGGGCATCTGGTCTCATGATTTGCAGTCTGGTCCTCTGCCCTGTGCTTGTGCTTTGGTGCCTGAAGTTCAGAGGCTGGACCCTGTTCCCTGTCATAGTCTTCTTCCTTGCCATCCACTTGTAGCCCACCAACAATCCTTATGGCCCTTCCACGAATTATGGCTTTCCATCTAAAGAGTGCCAGGAAAAATAGCCTTGGGCTGGGAGCTGTGTCCGTGTGTACACACACCACACACGCAAGGGCTGGGTGGTATGTCTGTGTCTACATAGACATAAACACACACACTTACACATGTGTACACAGGTCTTGAACATCCTTAGCACTAACACATGAGAGCCAGGCCCTCCCCAGTCACTCACTTGGCATCCATGGGTCATACAGCTGGCACTGCGGGGATTCTTCGGTTGGAGGAGAAAGCTGGGGGAGGAGGGAGAGCTGGCATGGTGAGCACCCGTGTAGATGCGGCACAGTGGCCCGTCACCTGGTGCATATTCCTTTCACTTGCATTGCCTTCCCAGGTGTCTTCTCCCCGTCCCTCTCTACACCGTGGTTTCCCAGTCTTCTCATCTGTACAGGGCTATACAACAGAACTTCTGGTCTTTTCACTTGTGTCGAGGCCTGAAATTGTTCCTGTCCTTGGGTACTGAGAATAGCTGTTACCAGAGAAGAGGCGTGGGTAGAGGCGGGGCTGCTCAGGAGACTCTTGCTGTTGCAGTCCTGGAGAGGCACGCCCAAGGAGAAGCCCGGCAGAGCCTCTCCTTTCTCCCCACATGCCTTTGTTCCGGGGCGGACGAGGTTGAGAGGGTTGGTAGGGAGCAGACGGGGGGAGCCTGTGGCTCTGTCTGGCCCGGTGGCAGCTTAATTGTCAGCTGTCAGTGTGAGAGCCACTTAGCTGCCTCCCGCTTTGGAAATGGACCTGGGGGGAAGCTGACTTTTGATAGCAAAGGCAGCAGGATCCAGGTTGGCAGGATGTAGGAGGGGAAGAGGGCCTAAGTTTAGAGTTGGGACCACAGGACTCCAGTGTCCAGGACCCATGCTTGGGTTGCTGGACGTGAAGGGGGAGGCTCTGGTGTACCCCACCCACTCAGCCTTCTCCCATTTTCCCAAACCATGGCGTCCAGGCAAGGAGGAATTTGTGGCAACCTTCAAGGGCAATGAGTTCTTCTGCTACGACCTGTCACACAACCCGATCCAGAGCAGCACTGATGAGATCACACTGGCCTTCCGCACCCTGCAGCGTAATGGGCTGATGCTGCACACGGGCAAGTCGGCTGACTACGTCAACCTGTCCCTCAAGTCCGGGGCTGTCTGGCTGGTCATCAACCTAGGCTCGGGTGCCTTCGAGGCCCTTGTGGAACCCGTCAATGGCAAGTTCAACGACAACGCCTGGCACGACGTCCGGGTTACCCGAAACCTGCGCCAGGTAGGGGGAGCAGGAAGAAGGCCCCGGGGCTAGCTGGATCTGGGGCGGGAGAGAGCAGGGCTGGGCAGTGAGGTGTGGTTTCGGAGAAGAACAGCAGTTGGGGCTGTAGGAACCTGAGGTGTGTGTGACCTCAGCTGTGTGACAGGCTTCTGAGACCTTGTCAACTAGGGAGGTGAGCTAGGAGAAGGCTCCAGAGCTGTCCCTGGGCAGAAGCCTGAGGCCAGGTGTAGGGCTGGGCTGAAATGGGTGGGAGCAGCTAGGGTTTCGAAGCCTGGTGCCCGGGGATCAGGTGATGGGCGGGAGGGTGCTGCAGAGTTGCGGGGAGGGAACTGGAGCCTGAATGAGGATCTAGTGTGCTGAGGGGTAGGATGGGCAGCAGGACACTGAGGAAAACAGATACGTGGGGCAGAACAGACCTTCCCTCCGTGGAGCCTTCCCAGGGCAGAGGCAGGGGCGCAGTGAGAGGGAATGGAGGCAGCAAGGGGGGGTGAGGGAGTCAGAACTGGGACAGCAGCTGGTCCCAATTCTCTGGGAGTACTTGCTTTGCTCCTGAGGAAGCCAGGCTTTCCTTGATGTCAATGTTAGCCTTCTGCTGGCCCCACCAGCCTGCATGCGGGAGGGGTCAAGGAGGATTCTGCATACAGGATGGCACCTTCTCCACAGAGAGCGTCCTCTGTACTTTCAGACACTGCACGTGTCCTCTTAGGAGTGGCCCTGTTTACTGCTCTCAGGGCCCATCTGTGGTGGCTGCTGCACATTAGGCTGTTTCTCTGGCCAAACTCCGCTAGGCAGGAGCCTTGTGGATAGTTTCCAGCCCTCGGAAGTCCCCATGTTCAATCACACTGACCTTTCTTCACTGTTGATTCCCTGGGGGCTCCTGTCTCCACTTCTCCACAATGAATGAATTCCTGGCTCACTTACTCTGGGGTGGGGTGGGGAGGAGCCTGGTTCTTCGTTCTCTTGGGTCCTCAGTCCTGTAGTTAGTGGGCAGCAAGCTTCCTCTCTCCATGGCTAAATGCAACCAAGAAAACCAAGCAGCCCTGCTCGTGGAGGATCCCAGGGCTCCGTGTCTGGTCTCTTTTTAGTGAATTGTCTTTGGACTTCCTGTCTCTAGTCGGGTTTTGGTTAACCTTCTGTTGTCATTCCTCTTCTCTTTTCTCCCACTGGAAGCCCCTCAGTGTGGCTCAAGATTCGGGCTGTCCTTCTGTCCTTCTTAGCCTGCTCATCCTAGGGGTGTGGGGGATGACCTAACGGAGACTCCCCTCTCTTAATACATCCCCCCTTGCTGAGACACGACTAATTGCAGCGCTCTTTCTGGAAGCCTGCAGCTGGAGGCCTCTGGCAGTCCTGCACGACCAACCGGAGGGCCTCCTCTTGGGGCTCCCCCTCCCCACGCTCTGTGGTGTGACATGTTTGTGGAGTTACTCCTCCTCCATGCAGCTTCCCCCATTCCCCAGTCAGAGCGCCTCTGGAGTGTTACCCCATTGGAGCAGTCAGCTGTGTTCCGTGTCTCTGTGTCACACATATTTTGGGGGGAGATTCGGGGAAGCTGCTTTTGGTGTCTTTTGCTCCCTTCCTTACCCTCCCTGGGACTAGAGCTGTCAGCTGCTGCTATCTTCTGCAAGCCACTGTAAGGCCACACTCTTCATCCACATGCCATTTGGCTAATATGTGTGTGTGTGTGTGTGTGTGTGTGTGTGTATGGCGAGCCATACTGGATACAGAGTGGAGAAGGGTGAGCTTCCTGCCCTCGCAATGTTCATAAACAGAACAGGGGCTGGGGAGATGGCTCAGTGGAAAAAAATTGCTGGTCACACAAGTCCAGATCCCCAGAACCCTTGTAAAAGCTGGCAGTCGAGGTGGCCACCTGTAATCCCAGCACTTGGGAGCTCTAAGACAATCTGACGAGCCAGAGTTGGTGAGCTCTGGGTTAGTGAGAGATTCTGTTTAACCAAGGGAAGACTGGTTAAGGCAGCTATCCAAGAACATCCGGCGACAGCTTCAAGGCTCCATATGAATTCACACATGTATCATGTGCACTCATGCCTGCATGTGTGCCCACATATGTGAACATACATATACACACATGCAATCACACCACACACATGCAAAAATAAATAAATAAATGAACTAATTAAAAAGATGATCGGAATAAGGTCATGCACGTGTCCAGTGTATCACAGAGGCAACGATGGGAATTGGGAGGTTTCCAAGAGGAAGGAAAGGTCTAAGCCACCCTCATGGTCAACACGCATGACCTCAGCACTCAGTGTAGAGAGTGACCCATGTTCATCTCTTTCTGAAACGTGTAGAGTCATGGGTGCAAGCTGATAACAGATGGAAATTCTCTTCTCCTGGATTGTTCTCAGAGTATGGGCAGGTCATGTTGACCCAAAAGCAAGGGCAATGGCTTCAGAGAGTGTCTGCTTAAAGACCTCGACAGAGAGCCATCTTTTCAAAGGGCTTCTAGGGAATTTCTTTCACTCTAGATTTTAGTCTCTACCCATGGGCAAGAGGTGCTGGAACTACACTGGGAGAGTTATCCTTTGCTTAGCCCCAAGGCCATGTAGTTGTGGCCTTCGCATAGGGCCTAATCACTGCCAAGACCTTTATCTGCCTGTTTTTCTGAGACTTTCAAGAGAAACTTCTTTGTTCTTGTTGCCCTAGCAGTGTCTCTCACTCATTCACACTGTGCCAATGTCTAGAAGCCTTTTGGGTTGTCATAACTCAAGGGGGGTGCTACTGGCATTGTGTGGGCAGAGGCCAGGATTTGAGTAATCATGATAGTTTGCAATACAGCCCCACAACCGGAACCATCTGACCTCAAATGTCAGCGGCGCCTCTGGGAGATACCCTCCTTGTTCATCCAAGTGTGTAGAGAGTCCAGATGACATCCCAGGGTTTGAAGAACTCTGCTAGAATACATGGGCGATGGAGGGTGAGGCAGCTTTCAACAATGCTCTTCCTCCCCCAAGTTTTGTTGGTAGGGAATAGGTCAGGGATTTAGTGTAAGAAGTGACATCAACTTGGGTGTGTGTGTGTAGCCCAGTGACAGGTGATGATCTAGCATGCCCAAGACCATGGGTTCTATCCTTAATACCATGTGGGGAATAAAGGAAGCGTAAACGACAGGGCAGATGGATCCAGAGTGTGACAGCATCTCCATTATTTTACCCATGTGACGAGAGTGGCTGGGGATGTGGCTTTCTGGAATGACCTGCCCCTAAACCAGCTTCCATTAGTTATGGGTCACCGGCCAGCCCCAAACACCCCTGGTTTAGGTGATCATCCCTGGAATCATGCAGTCTGGTTTTGGAACACAGTAGGTGGGACCAGAGTGATCCTGACTAGCAAAGTGTGTTCTTTGTTTCTCCTTTTGAACTTAGCGCTTGAAGCTCTTGTGATAGGCCGTCCTCTTGGGAGATCTTGGAAGGAAGAACCGATTGCCGCTGAGGGTTCCCTAAGTCTAGTTTTAGTGCTCATTCACCTTTCATAACCTCCAAATACTCCCACCACCACACAAGAATATGCAAAACCATTTCTCTTTAGCCAGCACCAAGCTTGAAAGTCAAGCTGGCTGCCAAAACCTCTCTCGGCGTTTCTCTTGCTCAGCTAAGACAGAGCCTTTTCTTAGTATAGATGCTTTCAGAATCTCTTCTGGGTCCCAAGAATGAAGTTCTTCAAGGATGAATTCCGCAAGGGATAGGATCTATAAGGATGGGGTGACCCTGGATAGGATCCTCAAGGATGGAGTCTCCAAGGCTGTAGTCCGCAAAGATGGCATCTTCAAGGATGGAGTCCTGAAAATGGAGTCTTCGAGGACCGAGTTCTCAAGGATGTTATCTTCAAGGGTGGCGTCCTCAGGATGGGAGCTTTAGGATGCACTGGGTGATGCCAACTCCAAGGGTGGAGTCCTGAAGGATGCGTTCCTCAAGGATGGAGTCTCTAAGGATAGAGTCTTCAAGGATGCAGTCTTCCATGGATGGACTCTCCAGGGATGAAGTCCCCGTGTCCTCTTAGTGAAGTTCCCCCCCGCCCCAGGATAGAGCCCCTAGGCATTTGGAGTTCTGTTCTCTTGCATCCTATTCCTCAAAGCACACAGCCTGCCTTAGATCCCAGATGTGCAGCTTTTCAGACCTGTCTACACCACCTTTCCTAGCTCTTCTCTTTCCACAACTCTCCCAAGGAGACCACTCTCTGCTGGTGACATCCACGAGCTGGGATTTGAGTCAGGTAGTTGTTAGACAAGTTATACAACCTCAGGGCTTCAGATCCCCTTAGGCAAGGTGGGATGGAGCTGCTGCTGACTAACTGATGTAGTCAATGTTTTAAAAAAAACCATTTGGGGCGCTTAGGCTATTACCTCCCTTCCCCCAACCCCCCAACCTTAAGTAGGAGAGAGAAAAGGTTAGTGGGGAGAGAGGGCTCAGGTTCCTTTACTGCTCCCGGCTAGTTAGGGTCAAGGGGTTCTTTTAGGTCTCTATACCAATCTCCATCAACCACAGCCAGCAGTCTCCTGTGCCCCAAAGCATTTCTCTCTGTCTGTCTGCTTCAAACCGCCACACCATCTCTGGTCTCTCCAAACCGCTACATGCCACACACCAACACAGAACGCCACACAGAATGCCACCCGGTCTCTTTCTTGGCCTTAGATTTATACTCTGAAGATTTACACCCCTCTCCATGCCACACGTGGAAGCCGTTACCAGCTGGCAAAAGCCACGATCTGCACGAGACAATTAACAGGTGTGGACAAACTATAGCCCAACTAAACTCCAACGCTTGGGCTTAAAACGAAAGCATATTTACATAACGTACAAAGAAACCAAAGCTTCCATACACTACTTTGCTGTGCTGAGTCCAGGAAAACTTGGATTTTGGCCCTGTCATCACATCCTATCTGTGTATTAATACTGTGTCCATTCTTCATGTCTAGGTTTTAAGCAAATTGAGGGTTTAATACCAGCAACTATTGAACCTATTTAGTTGGTTTTCTAAGTTCTTCCCTGTTTCATCTGGTTTCCTTCAGGAAGGTTTTTTTCTTTTTCAGACACAGTATGAGGAGGGAACCTGGGGCCTTGCAGAAGCTGGCCAAGCATCCTGTCACTGGGTTAAAATACCCAGCCTGTTCATTTGGTCTCCTTCTTAAACCCAATTGACCAGGAATGAGGACCCATGTCCAAATGAGCAGATCAGACTACTTCAGATGAGCAGGGTCACTGGGTATGGGGGCACACACCTGTAATTTTTGAAGTCTGGATGCTGAGGCAGGAGGGTTGCTATGTGTTGGAGACCAGCCTGGGCTATGTATGGAAACCCTGTTTCAAACAAAAACAATTCCCGAAATACCTTTTGTCTTCCGGAAAGAGGCTCTGATCTGCCTCACGTGACTAGCGTAGTTTGCCCTGCTCCTGTTCAGTGTTATCCTGTCAGGGTGTCTCTAAACTGCACTGGAATATATCTCCATGTTCAAGGACCTCATTTATCTTTTGTATCTCACCTAGGGTGTGTGTGTGTGTGTGTGTGTGAGAGAGAGAGAGAGAGAGAGAGACAGACAGACAGACAGATAGAGACAGTGTTTCATGTAGCTTTGGCTGTCCTTGAACTTGCTATGTAGTTCAGGCTGGCCTCAAACTCACAGAGATCCACCTGCTTTAGTCACCCAAGTGCTGGGATTAAAGGCCTGCACCAGCACACCTGGCTTTACTGAGTTTTTATAACAGTTCTTTGAATGGGAGCTGTGACTCCCATTTTACTGATGAGAAAATCAAGAAATCCCCTCTGCAGAAGATAAGCTTGTTTGAGTCTGTCTGGATGGGAGTTAGGAGGCCTTGGAACTTGAAATCTGACTCAAAGCCGCTTTTCTTTGCCTCTGCAGGTGACTGGTAGCTTGTTATTCATGTACAGTGCACAGGAGGCTTCCGTAGTCTTCTGGGCCCCTGACATTCTTGGACATTCTCAGATCTCAAGATCATTTGAACGGTCTGAACCTCTTGACTTACAACTTGAGGGAGTGAGCCTTTCCCTTTGTCCCAGGCTGTGCTTGTTCAGGCTCACAGACTGTTGTCAGCATAGACTTTTGCAGCTCACGTCTGCGGTCCTCTTGGCATCGTTAGGGGACGGGGAATGCATTCAGAATTCAATAATAGAGATGGGATATAGTTTTCTCCTAAGTCATTTAGCCATGGTAAGTTCTCTTGCTTTAATGACTAACTCCCCCTGGTTGGGACGCCCATCTCATTCCCGGCCATGTCCATGCTTGTGCTTCTGGGCTCTAGAAGTGGAGGAAGCATTGGGGTTTATTTGCTGGACTGAAGCATTATTCTCTTGATCTGGGCCTTTCAGTGTGGGCTCCTGTACCACAGAGAGGGCCACTGGGGGAAGCTCCATTCTAGTATTTGACTGTAGGTGCCCTGTGGGCCCCCAAGTTTGCGTCCTCCACTCCTAGGTCTCTGTTGTGACCTGTCCCAGCCCTGTTGTTTCTGGAGGGAATCTGGATCTCTTGACGAGTTAGTAGGAGGCCTGGGGTTTGAACTCACATATTTTCCCTCTCTGTCCTGGCTTTAACCTACTGTTCTGGAACTTCTTTTGTGAATGCTGCCGCTTTCCCCACACACTATTTTATCTTCCATAACAACTCAGCACAGTTCTTGGGTTTTTACTTGTTGTGTCCTTACACGCCTTGTTCCACTGCCGCAATGATATCAGACGACTCAGCCCTTTTGGGGTACCATCAGTTTGGCTATGCTGAGGTTGACTGTTCATTGCTCTGACTAGCTGGCCTCTTCATTTCATGACAGTCCTTCCAGCTGTCAGTACAAATCCTCTTGGTTACAATCATTGTACCTGTGATCAGACTCTTCTTGCTACATAGGCTGCTTCCCCATACCTAATAATTAATATTGGCTACTTGGCACTTCTTCCATCCAACTATCGAATTCTGTTAATGATATGAGTCCCTTATTAGTTGTCTTAATCAGTTACTCCTGTGATCACTGGTTCTAAGATCTCTTTAGCTCATAGATCTATCCCTGGAGCACCCCTCCCCCAATCACTCTCAAGTTTGCAGCATTTAATGTGTCCCTCCATCTCCGATACCCACTAAAGCTGCTTTGGTCCTCTCCAGGCGCTTCTGAAGTTGAATATTGCCTTTGGCAATGGGAGGGAGAAACATATCAGTACACAGAGGCAGGGTCTTTGAGGTCAGGGTAGAAGAATGTGGCTTATAGTCCTATAGTCTGGAGAAGAGTAAAGGAATGTCCATCCTAGGGCCTCTGCGCTTTTCTCTCTGTGTAGATGGGGAGTGAATTTCTGGTTGTGGGAAGTGGAGGTCCAGGGGTCTATGGGTATCCATGGAAGGAGCCTGGTTCCCGAGAGACTGTTAACTGTTCCAGCATCTTGAAGGGAGGCTCAGCTACTCGCGGGAAGAGTGGCTGAAGAACGTGGTGAAAATTGGGACAAGTCAAAGGGGGCAGGCAGGAGGACTCAGCTAAGGGTGGGACAGGGGAAGAGGAGGCAGAGGGAGGAGGGTTGGGGACGGTGTGATCATGAACCCTCTGCAGCCTGTGGAAGGCTAGCTTCCCCTCCCCAACCCCACTGTGATGGTGGCTCACTCTCTTCAGTTATCAAGAAAAAGAACCAATGGAGGGGGGAGTCTCCCCCAAGGATCCCTGGATCTATTTACCTATCCTCCATCCCCAGGAAAAGCAGACACCCAGGTTCCCTCCCATGCTGTCTTTGGGCTCCAAATGAAACTGCCTCTTGCCCTGGACAGTCCTGTGATTCTCTAGGGGCGTTGCCCACTCTTCTCCTAGCCTGCCAGCCAGCTGGCCTGTCACCAACCAGTTAACCCATTAACACGACGTGGCCACTGGTCAGCCAGTTGGCCAGCATCGTCTCGTTCCGCAGCCAGTTCTCTGGAAAGCCATCTGGGTGATCAGTCGGCCAACAGAGCCATGCGTCCACTCCTGAGTCAGTGGCCCGCCCCTTCTCACCCCGTGCTCCCCTCTCTCCCTCCCTTAACTCCTTAACATCTGAGCTGTAGGACCTACTAATCCTGCATACTGGGTCTGCTTCTTAACCCTGCCTCTCCCCTCCCCTTCTGTTGGAAACCCCCCTCCCCCGTTGCCAACTCTGTGTGTGTTACTAACACGCTTATAACCCAGGGGACCAAAGGAAGGGCAGGGACAGGTGGGGGCCAGGTATGAGTGAAAAACCGAACTAACTTTCTGTCTCATCTGCGGAATGTCAGCCATCTTTAAGTCTCTGCTTTCTTGGTCCAGTTTTTTTTTTTCCTTTTTGTTCTTGTTTTCTTCTTTACTAACCAAGGTCTCTAACTGTTCCCCTTCTCTGCAGATGTCCTTCGGGAGGGATGAGGGGGAAGAGGAATCCAGAGGAGGGGCAGGGGGAGGTGCTGGGAGAAGAGGGGGTTTAATTTTGTGTGTTTTCTTCCTCCCATTATAATTTTTCTGTAAACACTTCTACTGAACCTGAGGTGGGAGGGTTTGGACAACCAAGCAAATACATATGGCTGTATCTCCTTCCTTGAGTTTCACAGTTGGTCATTTTATTTTTTCTTTTCTTTTTCGTTCTGTTCTTCCGTTGTCCTTGTTTCTTTTCTTTCTTTTCTTTTCTTTTTTTGACACCCTTCCCCTCCCCCCCTCTCCGATGAAGCACGCAGGGATTGGACACGCTATGGTAAACAAACTGCATTATCTGGTAGATATCACTCTAATTGTCTTACCGTTTGGTTTGCCGTGGGTTTTTTAACTGTTCGATTCCCCCACTTTTGTTTCCTCTCTCCTCATTTGGTTTTTGCTCTTCAAATTGCTTTTCTTTCTTTCCTTTTTCTTTTCTTTCTTTTTTTCTGTGTCCCAATCTTTAAATTTCACTTCTTTCAGTTTCCCTTCTTTCTTTTCTTTCTCTCTCTCTCTCTTCCTTTCTGTCTATCTATCTTTTTTTTCTTCTTTTTTGATCCAAACTCAAGTCCAAAAGATAAATGGAAATTCAGGCACTCGGTGGGTTCCTGCCCTGCACTCCTGCCTTCTGCCAGGTTCCTGGCCTGGGAAACGTGGGGCAGGCCCCTTTCTCATCAGCTCTGGTTAGACCAGCCCGATGCTGAGCTTATTTTTATTATTTTCTTCTGTTCTTTCCCCTGCTTCTTGGTTTTTGTTTTGTTTTTGTTTTGTTTTCTCTTTGATTTGATTTCTTTCTTGGTCTCCTGAAAATCCATGGAAAACACCATCCCATGACACGCTACGCTATGCTCACTGTCAGCTCCAGGCAGGGGCTCCCCAAGTTGGAAAGAGGGCTGAGGATGCCATCTCCAGTGGCAGCCAGCTGGGCATGTTCTTGCAAAGGGGTTAGGAGGACGGCCTTGGGGCCTCCTTCAAGTCACCAGTTCACACCAGTTCAGGGGCTGCCCTGTGCTGGCTGTCGCCCCTACTTCCCAACCTTGAGGGTTCCTGGCTCTGTCTCCCTCACGTGTTGCATGGCATGAGTGGTCTTTCCCCCTACCAGGGATAGCGTCCAGATTCCCCCACCGCGCTGCTGCTCTGACTAACACTGTGTTCCACACTGTCTTTCTTCCTCTTCAGCCCCATCTCCTTTGTGTCCCCTGCCTCTCCTGCATGGCCTCTGACAGGGCTTGGCATCCTTCCCTGTTGAGGGCATGAGAGGAGGAGCCCCAGCAGGGATGAGGTGGGGGCAGCGCTCCTTGTCCTTGCCAAGCTCCTGTGTTTGGGTTGGGCCTGATCCTGGTGAATGGTGTTGTGGGTGTCAGTGTAAAGGCAGCTGGTGTGTGTTGGTGTGTGGGTGTGACTGTGTGTAAATGTTGGTGTGATATTTAGGGGTGTTAGTGGGAAGCCATGCTGTGTGTTTGTGAGGCTGCTGGTTCTCTGCATGTGTTAGTGCTGGTGGGAATGGGGCTGCAGGCTTGGCTGGGCTCTGGGGCCTGTTAAGGATTCTGTATGGAGGCGGGCTGATGGGGCTGGCTCTTCAGTGCAGGTGCAATGCAGAGCAGGCAGTGAGACAGAGAAAGGGTTGGGAGGCCCCATCCTCCTCCTCTTTCCTGCCTCAGAGCGTGTGCCCTCAGGCCCTGCAGTGTGAGATCCCCTGGGATTCCCTCGTGCCTGCCCAATTCCGGCTCCACAGCAGCCGGTTAGTCATTGCCTATTAATAATGCAAAATGATTGAACACCAGGCTGGGGACCCTGCAGATGGACGTGTCTGCTCTCAAGGGGTGGGAGGGATTTGGGGCAGCTGCCTGTCCTGCCCAGCCTGCCAGGTCTGCCTGGCTGGAAGGCTAGAGAGCAGGGAGGTATCAAAGCTGGAGCGTCTAGCCTGAGTGGTCCTTTATGCTCCTCAGGAGGCTTCACCTCTGAAGCCATGTCGAGCCCTTGCTGACACATTTGTATGTGTGTGTGTGTGTTTCCTTCACCTACATAGACTAGTGTCCATGGCCAGTGCCTCCCCAGCCATGGCCAATCCAGTACTTTGTGTAGGCTGCCTTGCTCCCCAGCACTCACTGAGATCCATACCAGGTCTTCACAGGCCCTGTTCCTCCAGCTGCTGCTTTCGTGAATTAATTGCTCCCCATTCTGTTATTCTTGAGGACCTGCCAGGAGCTGGCCATTAAGGACTTTTTCTTTCCTAGCTGAGGAAATGGTTCCCCTGGTAATGATGCCAACAAGCCTGATAACCTGAGTTTGATTCCCAGAACCCACCTGGTGGAGAGAGAGCACTGACCCCTCCAAGCTCTTCTTTGACTTACATATACACATGCGGTGGCTGCATGCGCGCACGCATGCACACACACACACACACACGTGCACACATGATATATAATTTTTAAAACAACTGTCTATTATAAAACAAGACAAAAAGTCAGGAGCGGTGGCCCACGCCTGCAATCCCAGCACTCAGGGAGGCAGGGGCAGGTGGATCTCTGTGAGTTCGATGCCAGCTTGGTCTACAAAGCAAATCCAGGACAGCCAAGGCTACACAGAGAAACCCTGTCTCTGAAAACCAAACCAAACAAAACAAAACAAAAAAAGAACTTTCTCATTACTGGACAGCCAACCTGTGGCTCTGGGGACAGGGAGCCAAGATCAACCCGGGTGATATATCCAAGTCCCTGGAAGGATGCCACCCTAGGATTAGGGCCCAACAAACCTTCTTTCAAGTCTCCATGGTGAAATACTGACCACATGGGTCCAGGCCAGAGAATTCGGCAGTTTAATGGTGTACCTGCCTGCCTTGTACAAGTCTGTGTGAAGACCAGTCAAGGTAACACAAGCTCCGTGCTCTAGAAAGACACTATAATTTCATTAAGCTTAATAAAGCGCTAGCCAATTCCTGCTGTTACCAGGGCAGGGATGTTATGAGAAGGAGTGGTTCTCTTCCTGGAGCGGACCCTGAGGAATAGGTATCTTGGGTCCTGCTGGAGATCTTATTGCAATCCCTTGTTAGAAACCAGTCTCAAAATAACTCCCTGAAACCTCAGAGCGCTTCAGGGATGTGGAGGAGAGGAGACAAATGGCTCACCTCAGTTCGTCAAGAAGCCAGCAACCCTACCTGGTTTCAGGGCTGATAAAGAAAAAGAACCTACTAATTTCTGAGCCTACAAGGTCCGCACTTCCCTGTTTCGCCAGTACAAACAGCAGAATGAACCTGTTGCCTTGTGTGGCCTCAGAAACCCCTGCAAACCTTCCCGAGGAGCTGGCTCCTTTTAGGCCCAGACCGCAGTCAAAATATGGGCTTCTGCAGGTTCTGGTTCACAGGGTATCCCTCATGTCATTTTGTGTTTATTTTTCTAACTCACTCACTAGATCTCTTAGTATGTGAGTATTTCTGTTCTGGAGGAGAGCAGAGAGTCAGATGTCTCCGTTGGTTAAGCACGACCAGCTGATGGAAACCGGCTTGTAAAGCTAATGTTTGTGCCTACACTAGGGCCTCAAAATAGTGTTTGCTTTTGGGGTTTCTTTAATTTCTTTTTTCTTTTCTTTTTTTTTTATTTTACAGTGAAAAGATCTATTTTTATTCTGTGTGTTTAGGCCTTTTTGCCTGCACGTATGTATGTCCACCATTTGCATGTTTGGTGCCCCAGGAAGCTACAAAGGATGTCGGATCCCCTGGATCCGGAGTTATACGTAGTCGTGAATTGCCATGTGAGTGCTGGGACCTGAACCCGATCCTTTAAAAGAGCAAAAAGTGATTATAACCACGGAGTCATTTCCTCAAACCAACCCTCCACCCCCATAGAGACACAGGGTCTCTCTGTATAGCCCTGGCTGTCCTGGAATTCACTGTTTAGACCAGGCTGGCCTTGAACTCACAGAGATCCACCTGGCTCTGCCTCCCAAGTTCTGGGAAGAAAGTTGTGCACCACTGTGCATGGCTTCCTCTTCACACTTTTATTTATTTAATCTATGTATGTCTGTAGGCAGCATGCCACCACAGTGTATGTGTGCCAACTTGGGTCAGACGCCAACTTAGGGGGGCTAGCTCTGTTTTTCCACCATTTGAGTCAGGGATAAGTTTCAGGTTACCGGCTTGGTGGCAAGCACCTTTACATGCTGAGCCCCTCCAGCTATCCCCCTGGCCTACATTTTGAATTCCATTTAAACTTGATGATGCCTGGATTCTAGGCAGGAGGTTGAGCATGTTGTCCGTTCCCCCCCCCCCCCCCCTTAGCAGACGGGGAAGCCGGGACCCAGAGAAAGCATCTCCGTTTATATTACAGAGGAGTTTATCATTTCCACTTAACTATTTGGATGCTCAGTGAGCTGGAAACAGATGGGGGGGGGTTCCAAAGTTTAGCCCTTTTGAAAGATGAGCGTCAGAAAGGCAAAACTGTCCTGGAAAACAGCAAGTGATAAAGAAGAACCTGGGATTTCTGACCTCAGGTGTTTCTCTTGGAAAAATCCCGGAGTTCAGGACTCGCGGGAGGGCTGTGAATCCTGCCTGTGCCGAGTCTATGTCTGGCACAGCACACTAAGCGAGCTCAGCAGGGTTGCCATCTCTCCCTTGGCTAGAAGTTGCTTCTCCTGGCTCCCTGCCTTGCTTCTGCCCCATATCGCCCTGAGGCGCTGCTCGGAACTTTTTTTGTGGCCTAGTTGTTCGTAACCATGATAAGCCTGTGTTGGAACCCTTGGAGAATATGATGACAGCAATGTGGTCTACCAGGAGACAAGACAGCCCGTTGGTGCGGTGTTACCTACATTGTCAGGGAGTCCCCTCAGCTGCCCTCCATCTAACTCTCCCTGGAAAATGGAGGTGAATGGCACTGTAAGTTGTGATCGTGGTAGGCCCCTGGGAACGGCTCCTGATGGGGGCATGAGAGTCCCCCTTTTCTTCAGTCTTTTTCCCTGGGACACAGTGGGTATGGGGTACTTGCTGCATGTGGGTAGATGTGTGGTTAGGACTTGGATTCCCACCCCATCCATCCTTCCTGGGCTGAGCTGAGGAGAGGAGGGGCTGGCCAGTCCATCCAGGTCACAAGAGGCCTCTTGAGCCTTCTCCAGCCTGTCTCCCTGTTCCTGGAGAGCATGTGGTCTTGGGCTCATCCTCTGGGAAAACCCTCCACTCATTCCGTCCTGAGCGGGTCAGTGTGGGTTGGTCATAGGGCCTCTGCTTTGTCTCGGGACCTAGCTGTGGTCCTCAGTGCTGTGTGGAGAGGAGCAGTCAAGACTGCCTACCTGGAGCCTTCTAGGATGTGTGTGTGTAGACATGTGTGAGCCGGTGATCTGTGGTGAATGTCAGAGGAATGTGTGATGAAGAAACCCAGGTCTGATTTTCTTTCTCTGTCGGGCCCTGAGCATCTCTGCCACACTGGTTGCTCCTCTCTCTTCTTCAGTGGAAGGAAGCTTCTTCCTGCGCTCCACAGCTCTCTTGCTTCCATCTCAGCTCTTCCCCATCTCCCCTGCCCTGCATGCCCTCTCACCTGCTGGCTGCTTTTCTCTGGCCTGCTTGGACAGGGCCTGGTCCTCGACCCTGTTCTTCTAACCTGCATGGGTCCCAGCTGCAGTGGCTGTTCTATGTGGCATGCGCTCCCTCCCTCCCCTCCTCCCCTGCTGGCCCCACCCCTTCCAGAAGCTTCGTGGGGGGGATTGGGGGGCAGGGACGTCAAGAACCCCTGGGGTGGAGGGGGGCAGGGGAATTATTCCCCTGTTTCCTGCTTTTACTAACGAACCTGCCATTTTTGTGTCTGGACTGACTTGTCTGAGGGAACAGTCGGGTTTTTACTAATCCAATCATCTCCCTCCCTGCCTTCCCCAGACATCTTCCTCCATTCCGTCCCCCTCCACTTCCTCTCCACCCACTGCCTTCTCTCTCCCTCAACCTCTCCCACCCACGTGGCTGGTCCCATCCTAAGCAAACCTCCCCATGTCCCGTGTCCCCTGTCCCCTGCTAGCCTGTCCCCAGCTCTATGGGGCATGAGAGGGAATTTAAGGTCATCCTTTCCCTCCATCTGAATACAGCCACCAGG
The DNA here is from genome assembly GCA_028658305.1 of Pachyuromys duprasi. NCBI lineage: Eukaryota > Metazoa > Chordata > Mammalia > Rodentia > Muridae > Pachyuromys > Pachyuromys duprasi. Next base: position 23,968,951 of record CM053762.1, read on the forward strand.
CAAATTGAGATTCACTCCCAGCTTGGAGGGGGATTCAGGAGGATGTCTTGGGCCTCAGTAGTCTGCTCCAAGTCAGATCCTTCTAACTCAGGGTCAAGAAAGGGCAAGCTTGGTCTTCGCAAAAGCAGTGGGGTGAAGAGAGCCCATAGCATGAGGGAGATTCCAGGATGGTTCCCTGGCTTCTGAGGCCAAGGAGGGAGACTTCCAGAGGTGCTTTGGGACCAGGAGGGAAAGTGTGATGTGAGGCTCTCTCAGTAAAGTCATAGTCCGCTGCCAGTTAGGTTTTTAGCTAGAGATCCAGCCCTGGGTCCCAAGGCAATGTGATGTGGACCTATGATGACCATGTGCTGTGTCCCCTCAGCTGGGCTGAAGTTAGTAGGGGTTCCAGGGACATGTCAAGCTGAGTTTGCAGGCAGCCTGGTTGGGTTGAGCCCGCTTAGGCTCAGGAGCCGAATGGCAGCCCAGCCCAGTCCAGTCTTTTAAGACAGCAGCAGGGGACACAGAGGGAGAGTGAGTGTAGCCACAGTGCCCTAGAGAAGCCTGTTCACCTGCCTCACCTTCCCTGACTTATCCCACCCTTTCACCTGATCCCTTCTTCCTCTCTCCAGCTCCCCTCTGCCCTGTCTAATCTCTAACCTCGTTTGCATGTTTTTGTGACTAACCTCTCTAACCCCTCCCTTTTCTACCCAAACCCCACTTCCTAGTTTCAGGACAAAGTGGAGGGGAGAAGAAATAAATGATCACGACCAATCCTTCCCTCAAAACAAGACTCAAAAGTATCCAGACTGCCCCCTCCCAAAATACCCATCTCCTCCTGTCCTTGAATCCAGTTCTTCTAGCACAAGGTTTGATGGTCCCCAGGAGGTGGCTTCTTTACTCTGCTCCCTGCTCAGCCCCACCCTATTCACCAAGAGGCTCCAGCCAACCACAGAGGGTGGGTGGGTGGGGGGCTTTTGGCTCCCCTTGCTCTTAGGAGTTCTAGTTCGTCTCCTGACAGCAGAGTACTGAAGACCAGAAGCTGGCAGGTGGCTGTGCTGCAGACTGGAGTAGGGGACATCACAGTATGTGACCGACAGGCTCTTTCCTCCATGCTTTATCTGTAAAAGGGGTACTTCTGAAGCATATCTGGGCTCTAAGCCGCAGCCTGTGGAAGTTCGGGGTGGGGCTGACAAAGAACCAAGTCCTTAGGGGCCCCCGCGACCCTCCTAAGCCACAGCCTCCTAGAGAGAAGCTTGTGTTACTTCTGCTTTTGGCTCCTCCCCTTCAACCTTGCTGTGAGTGAAGCCCCCCTGAGCTCCTGGGGGACTAAACTCTGCAGGGACCAGGTCAACATTTGCTGAGTAGAGAGAATCAGAGTTGCCCCTAAGATAGTGTCTGCCTTCCCCAGCCCAGGGCCTTGTACCTCTCTGAACACCAGGCACACCTCTGCTCTTGGCATCTTGCTTTCTGGATGAATTTTCCACCCTGGAAGGGTGCTTCCTTAGGTTAACCCTGGCCTCACTGTTCCTGAGGGTAGAGCAACAAAGATGGCATCTACAGAGAAGGATGAAGGGTGAGCTGGGAAATAGCATAGGATTGCTCTCTTCTTTGGAAGAGAAACAGCGAGTCACCGAGGTGTATAATCTCAGCATATGAGAGAATGAGGTAGGAGGGTTTCCACAAGTTCAAGGCCAGCTTAGGCTTTATAGCAAGTTCTATACTAGTTTAGTTAAAAAAAAACCCTCAAAATATCAGGGTACCTTAGATCTTGAGTGGCAGAGGTAGGAACCAGCCCTGATAGGTACCTTTCAACTCCTGTCCTAAGACTCACAGGCCCACCTGGGTTTTCTTCCTCTCCACTGTCTCAGCTGCCTCCCCAGCTAAGGCTGCAAGAACACCGCACCCAGACAGCAGGGCTGCAAGTGAGTCTCAGCACTGTTAGGAAGGAAGAAGGAAGGCAGGCAGGAAGGAAGGGAGGAAGGGAATGGGCTCTTCTCCTTTAGAAAGAGGCTGGGAAGCCACACGTGTGTCCACAGTGCTCTGCTGAGACAAAGCGGAGGGTGCAGCTTGCTTCTCCACCTCTTTTGTGGGGCCCTTTCTGGGGTCTCCTAGTACAGAGCATCTCCCTGGAGTCGCTCCTTGAGCCCATCATGGCGAGTGCTTCACAACACCTTCAGGCTCGCTCCTGCAGAGCCTGGGCCATGGGTCATGCAGGGCAGGCCTTAGCCCACCCGGAAACCATCAAATCTTGTGCTGTTTCCTCTTCCTCCTTCCTCCTCTCCACCCCCACTGTTCCGCCTCCAAGACAAGCAGACATAAAAATGGGGGACCCCCTCCCCCAGTGCCCCCCGGTCCCTCCCTTGCCCGCCTGTGGCTCTTCCCAGGGCGTTGATGCCGGTTGTCTCCTGTCTCTCCCCCTCCTTGGGCTGGGCAGGTGACCATCTCGGTGGACGGGATCCTGACCACCACAGGCTACACGCAGGAGGATTACACCATGTTGGGCTCTGATGACTTCTTCTACATTGGGGGCAGCCCCAACACAGCCGACCTGCCCGGCTCGCCTGTCAGCAACAACTTCATGGGCTGCCTCAAGGACGTGAGTAGGGCTTGGAAGGGCGGCGGTTGGCCAGCCTGCCATGTGACTCAGTCTGACCTGGCCAGCTGCCCCTGGCCTCTATCCCCTGTGAGTCTGAAGTGGCATGTAACCCTTCATTAAAACCTAAAAGCTATTGACTCAAGTCGAGAGGTGTTGCTCTTTTTGTTTTCTTGGGTCTTGAAACTCCCCTCTCCTCTGAGGCTCTTCAGAGCCGTGCTCCAGAGGGAAGATTGGTAGGCCTGAAGGCTGAAGGCTTTAAAACATGCCTCGGGCACGTGTCTTTCACTCACTACTCTTGTTGGCCAAGTCACTTGACCTTGTGAGTTGCCTGATGGGTAGATGAAGGGTTGGTCCCTACTTCCTGGAAGACTGTTAATCTCCGTTAGAAGACAGCAGGCAGGAGAGGGTCGTCAGCTGGCAGGGTGCCTGCCTAGCACACATGCAGCCCATGGGTTCTCTCAGCACCACATCAACCGAGGGTGCTGCTGCACGTCTGTAGTCCCAGCATGTGGGAGGTAGAGGCAGGAGGGTAAACTCAACATTGTCCTCAGCTGTAGAGTGAGTTTGAAGCCATCTTGAGCTACACGTGACCCTGCCTCAGAAAATAGCAACAGACTGTAACAAGAGTTGCCCGCCTTTTTGTCAACAAGAGTGACAGTTGAGCTGGACCCAGGAGCCCACGAAGGAGCTGCCTGGACAGCGTGGGACTGGAAGACAGGACCAAGGCACCAAGGGGAAATGTGTGGCTTGAGAATAGAGGCCTGAGTGAGCCTTGTTGACTGATGGTGCTGAGCTTGGGTCCACTGGGATGGGTGATGGCCCCATGGCTGCCAGGGAAGGGGGGCCCTTGGAGGCCAGGCCCAAGGCTGCTTCTGCTTCTCTACCCAGACCCCTCTCCTCCTTACAGGTGGTCTACAAGAACAACGACTTCAAGCTGGAGCTATCCCGACTGGCTAAGGAAGGGGACCCGAAGATGAAGCTGCAGGGGGATTTGTCTTTCCGTTGTGAGGATGTGGCTGCCTTGGACCCTGTGACCTTTGAGAGTCCTGAGGCCTTTGTAGCTCTGCCCCGCTGGAGCGCCAAGCGTACCGGCTCCATCTCTCTGGACTTCCGAACCACTGAGCCCAATGGGTTGCTGCTCTTCAGCCAGGGCCGGCGGGCTGGGGCCGGGGTAGGAGGCCACAGCTCTTCCCAGAGGGCCGACTACTTTGCCATGGAGCTGTTGGATGGTTACCTCTATCTTCTGCTAGACATGGGCTCTGGGGGCATCAAGCTTCGGGCGTCCAGCCGCAAGGTCAACGACGGCGAATGGTGCCACGTGGACTTCCAGAGGGACGGGCGCAAAGGTCAGGAGGCCTCTGGGCCCTCCCTTCCCCTGGCCGCTCTTACAACTACCCAACCTCTCAAGCTTTCATTTCCGGCTTAGTCTCTCCCCGTCCTCCCATGCTTTTCTGTCACTGGGAGCTGACAGAAGGCGAAGGGATCGGGACTCACACCCGCACTCTTCCTTATTTGTGGAGGGAGCAGTTTGTTAGACCACTCTGGATGGGAAGGAGCTTGTCTGGAGACATAGCACCTAGTGGAGAGATGTCCCATGTCTTGAAGAAAATGCGTCTCAAAGCCAGGTGTGGTGGCTCACACCTGCCACCCCAGCATTTGGGAGGCAACGGCGAGCGAATCACCATAAGTCTGAGGCCAGTTTGGATTATATAGGGAGGTCTAGACCAGCCAGGGCTGCACAGTGAGTCTTTGTCCCAAAACAAACAAACAAACAAAAAGAAAATAGCTTTCCAACCCTGGTTCCCTTTTAGCAGAGTCTTACTTAACAGGTAACAGCTATCCCTCACTGCCTGGGGAGCTTGCTCCTAGCACCCTCAAAGACACCAAAATCCACAATGCTCAAGCCCCTTATAAAAGACAGCATCACCTCTACACACACCCCTGGATAGCTTAAGTTATCTCTAGAGCCCCCAAAATATCTAATATCTAATGCTGGGGCTGAGGAGGACACAATATTATGCTGTTTGGCAAGCAAGGACAGCAGCATCTGTCTGTATTTGGTACAGAAAAATCTTCCCCCAAATGTTTCCACCCATGTTTGGGTGAATGATTGCACAGTCTGAGCACGTAGAAACCTGGTTCTCTGAGCACCGATTGTGGGCTGACAGACTGTCCACCTCAGAGATGCAGTGACTAGGCCACCACACCTACCTGGCCAGAAGGGTTTCAGATCGAGGGAACAGCTGGCCGGGCGCTAACTGACACTGCTTAGCTTCCACGGTCGGCTCTCATTGGATGGATTCAGAATGGTACGGCTGTGGACTTTTCAGAACTTCCATCGTTCTAGCCACTCTCTCTTCCACCTTTCCTTTTTGGCTTCCCTCTCTCAGGCTCTGCCTGCTAATTCCTGTGTGCTTGCCTTGCCTCCATCTTGTTGAACCCAAAAAGAGAATTGATACAAATGAAGCCTGACACATTATCCAATTTAAGTGCTTATCAGTGTCAGCTAAATTCTCTCATTCCTACCACTGCTGGCCTGCAAGCCAGGAGGAGTGACCTCCTCTGCTCACAGGGAGGAGGGGACTGCCAGGTCCCCAGAAGTGAGGCCCTGCCATCCTCTCCTCTCCCCTCCCCAGAGAAAGCCATGAGAAAGGTCTTTAGCCCCTGGCTCTGCCTCTTGACAGCACCATTGGGTCTTCACTGACAGTCTCTAGGGTTCCTCACATTTGGTCAGCGATCCTCGGGCTGGACATCTACTCAGGACCTTGGAGCAGCTGCTCAAACACAGCTTAGACCTTCCCTTGTTTTCCTGCTTCCCCACAGCTCAGTGCTGACGGTTGAACCAGGGGCCTGCTCCTGCGGAGCCCCACCCCAGACTCCTTTTCCCTGTTTTTATATCTTTTAATTGTGTTTTCTGTGTTGCTTTTGTGCTAACAGTGTGCGAGTAGAGGTCCAAGGACATTTGGGGAGCCGGTTCTGGCCTTCCACCCTTTGAGAAGGGATCTCTCCACTGCTGCTTCCCAGTGGACCCCAGGCTTGCTGGCTTCCAGGCGCATCCCGACTTCACCTCTCATCCTGCATAGGAATGCTGGGATCTTGGTCACACGCAGCCACATCTTCTGTGTGGGTGCGGGGGATCCAGCTTGGGTTGTCAACCTTGCAGAGCTAATGCATTCACACATTATCCTGTGTCCTGCCCCACCCCCCCACTGTTTTGCTTTCATTTCTTTTTTGAAATTGTGGTAAGAGTTTACAGCCTTAGTCATTAATCATGATTGGGGCATTGATTACACTCATGCTCCTCTGCAGCCCTCACCTCCACCCGGATGCAGTTTTCTAGTCTTCCCAAATTGAAGTTGTCTCTATTCTAATTGAAGTTGCTTTTTCCCTCTCCTCGTCTCCAGCCTCTGGCCACCACCTCTCTGTTTCAATCTGGCAACTCTGGGACTTTTGGTTAGTGAAATCGCACAGTATTTACCCTTCCTTTTCTTCCTCCATTTTCATGTGTCTGTACATGCTTGCATGTGTGCGTGTGTGTGGAGGGGGCACACGTATGTGGGTGTACTTGCATGCACAGATCCAAGGTGGATGTTATGAATCATTCACCTCATTCATTGAGGTAGGGTCTCTCAGTCAAACCCAGAGCTCACAGATCTGGCCAGCCAGCTCAGTCAAACCCAGAGCTCACAGATATGGCCAGCCAGCTCAGTCAAACCCAGAGCTCACAGATCTGGCCAGCCAGCTTGATGTGGGAATTTCTTGTTTCTGCCAGCACACCCACCTGGCATTTCTGTGGTTTCCGGGGATTTGAACTCTGGGCCTCACACTTAAGCGTCAAACATGTTAACCACAGAGCCATCTCCCCAGCTCCTCCCTTTACAACTTCCTTTCTTACAACACAGAGTCATGCACATAGCCCAGCCTAACTTTGAAATTTCCATCCTGTTGTCTTAGCCTTCCGGAGTGCTGGGGTTATTATAGGAATGAGCCACCGTATCTGACCTGTATATCTGTCTTCTTGTGCCTACCAGTTTCAATGTGTACAGTGTGTTCCAGGGTTCGTCTGTATTGTAGTGTGGGTCAGAACTCCCTTCCTTTTGAAGGCTGTATAGCACCCAGAACCATGCCCACATCTTGTTTATCCATTCTTCTGTCAATGAACGAGGTAGGGTGTTCCTGTTCTGTATTGGGGCGTGACTCTGGCCAGAGCACACTTCAGTTCCCTCTCCAGAACCTTCCGCCACCATAACCTCTTCTTGTTTCTTCCTTTCCGTCCCTCTTCCTCTCAGATCTTGCTGAATCTTGACTTTAGTAGTGAGTCAAGCAGGGTCGCAGCGGGCTCTGGGACTCTGGCCACAGACGGAGGGATGGATGATCACAGGGGCCATGTTTGGGATCCTGTTAGGAGAGGGACCCGATGGCAGCATCCTGAAGAAGGTGATACCTTGTCCTGAAAGAACAGGCTTGGGGCCATTGTATTAGGGGAACTAGGGCTGGTGGTACGACTCAGGGGGTAAAGGCTTTTCTTGATCCTCATGAGCTGACTCTGTTCCCCACATACCATGATGGAAGGAGAGACCTGACTCCTAAATGTCGTCCTCTGACCTCCACACACATACATCCCACACATGAACGTGAAGACAGCTCAGCCTGCTGCTCTTTCAGAGGATGAGGGTTTGGTTCCCACCACCCACACCGGGAGGCTCACGACCAACCTGTAGCTCCAGCCCCAGGGGTCCAGCTCCTTCTGCCTCTAGAGCCATGTGCACACGAGCACACACACACATAACAAATAATAAAGACAGTTCCTTAAACGACAGCGACTTGGAGCTGGAGAGGTGGCTCAGCAGTGAAGAGCACTCTTTAACTCTGGCAGAGGACCCAGCTTTGGTCGCCAGCCTCCACATGGTGGCTCACACTCCTACATACATGCGAGCACACACAAATATATACATAAAATAAAGGTAAATTAAAAAAAAAACTTTACAAAGGAGCCCAGGAGGCCATCTCTAGTCTCTGGGCCGGAAAGGTTTTGAGGAGGAAATAGCTTCTAGTGGGAGCAGAGGAAGCTTTGAGCCTCCCCCATCTCTGTGCTCATATCCAACCTCCAGGCTCCTTCCTCTCAAGATTCCCACCATATCCATGCCTACGATGCCCAGTGGCTCCTTACCACTACTTAACCTTGCTAGGAACTTTGCTCCTATTTATTATTTATTTAACTTTATACAGGGTCTCACTGTGTAGCCAGGTTGGCCTCAAACATGGGGGAGTCATCTTGCCTCTGCCTCCTAAGTGCGGGGATCACAGATGTGAAGCACCATGCCTGCTGCTGTGGCCTCCTCCGCCTCTTCCTCCTCCTCCTCCTCATGCTCCTTCTTCTCCTTCTTCTCTTCCTCTTTTCTTGTTACATCTTTTTTTAAATTTATTTATTATTTATACAATGTTCTGTCTGCATATCAGAAGAGGGACCATATCTCTCTGTGGATGGCTGTGAGCCACCATGTGGTTGCTGGGAATTGAACTCGGGACCTTTGGAAGAACAGCCAGTGTTCTTAACCTCTGAGCCATCTCTCCAGCCCCCTCCTCTTTTCTTCTTTAAGAGTTTGTCCAAACTTGAAAAAGGGAAGCATGGAATAAACACATAGGTTTCTGGGCCTAGTGGCACACCCCTTTAATACCAGCATTCTGGAGACAAAGGGTAGTAGAGCTCAGTGAGTCAAGGGCAGCCTGGCCTACAGAGCTAGTTCTAGGCCAGCCAGGGCTGCACAGTAAGAGCCTGATTCAGTATGTATATTGAGGTGCTCAGTGGGTAGGAGTGTGTACTGCTCTTCCAGAAGACCCAAGCTTGCTTCCAAGCACTACCTTTGGCGACTCACAGCTGCCTGCACGCTCCTGGAAACCCAATGGCAACTTCTGCCTTCTGTGGGTACATACTCCCACACAGGCACTCACACACACGTGAATTTAAAAATCTTTAGACCGGGTATGGTGGTACATGCCTTTAATCCTAGCAGTAGGAGGAGGAGACAGTTTCAGGCCAGTCAGGGGTACATAGTGAGGTCCTATCATAAGGAAAAAAAAAACTTTAACAAATATAAACAAGCTGGGCACGATGACACAAGCCTGCGATCCCCGCACTTGGGAGATGAGGCAGAAGAGGTTCAAGGTAGTCTTTGTTTACATAAAAACCATTCTGGGCCACATGACACCCGATTAAAAAGAGAAAACAAAACCCTGAACCAGAACAACACACACACACACACACACACACACACACACACACAGTGGGCGTGTGGCTGGACTTAGTGACACATCTGTAAGGTCAATAGGAATCTGCTCTATATAAGAAGTTCCAGGTTAGGTAGGGCTACATAAGCAAATCCCCGTCTTTAGTACGTACACACACACACACACACACACACACACACTCCCATGGGGAAGGGATTCTGCAGCTTAAGATTACAGTAAAGGCTTTGAGGCGCCCACCAGATCCCCGGCGTTTTTCTGTTGTGATCACCTGTCTCAGTCTGTTCTCTGTGGCTGTAACAGGACATCTGAGACTGGCAGTTTACCTGGCCCACAGCTCTGGGGACTGTGAGGCCCAAGAACACAGTGTCAGCTTCTGGGGAGGCTTCTGTAGTGACCTAACCCAGAGCCGAATTGAAGGGCAGGCATTTTCACACAAAGGAGCCGAGGAACGGGCCCCTCACTGTTGGATACCCTGCTCCCAGGCCTGCCCTGCAGGAAGGGCACAGCCAGTGCCCTGATCATGGCTAAAGCTTCTACCGCCGCCGCCGCCGCAGTGGCAGCCAAATCTCAACTTGTGCTCTGGAGAGAACAAGTTATATTGAAGCCACACTATCACTCTTGCCCTCCCAAGGAACTCTTTGAGCCTAGGTGAGGGCGCTCATGTCTGAAATCTCAGCACTCAGAGGCCCCAGGCAGGAGGATCACCATGAGTTTGAGGCTACCGTAGTGAGGGCTACACCAGCCTGAGCTCCCAGAACAAAACAAGGGGCTAGAGATAGTTCAGCGGTTAAAAGACTTACTGCTTTTGCAGAGGACTGGAGTTTGGGCCTCAGAATCTACGTCCGTCAGCTCACAAACCCCTGTTACTCCAGCTCCAGCGAATCCAACGCCCTTTTCTGGTCTCTGCAGGCACCCTCATGCACACATGGGCATACAAACACACAGACCCATAAGTAAAAACGAAAATCCTTTTTACAAAGCAAAGCAAGACAAACCAAGGCAAAATGACTCTTGTACCTCAGGAGCTGCAAGCACAGCTCCCTTCTGACCACCCACCTGTGTCCTAAGGCCCAGGAGCTCTTCATCTTGTCTGCTGGCCGCAGAACTGGCTCCAGGTTGGCCTGTAGAGCTCAGGGGTGGAAAAGACGGGCTCTGGGGGCTTGCAGTTTGGAGGGGACTTCCGTTAAGTTCCTCCTCTGCTGTGGTCCTTGGATGGGTCCCCCAGTTTCTGTAAGCCATGTCTGCTGGTTTAATACAGGGTAATAAAGGCCCGGTTCCCCCGGGGTGGCCATGAGACCTCAGAGATGTGTCTGAAGCAGTCGCTGCCCGGCACACTGCTGTAAGAGCTGCCGGGTGTTCGAATTATTCCAGTCTCCTCCAGGTTCTCCGCCTCCGCGAAGGGTCTGACTTGGGGTGGGAATGACCCAGTGGATGGTACAGCCCTCTTAAGGTGCAGGATTTTGCACGTATGTGCCTTGGAGGTCTTTTTTTAGGTGGCTAGGAAGGGTCTGGACAGAGGCTCCCAGCACCCTTCCGCTGGGCTGGGGCTTGGGCTCCGTCTCAAGCGCCAATAGTTTGGGCAGAGGGCAAGAGAGGCTAGACCCCAAGGCCAAGGCTGCTGCTCATTCTCTTGAGTCTACTGTGGGGTCCAGAATGGAGGGCTGGGGAGGGCTCAGCAGCAAACTCAGGACGCCCTCCCCACTGAGGCCCACTCTTCCTTGCTCCCCAGGCTCCATCTCTGTGAACAGCCGCAGCACACCCTTCTTGGCCACGGGAGAGAGCGAGGTCCTGGACCTGGAGAGCGAGCTGTACCTGGGCGGTCTCCCTGAGGGGGGCCGAGTGGACCTGCCACTGCCCCCTGAGGTGTGGACAGCTGCTCTGCGGGCGGGCTACGTGGGCTGTGTGCGAGACCTCTTCATAGACGGGCGGAGTCGAGACCTCCGGGGCCTGGCGGAGGCGCAGGGGGCTGTGGGCGTGGCTCCTTTCTGCTCTCGGGAGACGCTGAAGCAGTGCGCGTCAGCTCCCTGTCGAAATGGGGGCCTCTGTCGAGAGGGCTGGAACCGGTTCATCTGTGATTGCATCGGGACCGGCTTTCTGGGTCGGGTCTGTGAGAGAGGTGAGGCTGGCCCCATGTCCTCAGAAGGAACCCATTTTCCATCCCCATGCTTCTTTCCTCTTCAGTGTACCCCTCAGGCCAGCCCCAGACTTTTCTCCTAGTTATGACTCTCTTGTCTTCTCTGTCTCATCCCTTTCCATCCCTCCCCGCCCCCTTTTCCCTGTCACTCCTGGGGCAGAGGCCACGGTCCTAAGCTACGATGGCTCCATGTACATGAAGATCATGCTGCCAAATGCCATGCACACGGAAGCAGAGGATGTGTCCCTGCGCTTCATGTCCCAGAGGGCCTATGGACTCATGATGGCCACCACCTCCAGGGAATCGGCCGACACTCTGCGTCTTGAGCTGGACGGGGGGCAGATGAAGCTCACCGTCAACCTCGGTAACGACCCTGTCTCAGGCCCTCTGGCCTCTTCCCTGGCCCCCTGGCCTCTCCCTGGCCTGCCTCTGACCTACACTCCCCTCTGTCTGGAGAAGCTGACCTCTGCAGTTTGGAGAGATAGGTAGTAACATCCTGAATCTGAGCGCATGAGGGCCGTGTCTCTGTTGAGGATCCACAGCCTGGACCAATGCTCCGTGGCTGACCATACTGTGGGCTGGTGACCTAGAACACAGCCACACACCTGTCAGATTGCATCTGAGTGTGATGAGTGTCCTCCCAAGTCACTCCTGTGGCATCTATCCCGCACACTCGAGATGGCACAAATCCATTCTCGTTCACTGGCACCTTCACTTGCTCATTTGCTGGCGTATTCATTATGGAATTGCTTGTTGACACCCGCTAGGGACAAGCCCACTGGGCTCAGCCCGGTCGATGGCAGACATAAGGACTGCAAACATCCCTGGGCCAGCCACGCAGTTCCTCCACGTAGATTTAGAGCTGTCTCTGCGGTGCTGTGTGTGGCTTCCTGTGTGCACTCTGGACACAGGAACACGCTACCTCACACTTACGTAGCATCTATGGAAGACACCAGTTCACCAGGCAGGGATTGCTCATCCTGTTTTACATATTATGGAAAAAAAGATTTTTTTTGAGACAAGGTCTCACTGTTTAGTCCAGGCTGGCCTTGAACTCATAGAGATCCACCTGCTCTGCCTCTTGAGTGCTAAGATCAGAGGTGTGCGCCACCGCTCTTGGCTCGGTTGTAGAAATCTTATGTTGAAAGCCAGTAATGGCTGGGGGAGGTACCTGTGTCAAGCCCAACCCATGGGCTTTAAAGGTCTGAGTTTTGGGTGGGGATTGTCAGGGTGCTGGCCCTCTCCATCAGGCCATTCTGCTGCTGCCCATGGGCAACAGGCCTTGCTTTCACATTCCCTGCTGGTCCCCAGGGGCACAGAGGGAGGGCACTGTTACCTTATCCTATTTGGCTATCATGACCCATGGCTTTTGAAAGAGAGAGAGCAGAGTTACACATTGGGCTGGCTTCAAAGCGACTTCATGTGAGGGCCAGCCGTGTGCCAGGTCAGGAGCCAGAGCCAGGAAGCCACCTCCCAGAGCACAGTGCAGGACACCCTGAGTGGAGGGTGTACAGGCTGCTGGTGCACCCTCCATTGCATTCTGTGAAAGTGCCACAGACAAGGACTGCTCCGTAGAAGCCTTCAAATCCCAGAGTCTGGGCAGAGCACCATGCTATCTGGTCACAGGGGAGGAGGGCTCTCCAGAACACAGAGCTTTGAACTTTTAAATGTGGGCCTGGACTCTCACCTTAACCCTGATCTCCAGAGCATTTCTGGGGTAGGTTGTGGACTTCAGGGGCCTTGTTTAGACACTTGTGTTAGCTCTCCACATTGCTCGCCTGGCCTTTGTACCTTTTGGTCAAGGACTGGCTGAGGGGCAGGAGCTGGGACAGGAGGCTGTGTGGGTGACCAGAGTCTCAGATTGGTTTAAGGCGGTCCTCCAGCTCTGTTCTAACCTACAGTCACAGCTCATTGAGTGGGTGGCAGATGGCAGCTGGGACAGAGAACACAACAGCCCTTGCTCTCGAACATCAATTATGCCCTTGACACTGTCCTAGGAGGAAGGTCTTGCCCAGGGCCTCATGTGTCTCTCTCAGTCTCCTTGGACTGCCATCTCTCACGGCTAAGTGCTTGACTCTGCTCCGTTTGGTGGGACTGAGCAGGCAAAGCCTGGAGCCTTTGATCCTCACAGAAGACATGCTTCTGGCCGCCTTGGACTGTTCTCAATCCTCTGGGAAGAAGCTGGAGTTTCTTCAGCTGAGAGACGGCATCCTTGGCCAAGAAAACTTATCTTGGTGGGCCCTTGGGACCTAACCCTTGGGATTTAGCCTTCTTCCTACAGGCTCGCCTTTCTGTCTGTGTCTCACGAATCTCAGAAATGAGAACAAGATCCAGAGATATCTAGTCTGGATATGCCAGACTGATGACAGCCAACAGCCTGTGCCCAACACTTCTGGTTGTTTCCTGCCCCCAATCTTCAGAGACATGGGTGCTGAGAGCTAATCTCTAGCACAGCTCATGACAAAGTTGAGACCAAACACTTGGTGCAGATATACCTGTCTGCAGATTCCGCTTGACATGAGGGCACAGAGGTGTGTAGGTACCAAATATGCTCCAAGCGTGGCACATCAGCCTGGGAGAGGGATCCATGTGGTACAGGGGCCTGCTTCCACATAGCATCACCAGGACAGTCCAGCCCAGAGAATTCCTTGTTCCCCATCCTGTGAACTACCCAGGGCTTGCCAGACTGGGAGCAGCATGGAGGCCGCAGGTTTGGGCAGGTCTCTTATTTGTGTTCAATGTTTGTAAGAAGGAAGGCCAAGAGGTTGAAGAGGGAGCCCCATAGTTCAGCAGGCTCTTAGGCCAGGAAACTCAGAGCTGGGCCTAAGGAAGGAGCGGAGGTACCAGAGAAGGCCCTGGCAGAAGGGGACTTCAGTGATGGCCTCTGGAGATGGGGAACCTGGTACTTAAGAGAGGTTTGGTGGGTGAGGCTGGCCGCACACAGAGGAAGACAGATCACTGTGAGTTCAAGGCCAGCCAAAGCTACACAGAGAAAGCCTGTCTCAAAAAACAAAGCAAAGCAAGCAAACAAAAACCAACAACAACAAAAAAGAGAAGGCCAGAGAGGCTCTGACACCTTCCAGACAGAGGAGCCAGAGGACTGGCTAGTACCGGTTTCCCCAGCACTTCAGCCACAGACCATGCCTCTGAGAAGCCACACCCCAAGTAGGGAAGCTGGTCTCTCTCTAGGAAATCCAGTGTCCCTTGGATTCTTAGCCCCGTGGCAGTGTGGCCTGTTCCTTGCTGCCTACCCTGGGTCTGGAAGTGCTATGACATCCCCACGAAGGGCATAGTCTAGGCTGCAAGGGGTCCCTTCCTTCAGCCCCTACCCACGTGCATTCCCCTCGTTCCATTCGGAAGCTGCCGGTGTCCAGAGATGCCCACCTCTGAGGTGGACATTCGTTGGGCTCTTCTTCCTTGGCGCCCTCCTGCCCTTAACCAAATTTCCCCTTGCTCCTAAATTCTCACTGGATTTGCCCTCTTGAGCAAAACCTCGGTCATGTTTTAAGTCAGCAGGAATACACCTGACATCCCAGAATGCTTTGGCTCCTGTGGCCCCGAGAGAGCTCACTGCCTTCCCACCAGGGGCTGGACGGTAAAGACATGTGGCTGTGGGCTTTTGAGGCCCCTTGAATGGAGCTGCAGGCTCCATGTCTCTGCCCCACCCCCTTCCTGGAAGTGAGTTGGACCAAGCCAGGGAGCCATGCTCTTTCCTTTCATTCCTCTCTGTGTGGGCTGTTTCCCCCACCCCCATTCCCATCCCATGTTCATACCATCACCCTCAGCGTTCCCATCCATCCTCTGCTCTTGAGGCACTGGCTGCTGACTAATGGGTTACTGATTATCACTCTCCGAACAGCATTTTTGGAAATGTGTGCATGGAAGGGCTGCATCCTCCAGCCTGCTCTGTCTCTGCCTTTCTCTGAGCAGGGCCTGGCCCCCTGGATCCCCATCTCCCAGGGGGCTCCTGAGGGGAGTCACTGCTGCAATTGTCACCTCTTCTCTGGACAGATGGACACCCTGACCCTCCTGGTATATCCTCTCGTTGGGATGGGAAACTCAAACTCTTCACTTGGGTCTCTTCCCTTTGTAGGAGACAGACCTGCTCTTCCAGCACCCTCCCCTCTTTTTTTTTTTTTTTTTTGGACCCTTCATTGGTGAAGACTGCTGGCTTAGAGAGAGCCCCTGGGACCTGACTCCAGGGCCTGGCACCCTCCCCAACCTGCCCAGCCTCCTCCCCTCTGTTCTTGTCTCTTCCTCTTTTCTTCCTGTCTTTTCTCAGTCTCCTTCCCGTCTGTGACCCCTCACTTCCTCTTGTGTCTGCCCATTGACCTTCCGCTGCTCCTTGGGTGCCCAGGCTGTGGCTCAGGGTCTCTGCTGCTCCTCCCACTCTGCTGTGGTTGACAACGCGTGTGGAGCTCAGCTGTACTGCCCCAGGGGCCCATGACCCTCAGAGCCACAGTGGGTATCTGTTTACCACCGCTGCAGGAACCTTCCGAGGCCCAAGGGATGCCAGGTGCATCCTGGGCCATGGGGCTTCTGGGCAGGGCTCACAGGAGGCTAGGGCATCACTCTTAACTAGGGTTAGAGGCTGTCCTCTCTCTGACAGGCCAGGGCCAGGCCAGGGCATACCCTTAACCTGTTGTAGCCTCTTAGCTCTGAGGATACCCAGAGATCCAGGTTCAGAGATCTGCCTGAAGTTACTCAGTGAGTTTGTATCACTGTGGTGTGGACACACCCACACACCCACACCCACACACACCACGACTCCTCACAGCCCCATCACTCCAGCCTGGCTAGGCTTTGGGCTTATGAAGTGGTATGGTGCCTAAGGGCCCACTAGAATTTCAAGTGACCCAAGGCTCTGTCTTGAGAGGGCTGGCTGACTCCCACCAACCAAAGGGTTTATCAGAGGCTCTTGGGAGCCTAGGAGGTTGGCTGTGTGTAGAGCTGGGTTTTCTAACCATGAGAAACCCTTCCAGTTTTGAATTGGAGGACAGTGATGCCAAGCCTGGAGCAGGATTGAGGGACCTTGCTTATCAGTGTCTGGCACTGTGTCTAGAAGTCACATTTTGCAGATCTTAGTGACTATCTGAGGCCTTGGGTCCTCCTTAGGAAATTACACAAAATGTTAGTTCTTCAGGATGGAGGAATGCTTCGACTCCCAGTGGCAGCTTGGTGCCCTCAGGGCAGGAAGGTTCTTGCAGGGTGGTGCTGACCTCTGGGGCTTTGGGAGGTATATGGCCTTAAAAAGGGGGCCCTGGGGCAGACCCCTCTTTTGAGCTCAGAGCTTGAGGAGTGATGTGTCACACCTGAGCTCTAAGCAGGGTGTCGCTCCAGAGCAGGGGATGCAGGGACCCTGGCCTTCCCTATCCATCTCCCTCTTGGTGGTTGGTAGATGTGGGGTCGGTCAAGCCCTCATCCCCTGAGTCCCCTGTACGGCTGGGATTGCCGAGGTGCCCGTCTCCCTCAGACACGAGCGGCTTGGGGCCCCCCAAAGGGGAACACAAGCCCTCTTCCCACCACCTGACTGCTCTGCCTCTTGGCTCTAGGGAGGGTTGGAGCCCTCTTGAGGGCAGGAAGGACAAAGGTTCAACTGAGGAAGGGGAGAGGGCACCTGGGCACGCGTGGTCCCCAGAAAGTGGCCCTAGGGGGAACCCCTGCCTGCAGATACCCCTCCCTGTGAAGGATGTAAAAAAAAAAACCACACACAAAACCTTGTTTGCCTTTTTTTTCTCCCTTCCCCTCTGCCCACCCCATGGCCCCCCCAGACTGCCTGCGCGTCGGCTGCGCACCTAGTAAGTGGTTTCCCTCTTCTTCTGCAGAGACCCAAGGGGTCTGGGAGGCTGGACGATGGGATCTAAGGAGAAAGGGATGGGGGGGGGGGAAGAGTTTCATTATTGGCTTGTAAAGGGATTGGCCAGGGCTGTGGGGAGGGGAACAGGCATGGGGGTGGGATGGGGAATTGTGGAGGACAGAATGGACAAAACGAAGCAGAACCAAGAAGAGGTAGCCGGTAAGGATGCTTACGGATTGTGGGAAAGGGAGGGCCAATGACACCGTGTTGCCCAAGTCAGCAGCAGGAGGAAGAAATCTGAGGCTAGGTGGCACCTACTGCCAAGTACATAAAGCAGCTCCAACGGTGGCCACAAGGGGGCAGGCGAAGCACATGGGAAAGACGATTTGTGTAGGAGAGGTTGGGAGCATGCCCAGAGCCTCAAAGTCTAAGTCCTGTTTAATGCCTGAGTCTGCAGAGTTCTACCAAACTCAGAGTTACCAGAGAGGGTTGTAAGCAGGAATTAGAAGGGGGAAGCCCCGGAGATAGGTTCAGGTCTCTCTCTGTCCCGGGGCTGAGTGCACAGTCTCACCTTCAGGGAGGACTTGGACTTGGAAGGCACAAGTAGAGAGTGTGTGTACTCAGCGCCGCTTCTTTTGTGTGGTTGTGGCATAGTGTGTGCACACACCTGAAGTCTCAGAGGTGCTGCAAAACCCAGCAACATCTGACAGATGTGTGTGCTGGTAATCATGTGTCAATCGACTGTCAAGAAATGGCCACAGCTTCCGAGAAACAGACCGTGTGTGTGGCCATGCCGGCTCTTTGACAGCTGTGTAGGGGGTAGCAGTCCCAGGGAGTGGAGTTAAAGAGGGGTTACATGGTAAGGTCACAGCGGGCCCCAGCTGGTCTGTGCAAGTGGAGGGTGAAGCTGTGGGTGCCCGCCCTTTGGTGTTTTGAGTGTTAGGGCCTGAGAATTCAGCTGCTGCTATCACACACTCCAGGTCCTTAGGAGACCAGAGGAAGGTGTGTGTCCATGTTCACGGCCACCATACGTGTCAGATTCTGTAGTCACACCGAGTGGCAGGACTGAAAGGATTAGGCTGGGGACCCCAGGTTTGAAAGGCTTCCCTGCATGCCCTCCAGGCGTGAGGAGAAGGGCATATGCACCGAAGCGTGCTAGAAGTTGAGCGTGCATACAAGAAAGGTGGGCTGCCTCACGCCTGGGCGATGCCCGGAGCTGTGACTGTGTGTCGGTACCGTGCTCACTTCCCCCTTGGTGCTGCAGGTAAAGGCCCCGAGACGCTCTTTGCCGGGCACAAGCTCAACGACAATGAGTGGCACACCGTGAGGGTCGTGCGGCGTGGCAAGAGCCTGCAGCTGTCTGTGGACAACGTGACTGTGGAGGGTAGGTGGCCTGGACCCAGGGTGGTGTGCATAGTTCTAGTGACCTGTGCTTGGTTTTGAACCTCTGCCTGGGTTGTTATTCCTAGGGAAGTCATTATCGTGGGTCTGGACCCCAGGGACCATGTCAGCTCCCTACGGGCAGCTTCTTCTTGGAAGCTTGTTGGTCCTCCACTGGGTCCGAGGCTTCTTCCAGAGTGGTGGGATGCTGGCCCAGAACATCTACTCATGTCCTTCCCCGTGGTGTCGTGTTGAGGCGATGATGTTTCTGGGAACACAGGCCCTGTCCCAGAGGTGACCCACGTTTTGTGCACTATCCCTCTCCCTCATGCCGGTCTTCTGTCCTGAGCAGGACAGATGGCAGGCGCCCACACTCGGCTGGAGTTCCACAACATTGAGACGGGCATCATGACCGAACGGCGGTTTATCTCTGTGGTGCCCTCCAACTTCATCGGGCACCTGAGCGGGCTGGTGTTCAATGGTCAACCCTACATGGACCAGTGCAAAGATGGGGACATCTCCTATTGTGAGCTTAATGCCCGCTTCGGGCTGCGTGCCATTGTGGCCGATCCTGTCACCTTCAAGAGTCGGAGCAGCTACCTGGCACTGGCGACGCTGCAGGCCTATGCCTCCATGCACCTCTTCTTCCAGTTCAAGACCACAGCCCCGGATGGACTCCTGCTCTTCAACTCCGGCAATGGCAATGACTTCATTGTCATTGAGCTGGTCAAGGGGTGAGGGGCTGGGCATTGTGGTGTCCCCTTGCTGACCCCTGGCCATTGGGAATGTTCAGGACGTGCAGATATCAGGTCAAAATTCACATCCTTAGTCCTCAGCCAGGATGGAGAGGCTGAACCCTGCTTCCAGGCTGCTGCTTCTCCGCTGCTTCCTTGTCAGGATTCTCATTTATGTACCCTCTCGGGCCCTGGGGGATTGCACCCCCAAACAGCTCAGTTTCTAGGGGACCCCTACTGTACCACCAAAACCCACCCCCACTCTGTCAAGCCCTTTTCTGGGTCCCAAGAGCAAGTGCCTCTGTGACCTTCCTGCCCTTGTTTTCCCTTAGCCAAGACTCAATGGCACAGCCTTCTGATGCCATTGTTTTGGTTCCTTCCTATGGAATCTCCTCCACCGACCCCTCCTCCCAGGCCCCTTGTCCTCCTGCCAGCAGAGGCTCATTCTCTCGTGGCATCCCCGCCTGACCTAGCGTTTCCTCCCCACTGTGGGCAGGTACGTCCACTACGTGTTTGACCTGGGGAACGGCCCGTCCCTGATGAAGGGGAACTCGGACAAACCGGTCAATGACAACCAGTGGCACAATGTGGTGGTGTCCAGGGACCCGGGCAACGTGCACACGCTGAAGATCGACTCCCGCACCGTCACGCAGCATTCCAACGGGGCCCGGAATCTGGATCTCAAAGGTGGGGCTGCAGCCTCTGGAGAAGGCAAGGCTCAGTCCGGCCCCCCTTCTCCAGCAAGATCACCCCTCCCCCCACCTGTAAGGGGGTCAAGGTCGCTCCTCCCCACCCCTTTCTCCTGTTTACCCTGCGTCTGGCTGACGTTTCCCACCTGTATGTGGTGAAGCCACTTCAGATTTGCTCTCTCCAGTGACCCTCCAGCAGTCACTGAAATAGCCATTGCCAGTCCCCAGAGGAGGCGGCTGAGAGGAAGAGGAGCAAGAGAAACAGGAGGGGAAGGGGGAGAAGGAGATGGCAGGCCAGGCATGGAGACAGGAGGCCTGTTTCAGAGCCAGCCCGGGTGCATGACATGCCTGTTGGATCCCTTGGCTCCACAGGGCATCATGTGCCCATGTAACCCAAACTGACAACTTGGGAGACCAGTGAATTCACCTCCGGAGTCCCCATACCCAATGCTTGCGCGGCAGAGCTGCAAATTCTCCTTGCTCCCAGGAGGGGGCGATGTGTAACAGAGAATCAGAAGTGGCCGCCGACCCAGGGACTCTACGGTGCCCAGGGCTGCTGAAGCTCAGCTAGACATTGGTCAATGCTTCCCTTGTAGGAGAATGAGGGAAGTTAGGCATGTGAGAAGTTAGGCATCTCCGAGGAAGACCTCCCAGTTGTCAGGAGGTCTTTGGAGGAGAGAAGGCTGCTGAGTTGGGGAAAGGCCTGCGGTTCTGGGAAACAGTGTTTGGGGAGGAGGCAGCGGGGGTGGAGCGCATCCATGAAAGGCCCTGATTACAGGACGGAACTGGAATCAGGCGTGTGGGAGAGAACACAGAGCGGGTCCCTGCAGCTGCCCCCACCCCCACTACCCCAAGCATCTGGGCTTCTAAGGGAGGGGGGCAGACAGGTGGCAAAGGGAAGGCAAGAGGAAGAGCCATGTTGGTGGGGAGCCTGCGGTTCGCCGTGTCTGTTAGGGATGCCATGAGCCTTCGGGGGTCCGGTAGGGCCCCGTGCTAGCCATCCTGGGAGGGCGAAGACAGCAGGGTGTTGACATCACTCCCTTTTGCAGGGGAGTTGTACATCGGGGGCCTGAGCAAGAACATGTTCAGCAACCTGCCCAAGTTGGTGGCCTCTCGGGACGGCTTCCAGGGCTGCCTGGCCTCTGTAGACCTCAACGGGCGCCTCCCAGACCTCCTCGCTGATGCCCTGCACCGCATCGGGCAGGTGGAGAGGGGCTGTGACGGTGAGTGTGGGGCAGCTTCCTTCTCAGGTCCTGCAGGAACCTGTCCCTAGAGCTCTGGAACAAGAGGGGCAGGCAAGGGACAAAGCACATACTCTCCCCGCCGCCCCTCACTCTGACCCTCTAATCGCAAGCCTAGCGGTCTTTGAGTGGCCCCTGTTCCTACCCCATCACCCTGGTCAGTATCAGGCCCTTCTAGTCTGGTAGACCAAGGGCAGAGCCTCTCCACCTGGTCGGGGAGCTTCTGCAGCCCCTGACTAAGTGGCTGAGCCTGGGGCACGTCTCCTTCCTGCTCTTTCCAGGCCCCAGCACCACCTGCACCGAAGAATCTTGCGCCAACCAGGGCGTCTGCCTGCAGCAATGGGATGGTTTCACCTGTGACTGCACCATGACTTCCCACGGGGGCCCCGTGTGCAACGACCGTGAGTGGCAGCAGGGCTGGGCCCCGGGCGCTCCCACCGTCCCCTAGCCACAGGAATTGCCCGGGAGGGAGGAAAGAAGCATTTTTGCTTCCTTTTGATCCATCACCACAGAGGTCACAGGGGCTAGTGGTTGCTGCCCCTCACTGCTGCCATCTATTGGCCGCTCCTGGTTCTGGGCTGGCAGGACATCTGACTTCTTCCAGACCCGGGCCCTGCTGTCCCCCTTTCTGTCCCCAAGAATCCCAGCTGCAGGTTGTCCCTTTGAGCCACAAGGTCGTTCCCTAGCACCCTCACTTGCCAGCTTGCATATTCTTGAGGCCCCTCCCCAGAGAGAACAGCGTTGGCAGCATTTTCTAGTCCCCAGTGGTTGGTAGCCATCAGCTGGTTACAGCTTGGCAGAGGGAGCAGTTGGGTCAGGCATGAGGGGGTGGCGGTGGGGTGTTGGGGGGTGCGGAGGATTTGGCTCTTCTCTCTGATGTCTGAGTATGGGGTGGGTGGATAGCAGAGTGACACACGGAAAAGACACACACCCGGGCACACAGGCACAATGCTTCTCTGCTTTTCACACGCAAGGTGGAAGTGAGCCAACAGGCCTGTAGGTGCCTGGGGGTAGTTACAGCATGTCTCCTTGCCGTTCCTCTGGCTCTGCAGCAGCCTATGGGAGTCCTTGGTCGTTTCATGGGGATGGGGCGCTCTTCCTCCGCACGTTCCTGGCTCTCAAGGGTGGTGAGCCCTCCCAGCTGTGACCCCAGGAGTGTCATCTGAGCCGCTGTTCTGTGTGCCTCCCTGAACCTTCTAAGGCAGCTCAGAACCACCTGTGTGTCCTGCTTGGCTCCAGCTGACACTGGTCTATTCACTGTGACCCTTCCCACTGGCAGTTCGGTGCCACCTGCAAAGCCTTTCCATTTGATCCTTCACTAAGCCCCCCAGCCACTGGGGGGTCGAGGTTGAGCTCTGCCAGGACCTGGGGTGACTGTCATGGTTACTCCCGCTGCACATGGGCTTCTGGGGTTGGCGGTGGTGCCAGGCTGGGCTTTTCTTGCCCAGGACATAGGGGAATCTGGCCTAAACATGGCTGTCCATGCACTGCTGTGCTCCCGCATGGAGGACATGGGCTTCGACAGGGCCTAGAGCTGGAGGCAGCTGCGCGTCTAGGGAATCCATCCATCTTTGTGCAGGGATGGGAAGAGAAAGCTCTGTAGGTTCTGGGCTGGGAGGAAGAAGGGGCCACCAGATCTGGGGAGCCCAGCCTCACCCCCGAAAGCGTCAGCGTTCCAAGCACTGGTCCGTGTGTCTGGTGGTATAGCCCGAGCAAAGCTGTGGAACTAAAGAAAAGGTGGGTGAACCCTGGAGCCCGACAGGGCACAGCGCTGGTCTGAAGGAGCCTGTGATGGCTGGAGCTGCTGAGATCTGCTTTACTGCAAGGGGAGATCCTGGGTGGGGTGTCCCATGCTCCCGTCTGCTGGGGCCTCTCCTCTCCTCTGTCTGGCTTTTTTCGTGCCAGCTTCTCGTCTGCCCTCCTTGGAGCCCTGTGCAGGTGCACACTGTCAAGTGGAAACCAGTAAGGAGGTTGACTGTGCTTGAGGAGTGGTGGGGAGTGTGGGGCAAGGCCGCAGCGCAGAATCGGCCCTCCTAGGGAGCTCAGAACTGCCCAGGTGGAGAGAGATTAGGAAGAAGAGATCTGATCTCCAGGACAGCTTCTTCCTACGTTTTGCCTCAGTTTCTCCGTCTGTATCATGGAGCTTTGAGGGTTTTGGGGGGCCTCTCAGGAGTCAACCCTGGCAGATCGGGAGAAAAAAGGCCAGTAGAGAGAATGAAAAGGGACTACTGGATGAGGGAAAAGAGAGAGCCAGAGAGGAGGGAAACTTCCACACCAAAGCCCCTGGGTTCCTGCCGTCTGGGGCGGTCTCTTGCCATGTCTGCTTCTCCTCGCCTCATCTCTGCCGCCTCTGTTGCTCTCACTCCTCCACCTCTGTTCTTTCTACCCTCTGTCTCTCCACCCCACCCCCAGCGTCCCTCTCTCCAGTTCCCACTCACCGATATTGATTAGCCTCTAGGCGGTTTCCCTTCCTCTCCTCTCGCCACCACCCCTCTCTCCCTCAGGGGCCATAAATTTTCTGCCTGCTTGGAGCTGTGTCAGTGTGTACTTCAGAGCCAGGGGCCCAAGGATGGGAAAGAGTGGCCAGATGGACAGGAGCTTGTGGAAACCCACTGCACTGTCTCTCCTCCCTTGTGGGGCAATCACCACTTCAAGCCTCTTCTTGGATACCTCCAAGGACTGGTCTCCACTTTTGAAGGGGGTGGTGCCATTCGGACCTGCCCCTGGTATCAAGCAAGCCTGGAGTGGCTGCAGCATTCCCTAGGGAGCTTGCCTCTTTCTTTCTTTCCTTCTTTTCTTTTCTTTTCTTTTCTTTTCTTTTCTTTTCTTTTCTTTTCTTTTCTTTTCTTTTCTTTTCTTTTCTTTTCTTTTCTTTTCTTTTCTTTTCTTTTCTTTTCTTTTCTTTTCTTTTCTTTCTCAGAAACAAACTCTCAGTATGTATCCCAGGCTAGATTCTGGCTTGTGGCAGTTTTCCTGCATCAGCCAACCAAGTACTGGAATTCTAGGCATTAGATTCTGCACTGGCCTGTCCTGGATCTTGACTGTACCCATGAGCTCACCATGGCAATTTGGCACCAAGATGGAATCTGGGATCAATAAGTAGGAGCCACTCTTCCCCCACCCCCATGCATTCACCTTACTGTTCTGTTCGCCTGTCCCACTTGTCCTCAGTTCAGGGTCCCCTCTGTCCCCCTCTGCCTCCTGCACTGCACCCTCTCCCCCGTCCAAGAAGCTTGATGTGAGTATGAGGGTTGCATCCAAATGGGGGGAAGGGATTCTATGTGCATGTATCTCTGTAGCTATGGCAAGTACTGCTAATGCACCCCCAATTTTGGAGAGCAGATCCTAGTGTAAGAGGGCATCCTAAGAGAGAAAGAGTTCTTCAGCAGGATGTAGATGGACCTGGAAGGTCTTGTCCTTCTGGACAACTATCCCAGAGAACCCTGGGGAGCTAGGGGCTGAGGCCAGGAGCTGGGGAGAACCAGGGGGAGGAGAGAGGGTGTTAGAGGAAAGGAACGGGGGGGGGGGTTGCAAGGGTAGGCAAGCACCTTTGCAGGTTTGTGTGTGTGTGTGTGTGTGTGTGTGTGTGTGAGAGAGAGAGAGAGAGAGAGAGAGAGAGAGAGAGAGAGAGAGAGAGAGAGACTCTCCAGTGCCTTTGGGGCTTTGAATAGGTTGTTTCTATGACTATGGATGACCGTCTCGGAGGGTGAGTTTCAAGGGGGTGGGGAGTGTATGTTGGCCGTTTATTGCCTATAATCAAACGTATATGTGGGTCTGTGCACATATGCCTCTGCAAGCATTTGGTATGCCAGTATCTGATCACACACATGCATAGAATGTCTGAGCTGTGTGTCTCTCGGCACACTGGTGCCTATAGGGACGTGTGGGTGTTTTTATACCCGAACCGGTCCACAACCCAGCATGCACATGTGTTCCAAGGGGTGCTGAAAAGGGCTGTGGCCACATCTCTGCCTGCTGGGCCAGCAAGCACTTTTGGGTCTCGTCCAGATAGGGGAGGGGAGGGAAGGGAAGGAGGAAGAGGAGGAGGAGGAAGAAGAGAGCAGCTTCTCTTGCTAGCCTCAGTCCTGTTCAATTATTCAGCAGGGCCCCTTCTCCCGGAGGGGGGTGGCGGCGGCGGTGGTGATGGTGATGGTGGAAAGCGCGCTCCCGAGCGCGGGGGAGGGGCGGGGCGCGCGCATAGGAGAGGCGAGCGCCGAGCCGGCTAGCCAGGTGCCACGCCGCGGAGCTGCCCAGCGCCGCCCGCAGATCGGGAGCCGCTCGGGTCCCTCCGCCCTGCCCCCCCTCC
The DNA here is from genome assembly GCA_028658305.1 of Pachyuromys duprasi. Classification (NCBI taxonomy): domain Eukaryota; kingdom Metazoa; phylum Chordata; class Mammalia; order Rodentia; family Muridae; genus Pachyuromys; species Pachyuromys duprasi. Next base: position 23,994,056 of record CM053762.1, read on the forward strand.
TCCTGCGCTTCCCCTCCCTTCCTTTCCTTCCCTCTGTCCCTCTCTCCCTCCCTCTGTCCCTCCCTCCCTCTCCCTTCCAGCCCTCTCAGCCTCTGCAGCAACACTCCGCTGCCTCCATCTCTCCGCCGGAATCTCGCAGGCTCGCGCCTTCCCTCTGCTTGGCCCCGCTCCCCTCTTCTCCTCTCCCCTCCTCTCCTCTCCTCTCCCCTCACCCCCCCCATCACCCGGATTTGCTTCCCTCCCCCTCCTCCCGCCCCCCTCCCCCGGCCGCTCCCTCCTTCCTTCTCTGGCCTCCGTCGGGCGGCAGCGGCGCCGGGTCGGTTCCGCGGGGCTCTCGCTTTTGGGGGAGCCGGGCCTCGGTCCCTACTGCGCACCCTATCTCCCTCCCCGCTGGGTTTTTCCGCAGGATTTCCCTACCGTCCCCTCCCCAGCACCATGCCCCCACCCGCTGGCCGCTGACGGCCCCTGCGCCGGCTCGGCCCCAGCCTGAGGGGGACCCCTAGCCGCCCGCGATGGACCCAGGCGCCCAGGACCTTGGCCTTCCCGCTGCGCGCACCCCGGATTCCCCGGCGGGATCCAGTTGATTTGCTTGGCTCCGGACTGAGGCTCGGGCTCTGGTTTTCCTTTGCTTCACCCCTACCCCCCCCTCCCGGAGCTCGCAGCCGGAGGGGGGCTTCGCGGGGCCGCGAAGCCCCGCGTCCCCGCCCCCGGCCATGGGGCTGTGAGGTGGCTGCCCCCGGGCCGAGATGCCCCCTGGGGGGAGCGGGCAGGGGGGGTGCCCGCGCCGCCCCCCCGCCCTGGCCGGGCCCCTGCCGCCGCCGCCGCCGCCGCCGCCGCTGCCGCTCCTGCTGGGGTTGCTGCTGCTGCTGCTGGGGGCGGCCGAAGGGGCCCGGGTCTCGTCCAGCCTCAGCACCACCCACCACGTCCACCACTTCCACAGCAAGCACGGCACCGTGCCTATCGCCATCAACCGCATGCCCTTCCTCACCCGCAGCGGGCACGGTAAGTGGCGCCCCAACGCCAGCGGGCTGGCTGGGGGTGGGGGTCTCGGGTGCTCCGCCCAGGCCCAGGGAGTCCCGAGGGCCGCACCCCGGCTGTGCGCTCTCGCAAAGCTGGGCTTTGCGGCGGCCGAGCCCCTTCACCTTCCAGCTCCAGACCCCATCATGCCGGCCCCACCCTCACCTCCATCTCCCCAAGCCTCCTGCTCACTCTCATCCTTGTCTTCACCACCGGCCCCCTAGCCTCACCTGCACCTGCCTCTTATCCTCCCCCACCCCCCGTGCTTTGTTAGCCCCTCGCCCTCCCCCGAGCACCGCTGCCGGGCTGTCGTTCCATCCTTCCTATGCGCCCTCCTTGAACCTCTCTTCCCGATCACCTCCTTCCCTGCTTCGTCTCTCGGTTTGCCTTACCGCCACCTCTGCCTTACCCTCACCTTCCATGGCTGGTCTGTTCCTTCCCTTTCTTCCACCTCTGCCTACCTGGCAACCTTCCCTTTTCCCGTCCGTTACCGGCCTTCCGCCACCTCTCAAACACTTCCCTTGGTCTACCGCCCTATCATCTGCACCCTCTTGTGCTCCCGGTCTTTGGCACCTCGTTCCTCATCCCCGCTCTGCTTCTGCTTGTGAGTCTCAGCATGTCCCCTCTGGGGCCTAGTCTCTCTGTGCTCCCAAGCTCCCCATCACCTCTCCTGTGTCAGCCCTGTCGCCATCCACTGGCCTTCCTAACCTGTGTCCAAGCCCTTCCCCTTCCTTCTTGAACAGACCCCATCACTTTCCACTTCTGACTCCCATCGCTCCTCACTGCTGTCCTTCCCCCTCTAGTCTCAGGTCCTTCTTTCCTACAGATCTGAGGCCTTGCCCACCCCTCACCCGCAGGAGTCTCAGGAGGCCACCTCTTTCCAGCTCTGTACCTGTCACCTCCTGTCTGTGTCACTCAGACTCTATGATCCTGTCACTTTCCATTACTGTACCCCACAACATCTATGCCGGGTGCCCCATTTCCTGCCACACCTGTCCCTCTCCACAGTGGCTTCCATTGCTTTTGTCTTAGTCCTTCCTTCACATTCCATCCTAGGCCTTCAGTCACCTCCCACCCCAGAGACCCCGTCACCTCTCCTGTTAGTCTACTCATCACTCCCTCCTCTGTGCCCTGCCCTTCAGCTAAGCCCCCCTCCCTTCCATCCCGGTCCCTCTCAGCCCACACCTCCACACCTCATCACCGTCTTAGGCTTCCTTCACAGCCCTCCATCACTTCCCACTTCTGGGCCCTCGTCTCCATCTCTGTACCCCGTCCGTCCGTCACCTGCTCTCAGGGCACTCTGGCTCTGCATGCCTCTCACTGCCCCCCCCCAGGTCTCCCCCTGTGCAGTGTACCCTCCCATCTTAGCACTTCCAGCCCAGTCCCCTCTTTTTCAGCCCCTCGTCACCCTCATTTCTCACTGTCCGTCTCCTTTCATGTTCAGCCCATTTTTGTTCCTCCATCATCTTTTGCACCCACATTGTTGCATCCCATCCATAGCCCTCACTGCCTCCCATTTCTGCACTGTCTCTGTTCTGTGTCTGCAAGAGCTTCCTGATCTCTGTGTCCCATGTCATATCCGGTCTTTCCAGCCCCCACCCCACTACTTAGTTTCATCCATTCCCCAGGAGCAGTGTCTTCAGACTGTACCTGTGTTCCCTTGTCTTCCCCGGCATAATCTGCCTTCCCTAATCTGTCTCAGTGCCATCCCCACCAGAGGCAAGACTCTCCACCTCTCCTCCACAGTCTCCTCCTCACCACGCTCCTGGTCTCTGCCCCTGTCCTCCTCATGGTTCTCTTCCGGCCCTCCTCAGGCCCAAGGCTGCTCCCAAAGCCTCCCAGACAGAACATGGTCATGCTAGGCAAATATGTGAGGCATAAAGAGTGAGATAGGGAAGGGGCTGGCGCATGGGGCAGGGGGAGCTCTGGGGAGAAGAGTAGACATGAAAGGGGAAGGCAAAGAGAGTGCTGGCTCAGGGATGATGGGCAGGAGGGTGGGCAGGAGGGCCCAGGAAGTGGTGAGCAGCGCAGGAGCCAGGCAGAGAGGGAACAAGAATCCAGGCTTTCCCGGAGTGTGCAGGGTGCTTTAGCCCTCGGTGCTTCTAGGTCTCCCAGAAGGCTCTTGTCACAGACCCTGATGCTACAGAGACATGGTCAAGAGAACAGGCCTGACAGAACTAGAGCGTGTTGGCATGAGCATTGCCTTTGGTGTGTGTGGGGGGTGTCTTCTCAGGGTAGAAGGAAGTGGAGGAGGAGACGGAGGGCAGCCTGGGATACTGGTGGAATAGTGAGGAGGCTGTGAAGGATTCAGGATTCGGGGAGGAAAGAAGGTGCTAAGCAAAGCTAGATGAGGAGGAAGCAGTCTCTCATGACTGACCCCATCTCTGCTCACCTTAACTGTGGGGGAGATGATAGAACCAGCTTTCCTTGGGACTCCTCCCTGGCCTGGAGGCCAGCCAGCTCTCCTCCTGCTCCAAGGTCCCCTAGTATGAGGACAGCTCTCTTCATGGACACCTGCTTCTCTGCTTCTCTAGCAAGTCTCAACTTGCCTTTCTTCCCTCCTCATTGCTTTCCCACTTTCCTTCCCATCCCCCAACCACTCCTGTTACATAATGTCCCTACCCACCTGCCAAACACCATTGACACTTCTGCCCCTGATGTCACTGTAGGGTGTGGGGGTGACCAGACACCTGGTCATGGATCCTTTCTTCCCAGTCCTGGTTGCTGAATCCTAGATGAGCTCTCAGTTCCTTTCTAGTTCTCCTAAGGGCCAGTCCCAGTCCAAAGAAAGACAGTCCCAGCTTGGTTCTGAGTCAGTAGCTTCCAGCATAAAGGGGACTGTCATGTATTTTGATTCTGGGGATGGGTATATTACTTAGATTCCTGACTGAATGGTGTCTGGCTAGGGATGAAGTTAAGAGCTGAGGTATGTAGCTCAAGAGACAGTTCAGTTTAGGGGTCTGGGCCTGTGCGTAAGCCCCACCCCCTAGTTGTGGTGGTCCTCCGGGGCAGATTTGTTGGTGACAGAAAGCACCTAAGACCTAGGCTTTTCTGGATTGTGCAGGGGCCTTATCCCTTGACCATTCTAGATCTTCCAGAAGGCTTTTGTGCTAGCTTCTGATGCGTCCGGGGCACTTGCAAAGTGGCTTGGCTGCACATGTGCTTTTAGCCCTGGGGCATGACTACATGGGTAATTTTTACATGGAATGAGTTAGGGTTCCCTAACCATCGTTAATGGTCGTTTGGTTTCTTTCTAGAATGTAGGTGTGTGTATGTGTGTGTTGACTATATGATCGTATCTAGTGTTTTACGGCTCTGTAGATATCTGGGTCTAGGAGGCATTGAGGGGACTGTATTGGATGTGTGCGGAATGTGCCAACCTTGGGCCTGTGACATCTTGTGTCTGATTAGGAACTCTCTTGCTGTGGGCCTCCAGCTGTGTGGGACTGGTGAGCATGCTATGCACAAGTCAGTTCCCTATGGGGAAAAGAACAACTGATCTACAGGAGCCTTGAGCAGCTCTGGGCCTCGCTTTAGGTTCCTTTGCTTCTCAAGCCCTTTCTGGATACTGCCAAGAGTTACAGACGTGCAGTGTTGTGCCGGGCACGAAGGCTGGCATGCCTTCTTGGGGGAGTCTGGGGCAGGGCCAGAGACCCTAGCTAGCCTGACAGAGGAGCGTGGCCGGAGGGGCGGGACCTGGCAGAAGCCCCGCCTCCTGCACCCGACCTCCTCCGTAAGCCAAACCCTCTGTCCCCGCCCGTGCGGGAGACGTGGTGCCGGGGAGTGAAATGTCTCCCCGGGGTAATTACTGCAGCCCCAGCACAATAAACCATTCATCCTTTCCCTCTTCTGCCCAAGAAGTGACTCTCCACCCTGTTTCCCCCCAACAGTATAATAAACGCCCTTCGGCTTTAACAGGTCCGCCCAGAACAGTAAACTGGATGCAGTGTGAGAACAACTGGATCATAAATCCTGGGGGAGGCCGGGGCTAGGCAGTGGGAGGGCTGGGGCGCAGGCGCCCGTTCGCACCTTGCGGGCCCCTGCCCTTGGCGGCCGGCGGAGGCCTATCTCTGTGCATTCAGCGCCATGTTTCCCCCGGCTGCCGCGGCTCCTGCGGCGGGGTCTGCTTCCCCGGGCTGGGGCTTTGTGTGCAGTTGGGTGCGTCGCGGCCCGCGCGTGGGTGTGGGGTCTAGGTGTGCGTCGCTTGGATGTGTGTCTGTTTGTAAGGCCTGGGACTTGGGTTGTGGCCACGCATCTCCGGTCTCTCCCGCTTCCCTGTCTAACCAGGCACCTGGCTTGCTGTTGTTCCGGGGCTCCGGGCTCAGGCATGGCGCTGTCCATGGTGATGAGCATGCTGTGTGGCATCCGGCGGGAAAGCCGGCAGGAAGGGCCTCCTCTTTGAACCTGGTAGATTTGGGGTGCAGACTCCATGCAGATGGAGTTTCCTTCCCTGATGTGAGAGGACCAAGGAGCCCAATGAAATCCTCTTCTCCCTGGGAGGCTCTGGAACCCAGGGGCTAGGGAACGTGTAGAGGAAGGTCAACTTCTCTGCTCCCGCAATCCTATCCCCCTGAATTCAACGTGGAGCTTGTGAGTGAAGGGGAGAGGGAGGACCCTGGGTATTATGGTTGTCATGGAAACAGCCAATTTTCTGGAGTGCTGCAGTGTTAGGAGCTGAGAGACTGTACTGGCTGAGGCATAGCTGTTTGGCTCTGGTCTCCAGGCCCAGCCCTTTCCAGGCAAGCAGGTAACCTGCAGTGAGTATAGAGGTTGATGTTCACTGTGTACCCCTCACTGGAACTGGCTCTCTACTTTATACTTGGAAGTCAACCTGAAGGCCCAACCTTCCCCCACTGTGCCTCTATGGATATGGTAGACGGTACACCTGAGTGTGTAGGGCAGAGCTGGTTTACCTCTGTCTGCTGGGGCGCTTTCCGAACTGAAGGCTGCAAACAGATGATGATTTTAAACATCCACGTGGGTTTCCCATGTCTGCCCTGCCCCTGAGGCCCCTTCCCATTTGTGCTCTGTCTGGAAGGGAGGAGACAAGGAAGGTGCTCTGAGGATGGCAGGGAACCGGTGCCTCCTCCTTTTCCAGCTCTCATGCCCAGGCTGCAGCCTTCCTGGCCCAGCCTTGTACACTTGAGTGCCCTCTCCAAGGCACTCAGAAACCCCCTCTCCTGTGGGATTCTTCTGATGGATTCCTCTTCCACCTGACTGCCCAGAGAGACCCCCAGGTCCCTGTTTTCCCCAGACCAGTGTTCTCCTCCTCTGTTCCCTGCTGGCTGGCTCCAGGCTTCTGTCCTCAGGCCTCATCTTCATCTCTTTCTCACTGGCTAAGTCTTCCCTCAAACCCCTTTCCCCGCCCCAAGGAGTGCCTTGAGAGGAGTTGTTAGTAGCTAATGATTTAATCAAGCGTTTTATGAATCTCATCTGCTCTGTTTATGTCCTAAAGAATGCAAGAGGAGTCTCTCCCCTTCCTTTTCTGCAGGCCGGAGAGTCTAGTCCTCCTGGCCTCCCAGACAAGGCTCCCTTCCCGGAAACTGGGTGACCAGCCCCCCTCCCACTCCCACCTCCACCCCCAGGGAGCTCAGTCAGCCGCAGGAGGGAACATGGCGACTAATGGGGGTTATTTTGGGGCTGAGATCGTTAGGGACCTCACACCCGCCCCCGGCAGCCGGATGGCGAAGAGGAGAGGGAGAAGAGGAGAGGGTGGGGTGGGGGAGGGCTGGGAGAGGGAGCCTACGTCTCAGGCTCCCTCTCTCCTGCTTCTCTCACCTACATCCCTCTCTGTCCTTCTCTGTCCATCTGTCTCTCTGCCTCCTTCCTCCTCTGGCTGTCAACTTTGCCCATCCCCCCCCCCCCATGTTCGTCTCCTCCTTTCTGGGCAGGGTTCCAGACCTCTGGGCTTTGGCACCCAGGTACCCTTGCCTGTAGAGGGTAGAAACAAGGATCCCTGGATGAACCAGGAAGGTTCCCATGGGGGCTAGGAGGGGACAAAGGGGCTGGCATGGGCAAGGTGCCAAAGATGAGCTATGAGTCACAGCTGCCCACAGCCCATATCTTCCCGCCATCACTTGAGACTCCCTCTTGCCTCGTTGCTGCTTGGCTCTGGTCCCAAAGAAGCACTCGGGAGAAGTTGAGCTGGTCAGCAGCAGACCCCAGGTTCCTTCTGCATAGGCCATTCTTGCTGTCTGGGTCTCCTGGCAGCCTCTCTCTGGCCACACTCTCTGTGTTACCTGTGTCACTGTAATTAAAGTTAGAATCCTTGATGAGGCAGCTACAGCTGTCCGTGTGCATGTACACACACAGGCCCTCGCCTGGGCACCTGCACTCACAGGGCTGGCTGCTTCTGAGGGCTTCCTAGCTGAAGCCCTGTGCCCTAACTTCAGGTGCTCAGGCTCTGGCCCCCAACCAACTCTGAGGACCCGCTGACATTTCTTCCTCTCCGTTCTCTTCTCTCTGCAGCTGGGACCACATACATCTTCGGGAAAGGGGGCGCGCTCATCACCTACACATGGCCCCCCAATGACCGGCCCAGCACAAGGATGGACCGCCTGGCCGTAGGCTTCAGCACCCACCAGCGGAGTGCTGTGCTGGTGCGAGTGGACAGCGCCTCCGGCCTCGGGGACTACCTGCAGCTGCACATCGTAAGGACCGGGGCTCAGCCCCATCCTGCCACCCGACTCCAAATCTCCTCAGTCCTCTCTGCTGTGGGCGTCACCTCACACCTGTCCTTCGTGGGGAGCACTCAGGGCCCCATTCCCTCATTCTTTGAGGTTCTTTTGAGATCCAGTCCCCTCCTGGTTACTCAAGAACCACCCATTTGATGTGCAGACCAACTATGTCTTCCAGTCAGCGTGTCTGGGAGCTTTCTAGGCAGTTCTGCTGCAGCCTTCAGGAATGTCCTCACCTTTGGGCTGCTCTGGGCTGCTGTTCACTCCTGTCCCTGTACTCTCTCTCACGCCTCTTCGCCCAACAGTTGCCACCCGCGCCTCTTTGTTTTGACTTTGAATCTCACTCTGCCTTTGCTCTACCTGTGACTTGTGTTTCCATGATCTTTGCCAGCCCAGACGACCCTTGACCAGGTCTTTCCCACAGATTCTAGTCAAGTTCATTTCCCACTGATCTTTTGGTTGAGCCTCACATCCCATTATTCTATAGGTGGTTTATCCATTGTTTTTTTTTTTCTCTTTATTCACTCCTCATCCTTGCCTATGACTGCTGCCCCTGTCTCACTCTCTTCTCTGTGACCTCTGATCCCATACCACATCCTTCCCTGTGACCTCTGACCCTGTCCCACACCCTTCCTTGTGACCTCTGACCCCACCCCACACTGTCCCCTGTGACCTATGACTATCTCTCACTCTTCTCTGTGACCTCTGACCCCATCGCATACCCTTCCCTGTGACCTATGGCTGTTTCTCACTCTCTTCTCTGTGATCTCTGACCCTGCCCCACACCCTTCCCTATGACCTCTGATCTACCCCACACCAAACAATCTTTGTGACCTCTGGTCCTAAGCCACACCTTTCTGTGCCCTCTGGCCCTGCCCTACACCGTTCTCTGTGACCTTTGGCCTTGTCAGATTTTATTTCTGAACTTAGACTCTCCCTCACCCCTTCCTTCTCCACAGTCGTAAGCCCCGGCCTCTGACCTCAGCCTCCACCTCTGTACTAGGCTCCTTTCTCCCTCACTTTCCTGTTTGCATCCCACATGCTGCTCCCCTCCCTGCAGAGTCCTGAGCTCAGAGGGTAAGACAGGCTGACCAGGCTCTGTGTGCCAGTGGGAAAGGTCTGTGTGGAGGGAAGAACTGTGAAGGGAGAGAACACCAGAAGAGGAAGCTTGGATAGCTTCTGACCTTCCCCATCTGAGTGAGGTTAGGGCTCCTGGCCACTAGCACACAAGGGCTCTTCAGGTCCAAGTCTGCACTCCTCCCCCAACCCCAAGCTGTGCAGGGAGAAGACCCAGGGGAAGGCATCCCGTGAGCAGCGCATGGCTAGTGGCACTGGCAAGTGACAGGCGTGGTCCCCAGGAGGGAGTGAGACAGAGGCCAGGCTTGGGGAAGAGGCCTGAAGCTCTGTGTGGCAGCCTGTGGGGAGTGTTGGTGCACCGTGAGCAGCAGTGTGGCGGTGGGAGTGACGGTTGTGACAGGAGAGATGGCCGTGAGTCAGGGTGATCCAGACAGACCCTGCAGCAGTGTCCCTGGCAGGGAGCGGCTGGGCATTTACACTTCCTCAGAGTCTGCTGTGGCGGCATCCGCCCCACATTTCCTTGAGTCCCTCAGCCGTCCTCTCTTCTCCATCCTGTGAGGGCGTGTGTGGCTCTGGAGCTGAAGGTGCAAGCTTGAGCCCCAACACTTTCCCTTTTTCTGCTCTGTGCCAGTGCAAGTCACTGCAGCACTCTGAGCCTCAGTTTCCCCAGGTGGGTGGCACTCTGGGAGGGAGGGCAGAGGCTTACGTGAGATCACATGTGTAATGTGCTCATTGCACTGCCAGGATGGTGGGGGCGTTCAGCATCCTGGCCACCTGTGACCAGCCACCCGGGCAGTGTGTGCGTCTGGGCTTGCAGGTTTAGGGGCTGATGGCTTCCCCCTAGAGCAGGAAGGGCAGGAAGTCCTGAGGAGAGCCATAGCCTTCCCTCAAGCCTCCCCTGGTGCAGGGCTTCGAGGGAGCTAGGCCTAGGTGCTGCAGAGGATGGGGGAGGATGCTGAGTAGGGTGGAGGTCCCCAGAGACGCTGGCACTGAGGGGGAGTGGGGTACCAGATGGGCTCAGAGCCTCATGGGGGTAGCCCTCAAGCCCCCTCCTCCCCCAGTGACACAGCAGCTCCCACCACAGCGTCGTTAGCAGTTCTCAGAGAGTAGGGAGGCGGCAGCAAAATAAGAGAAAAGCAATTTGACGTTTCTAATAAAGCGTCGCTCCACTTTGCCAAATTAATTTTGACTCCCATAATTATTTGCTGTAGGAGCGGCCGCGTTCTCCCCACCGCCGCCTAATGAGGTAATTGGGGAATTAGGAATTAATGACTTTAACAGAAGTGACAACTGACTTCACATCGGAGCAGCTCTGGGGAGCTACCTCTCCCCGGGAGTGCGCAGCTCCAAGCTTGGCTGCCTCCTAGGAAACCCAGGTGTCCTGCCTTCCAGTTCCCCTGGCCAGGCCTCTGTCGGTCCAGTTCCCAGCCTGCCAGTGCCCTTGACCATTGTCACTGCCCCGGGGTGGGCGGAGCCTTGTGAGGGGGAGAAACCCTCAGAGACATCCAAGGGGCTGACACTATTCTGGGTGGTTTCACTACTAACAATAGTAACCAGGAGCCTTGGCTGTTCCCCTGCCTGTGTGGGGAGCAGATGATGATTGCGTCTCCCTGGGAATGTTGTCAGTCTGTGGGTGGTGCATGGGTGCGGCTCGTTAAGACAGTTAGGCGAGGCGGCCTCAGTTTCCTTGCTTTACCTCCCTGGAGGTGGATGGCAGTGTGTGTGTGTGTGTGTGTGTGTGTGTGCGCATACAGGTGTGTGTGTGGCTTGTCCAGGATCTTGGGATGGGGAGAGCTAGACCCCACAAATGGGAGATAGGTAGTGATGGGAGCCGTAGCTGCATCCCCTGCTCTTCAACTGCGTCCTGCTCCTCGCTTATCTCTCTTGGCCTCCCCAGCCCCCAGCCCTGGCCCTTTCAGCTCTCTTTAGATGCAGTTAACAACCATAGAGCTTTTCTTGCTCGGGCTGGACTGAGAGTTTGCCAATGTGTTCTTGTGCTAGACTGGGTCTCTCAGAGTGATCCAGGGGTCCACATAAGCCCTGTGTCTGTCCTGTGTGGGAGGAGGGTTGGGCTGACTCCTGCTACAGGAGGTACAGGGGAATAGAACGTAGGCCTAGCTTTGGGCTTAGTGGGCCTTCCCCTGGCTTGGTGACACACTGTGGTCCTGATGGCAGGATGGCCGTAGCATCTCCCATGCTCAACCCTTTTAAGTGAGTGTCTCCCTAGACTGGTGGCCAAGGGACAGGGGTGAGAGTTTTGGAGGTAGGCCAGTTGGGACTCAGATGCCAGGTCCCCACTTATGAGCTGTGAGGCTGAGATGCTGCTTAACCCCAGCCTTAGTTTCTTCCTGGGTAAAATGTGAAACAACAGCTTTCTTCAGGGCTCCTGTGCAAGTTTTGGGGTCTCAGCAAAGTTCCTCCTCTCACTCCAGCACCACTGGCAAAAGTGTTTGTGGGTTGGACCTCAGGTGACCTCTTCAGGCTTCCCCGCGGGCCTGGCCTGGTTCCCGAGGTTGTGGGCTCTTTGCTTCCTTTCTGCAGGTCTCAGTCTTTACCTGTCTTTCTCCTGCCCCCTCAAATCCCCAGTCCCACCCCATCCCAACACCCCAAGATCTCCTTTCTTCACTAAAGCTGGTGTAGTTCTACAGCCCTGTTCTCTTCCTTGCCCATCCCCTATACTTCCAGAGTCTAGTCTACTCGACATCTCAACTGCAGAGGTCAGGCTGTGCAGACCTGGGGGATGGGAACTGGCTGGGGTCTGGGGTCAGGCTGACCTCTGAGCTGTGAACCTTCCTGTTGCAATGCCTAAGAGAGACCCCTACTTCTTCATCCTCATGTGGACTCCACCCTGTGTAGCATAGGTGCCCAGCAAACATTTTTTAATATTCTAGATGAACATGAGGGCAAGAGGCAGATGTGACTAGTGGAAAGGGCTCCGTGCCCGGTTCTGCAGCACTAGGTGGTGGCCTCCAACTGATAAGCCTCCAGGGTACTTTATTGCATATGCTAGGGGCTACCTTGGGTAGGTGAGACCTGAGGAGGTGTCTTATAAAACTTGTGGAAGGCTGTGGAGAGATGGCTTTGGGAACCTCAGATGGAGTTTTACAGGGATGCTTGCCTCCTCCCTGTTGCTGATCCCTATCTCCCTGTCCCCAGGACCAGGGCACTGTTGGGGTGATTTTTAATGTGGGCACAGACGACATTACCATTGATGAGCCCAACGCCATCGTGAGCGACGGCAAATATCACGTAGTGCGCTTCACTCGAAGTGGTGGCAACGCCACCTTGCAGGTGGACAGCTGGCCAGTCAATGAGCGGTACCCGGCAGGTAGGTGACTCAGGCCCACAGACGAGGCACAGCGAGGACAAGGTGGGGCAGGGTGGGGTCTGGCAGCCTCCAGTTTTGGAATGCTGTGGGACAGGGCAAAGTGGAGAGGCTGCCAGCTGTGGGGAAGGGCATGGCTATAGAAAAGACTGGGTGGAAGCTGGGTGGAGGCATGGTTAAGAGAAAGTGTGGGTGGTGATGGAGGGAGGGTATTATTTGGTAGATGAGGTTGCAAAGTCATAATCCAGTTTGGGGGTGGACAAGAGATGATGAAGGAGGCTAGAACTAGGGAGTATCTGATATCATTGAGGAAAGAGTGAATTTAGAAAGGAGGGGCAGGCTGGAAATGGTGAGAGACTCATGCAGAAGCCCAGGAGAGATTCACAAGTTAAATGGACACATCTTGGCAGGAGGCATAGCTGTTCCTAAAAACAGAACCAGCCAAAGACCCAAAGTTAAGTACCCATGTTAGCCTTGTAGACGCTGGAGAAACAGCTTAGAGATGAAGAGAGCCGGGATCCCAGTGTTTCAGGCAGTAAGGGACATGGTGGAAGGGCGAGAGACCAGGTAAGAGCGCAGAGGAGGGCCAGACACCTTCAGGAGTCTCACAAGCAGCGTGCAAGGTACAAGGACCTGTGCTTGGCCTAGGAACCCAGAGAGAGCCTTAGTTCTTAGGGCTGCAGCTGTGGTGGTCAAGGACAAAACAAGGTCTTAGGAACCCAGGGGAGGGAGGAGGATGAGGCCACGAAAAAAAAAAAAAAAGGAAGCTCAGGAGGGAGCCTCGGGGTGAGAGGAAGCCAGAGGAGGAGTGATGGAGGGTTCTGGAAATAGTCACAGAGACATCTGCAGAGATGGAGGCAGCTCCGGGATTGATGCAGAGAGATGCGGAGATGCTGACACAGACTCAGCGAGGGAGAGAAGAGGTGGACAGAGCCCTGCAGACCAAGAGGGAGGGAGGTGGAAACTGCAGGGAGAAGGACAGGGACTCAGAGCTGCAGATGCAAGCTGCCTGTCACCCAGGACCCCACGGAGCAGCAGGATGACCACCTGTGACCTCCATTACTTCTAGCCAGAGGGACAGAGTGTGAGCAGGACAAACCTTCAGGGCTCTCTCATGTTGAGACACACAAGTCAGTACAGACAGGCTCAGGACTCATGGTCATGGAGGATTACCCCTTGAGATAAGAGCTCCTCACGTTCTCTTAGTAAACAGAGGCTGTACCTATAGGTCAGCCTGGCACCCAGATGACCTCAGAAGGTCAGAGAGGTCCACAAGAAAACAGCTCTGCAGAGGGATGCTAGTCTAACCTGGGCATATGTGGGGGCAGACATGCCAACTCTCCTACACAGGCCTTTCTGTGCTCCCTGGACTTCTAGCCACAAGCAGACCCCGACAGCCTGGGGTATTAGAGCGCTCTCTGTCTCAGGGGAACAGGTACAGTTCTCTGTAGCAGTGAGGACATTGGCCTGTGCTGGTGTGAAGAGCTCACCATGCCCAGTCAGGTCTTCTGCTCATAGGTTCCCCTCATCAGGTCAAAGGCTAAGAAGAGCCATGGTGCTTGCTGGCTCTGTCAGGATCCCTGGATAGGTGTATGGAGAGGCTGTCTGGCATCCCTTGTCTGTAAATCTAGGAATCTTTTAATTTTTTTTCTGGGTGGTGGAGGAGGCAGGCTCTCTTACATATAGCCCTGGCTGTCCTGGAACTCATTATATAGACCAGGATGGCCTCGAATTTACAGAGATCCACTTGTCTCTGCCCCCCAAGTGCTGGGATTAAGGGGGTGTGCCACCATGCCCACTGGGTATCTTGAGGACCCAATTGCTGTCTATGTGCGCTGTGGGGTAGCTCCTGAGCGATACCACAGGTCACTGCAGCACTGAGCATGGACCCATACCTATCACTTTCTTTTTGTGTGTGTCTGTTTGAGATAGGGTCTCACCCTGTAGCCCCGGCTGGCCTAGAGCTTGCTATGTAGACTAGGCTGGCCTTGAACTCACACATACCCATTTGTGTCTGCCTTTTCTAAATCTCCCTGCTGGGATTGAAGGTGTGTATCACCATTCCTGGCCTTCTACCTGACTCTTAAAGAACACAGAGACATAGCCTGTGGGTTCCAACTCAGTGGAACCTGGGACTTAATCCTGGATCTCTACTGACAGACCATGTGATGTGGGTCAAGTCATCCAGCTTCTCGGAATCTATAGGGAAGGCAGGTGTGATTGCCTCAAAGCTCTGAAGAAGGCACCCAGCACGCTCACGTGAGCATAATCATATATGGTCTCGAGAGCCACTCATCAGCAGGTGTAGGCCTGCCTGGGTTAACCGTTAGGCTGGTGCAGCCGAGAGGTGTGGCCAGGAGGAATGTTCCTACCCTAGCAGGAGTGGTTTAAATGAACAGAGTGGCCATGTTTTCAAAGGAAATCATGTCCCGCTCCACTGTGCTAGGTTAGGATCACTCACGGTCCACAGAGAAATACTGAAAGGCACACTGACAAAGCCCCTTTTTGTGCATGTTCCTCAATCCATTACACACCACACACACACACACACACACACCCTCCTTTCTTGTCTCAGGGGTTAGGGCTTGAGAGAGGAGAGAACAGGTGGGTATCCAGATGGGGAACCAAGGATGGAAAGAAGGGCTAACACTGGGGGAAGGAGTCTGAAGGAGGAAGGCTGAGGAGCCGGCAGGGCCTGCAGATGAGGGAGAGGAATGGGGCCACGGTTCTAAGGGAACAGAGGGCCTGAGCATCTTGCAGTGACTGACATGGAGAAGACAGCAAGGCAAAGGCCAAGGCGGAGCCAGGAGCAGAGGCGGGCCAGGGATACCTGCAGGAGAGGACCTTGGAGAAAGGGGGTGCAGTCTGGGTGAGGCTCAGTGGTAAGGTGTCAGTGGCCACCAGCAGTGGAGTCCTGAATCTGAGGAGAAGGCAGTCTCATGGTCCCTAGCGATTGCATCCAGGCACACATGGATACAGGAGGGAGGATTTATGGAGGTGTTCCTGGAGGTTCATGGGAGGTGTCATGGGCTGGCCCAGGCCCTGGTCTCTGGGCAGGTGAATGAGGGCAGGAAAGAGTTTAAACACCTCCTTCCCTCTCTCTCCAAGGCCCTCTGGCCTCATTGCCTGTGGGCATTCCTGGGCCTCCTCTGTAGCAGTGGCCAGGTACACAGGGAGACAAGACCAGGTGAGCAGGTAGAAGGAGCTTGCAGGGAGAGGAGTGAGGAGGTCTAGGGTAAGGGCACAGACCAAGATGGAAGGGTCTGGGGGTCCAGGGGTGTGGAGGGAAGTGGGAGGTGTTGACCGGACGCTGGGAGTTGAGTCCAGAGATAATGGGAGCTGGCAACGACTTTGAGAAGCGGTTTAGAGCTCAGCGAGATGAGTGTGCTGGGCGTCCCCTTAAATGCTGCATAAATCCTGCTTAACCCCCCTCCCACTTCTAAACCACCCTCTAAACGCAGTAACCAGCTGGACCGCCCCTAACTTAAACCCGCTAAATGCCCCGCCCCCACCCCACCACCCCAGTTTGGGATGGTGAAGGCCATGGGCTTCAGCCTCAACAGCTTGACTAGATAAACCTGCTTAACCCCTGACCTTCCAGCTATGTTTTTTTTTTGTTTGTTTTTATTTTTATTTTTTATTTTTCCTTTTCGTGGTTTTCCCTCTCCTTTGGGTTACTCTCACCCCCAAGGGTGGGGCTGGCTCTGGATGGAGCCTAGGGAGGGCCCCACCCCGACCCCCACCCCGGGAGAGGAGGGTCCAGCAATCTGTTCCTGGCCCCCTCTTCTCTGTTGAATGTGGCTGCTTGCTGGGGTCTCCTGAGAACTGCGTAACTACTTTCTAAAGCCTTTGGACTGCGCTGCCTGAGAAACCTACTGTCTTTCTAAACTTTTCCAAGGAAACTTTGATAACGAGCGCCTGGCGATTGCTAGACAGAGAATCCCCTACCGGCTTGGTCGAGTAGTAGATGAGTGGCTGCTCGACAAAGGTAATTAACCAGAATTAACTAATTAATTAACTAACTAACTAACGCTAAAAACACTATCTTAGAGGTGCAGAGCTCCCCCCCACCCCTGTCCGGGCAAGATGCCCCCTTTCGCCCCCATGCTCAGTCTGTCTGTTTCTGGGAGGTGGTTTGGCCATAGGGAAGAGAAAACCTTGCGTCTCCCTAGAGTGACCCCGGACATGTCTGAAGATGGAAAGCACCCTCAGCCTGTGCTGAGCTAAGACATCCGTAACAGGAGGGGAACTCAGGCTGGAAGGTCGGGGCTTTCTGGCCAAATTCACCTTAAGGGTTTATAGGAAAGGGCCAGCGGGCACTGGAGGTGGGAAGGGCCAGTGAAGAAGGGCTCAAAAGGGCCATCTTGAGGAGGAAAGAAGTGCTTGAGCCTCAGAGCTTACCAAAAGACCCCAAAGGCCTTGGTCTCAGGCCCCTAGAAGTAGCGCAGGCTGATGGGAGACTAAGGGAGGAAGGGAAGGTAATGGTCTCCTAGGGATCCTTAGAGGCCTCTGCCTGCTGGTCTGATGAGGAAGACAGAGCAGGTACCCAGGAGGCCGTCATGGGGCAAGTGAGAGGAAGAAGTGTCTTGTCAACAGAGGTTGAGGGCTAAGGGCACAACCATGCCGTTCCCATTGGAGGAGGGGCGAGCTCTGTACCTCTAAGGCTAAACTCTAGTGGGGAGCAGAAGTGCTAGAGCCCACTTAACCAGCTGATAACTGTGCTTTAAACGTCCACGGGGCTTACCCCAATAAAATCCCCCAACGTAACCTCCAGCCCCTGCACCAGGGGCCTAAACACGCTGATAACCAGATGTGATAAACCCACAGCAGGACAAAAAAAAAAAAAAGTTAAAGGGACTGTAACAGACATCTAAAACCTGCAGCCACACTGGGCTGCCTTCTCCAGCGGGGTGAACTTTAACCCTTTGAGGCGTTATGGCAGGTGTGGGCAGGGGCCACAGGGGCAGTGGCTTCCTCTCCTTTACCCACCCTCCCCTCTAGAATCACAGAGGCTGAGGGAGGAGCCTGGGCTGAGGCTAGGACAACTCGTGATACCGCCTCCCCCCGTCAGCTTCCCCTGGGTAGGTTGGGATGGCTGTTCAGGGGAGAGGACGGCCTGGGGGCCTAAGAAGGAGAGAGCTCCTTGGCCTTTCGCTAGTGCCAGGCACAGCTTCTGTTGTACGTGCTCTTCTAGAAAATGACAGGTTGGGCCTCCCGGGGAAGAGGAGGAGGAGCTCACTCTTGGTGTGGCCTTGGGCCTAGCTCCCTCCTGGGTCTTTGCTCAGCCCACCCCACATGCACCATGAGGATGGGAATAGGCTAGACCAGGGCAGGGCTGGGTGTTCTCGGAGGGGATGTTTTACTGTAAGTTGCGGGGGATACAGTCGGTGCTCAATAAATGTTGGTGGAATGGCCCCATTTTCTACTTCCGAAACATGTCTGGAGCAGCAGTCCCAGGAGGCTTCAGAGTAAAGAGATCTGTAGTTAGATGGGTTTGGGATGGAACGTGGTTCCTCCTTTTAGAAGGCCACACGCACATTAGTTTTATAAAGGCTCTAAGAAGGCTTTCCAGAAGGGGCTCTGTTTAATGGAGCGCTCTTCCCACCCTGAGGGCCCTTCTCCCCTGTTTTTATGTAGCAGCCTTCCAGCTTTGTGGGCTGGACTTGGCCAGATGTGAGGAAGCATGGCTGCCGGAAGAGGCATCTTTCCTTGAGCCAGATGTAGGAGGGTGTGGGGAGGGGGAGGGGGAGACCCTGAGTAAGGGTCCTGAAGAGACATACTAGTGACCCATCCTTGGCTGAGCTGGTGTTTGGGGGGTCCTGGAGGGGTCCTGTGTTTCTAGAGAGGCTACGTGTCACATGTTGGACTGTCTCAGCCCAGGTTTGGCGGGCAGGGCTCCCAGGTTTCTAACTTTAAACCAGATCTCTAACGAGGCACTAACCAGAGGCTAACAAGGGCTAAGCCAGGTTTTAAATGAAAGCAGCTGAAGGTCCGTGGGAGAACGGGGCGAAATTGAACTCCGGCTGCCCCCCTCCCCAATAACATCAAAACCAAAGTTAAATCTAAACTTAAACATAATAAATATCTTTTCTAAAACAAAACAAAACAAACAAACAAAACCAAACCAAAACAACAAACTCAGAGGGTTAAACTGACCCCCAGGTCCACTAAAACCAAAGCAAGCAGCCAAGCCCTCACCAGGGGCCATTCAGAGGGCAATAACTGCCAATTGTGGGGCCAGATTGGAGCTGGAGCAGTTGTTTTGGCTGTCAGTGATCGAAGCAAGGTCCCTTTAACATTTTCCATATCTTGGCTTGCATGTTACTGGGGGAAGGGCTCAGCTCACCAGGGCCTGCTTCCAGGGCAGTGGCTGGGCTTCCGCGGGGCAGAAGCTAAGCAGCCTGGCCAGCCATCAGAAAGTGCTAATGGGTGGGCCAGCCTGGAGCAGACCCCTACTGTCTGTGCCTCATCTTGGAGCTTCCTCTGCTCACATTCAGCAGGCCCTGGCAGGACCCCTTCCTGTCTCTGTTGCCACTGTCTACTGCTTCAGAGGACACTGTGGCTTGGGGCTGGACACTGGGTGGGTTGTTTGGGAGAACACAGAGAGAAGATAGGGGTGGAACTGAAGGCTAAGGAAGAGGGGTGATAGCCCTGGAGTGGGGTCAGGAAGGGGGACAGGTGCGGATGCAGAGGCATGTGCATGGTGGGGAGAGGGGGTGACCAGGCTCCCTTTCCCAGCCCATGTGCGCCCTGGAGACCCTCTCCTGTGGGGGTCCCACAAGGCCGGGCTAGGGGCCCTGGTTAACAAAGACTTTCCCTTGGTTGTCTGCCTCTTCCTCATTCCTTCCCCCATCCGCGTGCTGGCTTCCTCTCTCCTTCCCTTGTTCTCTCTATTCTCCCATCCTTTCCTGGCCTCCCTGGACTGCCTGCCTCTCCTCTGTCTGCCCCTTTCACTCCATCCCCAACCCTCAGGACGCCAGCTGACCATCTTCAACAGCCAGGCTGCCATCAAGATTGGGGGCCGGGATCAGGGCCGCCCCTTCCAGGGCCAGGTGTCCGGCCTCTACTACAATGGGCTCAAGGTACTGGCGCTGGCCGCCGAGAGCGACCCCAATGTGCGGACTGAAGGCCACCTACGCCTCGTAGGGGAGGGGCCATCCGTGCTGCTCAGTGCGGAGACCACGGCTACCACCTTGCTGGCTGACATGGCCACCACCATCATGGAGACCACCACCACCATGGCCACCACCACTACTCGCCGGGGCCGCTCCCCAACAATGAGGGACAGCACCACCCAGGTGAGACCCCTTCTATATCTGGGAGGGTCCGAGGGGCTTTGGGGTTGGAGTGGTTGGTTCTGGAGACAGCTGTTTCTCACTTTGTTGTCATGGTGTCGGTTTAGGAGAGGGAGGCCTTCACATAGTGACCAGGGATTTTGACCATATTGGAGTGACCACTGTTTCTAGGGGGTCCAGAGTTGAGGGCAGTTGACTGGAGAAGCCCACCCACCCTCGCCAGCAGAAGGAAGTCTGAGGGGTAGTGAAGAGGGTGGCTGTGCCAGCACTTAGTGGACCGATGGGGTTGGATAGTGGCATCTTGGGCAGAGGTGACGTACTGGAGTGGTGACGTGCCGCCTCCCAGGTGGACAGCCCCTCTCCAGAGGCTGGTAGAGGTCAAGAGCCTCCCTCAGCTGGAGACTTTTGGGTGAGGTCAAAACTGCATGTCCTTCGCCTTCACAGAGCTTCTGCGTGTGACTCTGAGTGAGCACTCAGCGCCATGGCTTGGCGGGCTGCAGCCTTGTCCCGTGAGCGTGCGTTCTGAGTGCCAGAGCAGAGTTCCCTGTGTATCCTCCGCCCCCCCCCCCCCACACACACACACAAACTGCCAGCCCAGGAACTCCCTGGATCTGGTGAGAGTCCGGTAGGGGCGATCGCTGAGAAACAAGGCTCTGAGGACTGAGTTCGGGACTGCCCAGCACCTGGGCTCTCTAGTTGTCAGCAGTGCTTGTGTTGAGTGCTGCTTGTAACTGCCGCAGTGACCTAGCCGGGCCACCTCAGCCCCACACAGTGCTTCTGTCTCCTTTCCCCCAGGGTCACTACCTTGGGTGTTGAGCTTTGACTGCCTTTCCTAACCCCACTGAACTGCCCCCCGCCCCCCCCTCGCCATCCCCAGACTCACTCATCTCAGGGATCCTCTTTGCAATCAGGAGGAGAGAAAATGCTGACAAAGTCGACTCCTGTTGTCATGGCAACCATAGCCCTAATTATTGTGTGGAGCCTGGTTCTCTCTGTGGAAGGGGGTTGGGAAAGATGAGAGGTGATGGGGTGGGGAAGCTGGAGATAGGAAACCCTCTGGCCCCTGCCCCCTCTCTCTGTGTCTGGGCCTCCTCCATACCCCTGGCACACACACCTCGAAGTGTATGAGGGTTGGCATCTCATCCCCTGGTTCCCCAGTGTAAAGGGCTCTACACATGTCGTGTGAACCACAGGGCTGGCTCTGTCTAGCATCCTTTAGCCTGGGAAATTGAGAAGCCAAGTCACCCAGGCTTGGGCCTGTCTTCTGTGTTGTCCCATACTTGGGGAGCAGCTGTGGGATCGATGCACCTACTGGAAACCTCTTTTTCCCTACTCCTCCTCTTACCTCCCCAGAACACAGATGACCTCCTGGTGGCCTCGGCTGAGTGTCCAAGCGATGATGAGGATCTGGAGGAGTGTGAGCCTAGTACTGGTGAGTGCCTTTCCCCCCTCCCCTGCCCCGGGCCCCCACGACGCTGCTGGGGAGGGGGGCGACTCTGCCACCTGGCCCCAGCCCAGGGCGCGCTGCAGGTTTTATGCCCTCCCCTGCAGTCCCTTTGTAACTTAGAGGACCCCAGGTCCCTCACATGCCCTCTGACAAGGTGCCTTTTGGTGTCCCATCCTAGGAGATAGTGAGGTCTTTAGCCTGGGCTCCTAGGGGAGGAGAGCCAAGAGGAACTGGGAGAAGAGGGAGATGTGGCTGTAGAAACGTGAGGAACTGCAGCTCCTAGGAGTCCTGGAATGGGAGGTGGGCAACTACAATTCCCATCAGTCCTCAGGTCCTGAACTACAATTCCCATCAGCCCTGAAGCCTGGCACTCTCTTAGCCATTCATAGAGGTCTCTGTTGGTGCTCCCTTGGCCTCCTGCTCAGCCTCAGGGACTTACCTGGTATTCTCGAAAGGGTCTCCAGTATGCCAGGCTAAGGAGGGCAGCTGGCACATGGAACCTCTGTATCTGGCAGTGCATTAGGTGGAGGTGCCCCTTAGGCCAGACATGCAGTCCCCTAGAGTTGATCCTAGTTTGGGAAGAGCTGTAGGAAAAGCCGGGGGGGAAGGGCTTCCTGAGTGGTGGTGACACAGACTCTGCTTAATGTTGCTGGCTGGAGCCAAGCAACAGCTACAGGGAGCAGCTGGGCAAGTTTCGGGGTGGGGGTGAGCTTTGCATGCTGGCTGAGAGCATGAGTATAGGATGGCCTAGTGGTTGCTGGGTTGCTCCTCTGAGCAGGTTGGCAGTGGTTGACAGAAACGGTGGGACATGGTCACTAGGGGCTGACAGCAGGACTGGAAGGACTGGATGTGTCTGCTGGGAGCTCCTAGTAGGGCGACATGGGCCTTGGCTGCAGCCTGGATGAACCCGTAGGAGCAGAGGGGCCGCCCGCATCTCTTGCTTGGCTTCCCAGAGGCTTCTCTACATTACCTTGCCATGGTGGCACCTGAGCTGTGGGTTTCAACAAGGCTGGAGCAAGTGCCTGCAGGGATGGAGAAGGGCTGTGAATCTGACCTGAGGTCAGGGGTCCAGAGGAGACTTTGAGGCTGAGGGTGGACTGCCACCCCAGACAGGGTATGAGTAGATGGGGTAGAATCATGGGCAGTGGAGTCACAGACCAGGCGTGGAAGCCCCCATGCCCGGAGGTTGATGCCCCTTGCCTAACTGGTTGGGGTTGTTCTGTAGTCCTGAGCCCAGGGGCATTCCTTGGAGGTGGCAGCTGCTGGGCAGGAAAGACTTCTCTGTCCACAGCTCAGAGCCTGTGCTTCTGGGAACAGAGGCTGCCCTCTGTGCGAGGGCACCACCCCTCCATCTCTGTACCCTGCACCCCACTGTTGCTTTGGGAGGCTTTGGGGATGTGGCAGAGTCTGCCCGCGGCACCTCTCACCTGCCTAATCCGTCAAAGCGATAGGCAGTGGCTGGGGATTCCTACAGGCTGACACAGTCTCCAGCCTGGTTTACCTGTAAGTGGCTGTCGGAAATGACCTGTGGGAGCTCTGGGATGGGACTGTGCTATGGGGAAAGGGTGTGGCCTCACTCTCAATCTGGGACACAGACACTGTGATGATAGATTACTGTTTGCCCTCAACTCTGAAGAACCAGAGCATACAACACAGGGGTGTGCCACACACACTAGGCTGTCCTAGCACCATGCTGGGAGGGTCTCATGTCCCAGCTAAGCATCCATCTAGAAGCCGGGGCGTGGCCTGCAGTTTGCTATTTTGGTATGCTGAGCCATTCAGACTTTCTTAGAATAAGAGGGGACCTGGAGTGGACAGGTCAGCTTCCCGCAAGTCAGGGCTCACAGAGATCACTGACCATTGTGCCACCCTTCTGTAAAAGAGAGCCACCATGTGAAGGGAAGGTAACGGAGATGGACGAAGACTGGGGGCGGGGGTGGGGAGGGCTGGTGTCTGGATCAGCTTTGAAGATGGGTGCTGGAGGCAAGGAGAGCGGACCTTGGAACACCCAGTGTTCACCGCATCACCCTAGTCCACAGCTCTGAAATGCCCACTGTCCCCATCTCCTCGAGGGAAGCCAGCTAGGGATCAGGATGACTTCTGGGTGTCCAGGCTGGCCGGGGCTGTGTTCCCCCTCCCTTCTTATCCTGGCCTCTGGCTAGAGTCCACGTTGAGGCCCTAGGATAAGGAAACGTTCTTCTAGCAGAGTAACAAGCTCCTGGCGTCTACCCTCTGCACTTCCAGATCTTCACTGTGTGTGTGTGATCGCAGTTTGACTCATCCACCTTCCCATCCTCTCCCTTCCCTCCAGCCCCTCCACAGACACAGGCTCTGTCCTCCCTGCTTAGGAAGCTTGTCATCCAGCACACTTTCCTGGAGGCTGATGGTCCGGTCACAGGGGGTATTGTTAGAAGTCTCTCTAGTGGGAGTCCCTTTAAGGGACAAATACCTACAGTTGGTGATGTGACATGACACCCCTGCTGGCCCAGCCGGCCCAGCTGGCCCAGCCCACGAGTTGTATTTCCAGCCTGGCCCCTACAGGACTGTGGACTTTGCACCTCTGAGACTCATAGGAAGGACACAAAGACTTCTATCCACAGAAGCACACTTCCATATACACACGTATGGCCATTTACACTCAGACCAGCACACACAGAGGCTGAGACACACAGATGCTGAGACCCCAAAAGTCGCACATGTGCTCAATGCCCTGAAGCCTGTGTACACTCTGGGAAACCCAGAGAAACACAGAGGGGCCCAGTGTACACAGTCCCATGAGGTATGCTGTATACCAGAGCCACTGAGCATCTCATGTGGCTGCTCAGAGCTGCCGGAACACCTAGAGATGCCTAGACTCCCAGCTGCTCACCTGCTCGGCCCCCTGAGAGCCACACCTGTGTACACCCTCCCAGCTGCACAAAGGCTCCCACACTCAGCACTTGAGCCTGCCTGGGGCCCTGCATATGCTCAGGGCTGTGCGGAAGTGCATGCCCAGGCCCACGGAGGCAGCTCCAGCGAGCTCGCAGCTGTTGGTGCACACAGACGTGCTCGAAGCCGGAAAGCCTCCTCATACATTGCGCACTCCGGGCGTGCACTATGCATTCAGATCTTCGTGTGTGTGCTCATCTGCTCTCAAGACCCACAGAGGCACTCGCCTTTTGACATGTCCTTGGATCTGGGGTTACACATCCTTGCTCAGTTCACAAAGGCATGCAGCTGTGGAATGTGTCACCTGTGTGACGCTTGCTCACATAGGTGTGCAGACTGCGGTCCCACATACACATTCAGATTTCCAGATGTTCACCTATTTCCTGACCACCAGCAAAGTACTTGTGTTCAGGCATGTCCACAGTTCGCCCACACTCACGGGAGCATGCACACCCACGCAGAGGCGCTCCTCATGTCTGTGTGCACAGGGCTGACTATTCCCGGCCACGTGTACTCACCAAGATGCAGGTGTCTATTTGTTGAGGGGTGTACGCATGGACCCACGTGCTTGTTCCCACAGGAGGGGCCTCTACACACTGAGCTGTGAGTATGTATTATGCAGGGTCACGGGCACATGCTGTCAGATGGGGTGAAGGTGCTCGGATCCCAGAGGTCTACATATGTACATGTGTTCAGCTTCATGGGCCTGCACCCCTTCCACACTGTCCTCAGGAGCGAGGAGCCTGAGGGGCACACCCATACATTCGAATTCACACTTAAACACACATTTATACTCAGACCCCGTGGAGCATATGTACACACATGCACACACACACACACACACACACACACTCAGTTTCACAGGTGAATACTTCACAGGGACACACGTTAGATCCATATAGAAGTATGCCCACGTTCATTTGAGCCCCCAAAGAGGTACATATGTGCAACGAATGTGCACACACACACACAAATGTAGCCCACACAAATGCTCACAGGCACACGTTATCTGCAGACCTGTGGTCACATGCACTCAGACCCAGTTCAGGATAGCGTCTGCTGTGTGTTTACTCTCAGGACAACGTACACAGTTATTTAGACCCACAAGGGCACATCTACATGCTCACGCTCCCCCCCCCCCACGAGCTTAGGGGTTTCTGCACTAGAGCAGGGAAACACCAGCCTTCCTAGGCATACAGGTCCACATGTGGCCAGATGAACAGCAGCGCCATGTCTTTACCCCATATGCGCCCCTCCTCAGTGTCACCCACCCACAAATGAGACCCTCAAAGGCATACGCAGGCCTCATTCCACCAGCACACACGCTTGCTCAGATGCACAGAAGTGTGTGTTCAGATTCACTCCACAACCACTGTGGTCACTCACAACCACCTGTAGCCTCTCTCCTATGACTTGGGGAGGGGTCTCCTTCCATCTGTGGCTGTGTCATCTTTAACTCATGGCTTCTCAAGGTGCAAGAATGAGCAGGGGCCAGGAGCAGGAGCTTTCCATGGGCTGAGCCCAGAGAGGCTCTTCTAGCCCACATTACATTCCAATCCCAGAGCTCAGTCTTGGGACCACAGTGAGCTTTTGACATGTTCCCAGGCCGCCACCTTACTTCGCTCCTAGGCAGAAGTATGCAGATTTGGGGTCAGCCGGAGAATGCTTTGCCTGTGTCTGGCCTGTCTAGTCACCGAAGATCTATTTCATTTTACCTTCTGTCCTGGAAGGTCCCCTGCCGCCACTCCAAGGATGACAAACATCTCATCCCAGGAGGTTGTTCATTTCAAAGTAGTAGATGGCAGCTCACTCTGGTCTACCCAGACTTGCCTCCTTGGATCTGCAGACTGTGACCTGAAAAGACAATTGATCTCACTGCTTCCAACACACCCTAGAGTAGAGTGGCTCTGCAGAGGTAGTCTCTGCAACAGAAGCTCATACGCACAAGGAAAGAGGTTGGGTTTAGTGCTGAGTACCTATAATTCTAGCACTTCGGGAGTGGAGGCAACAGGATTGCAAGTTCAAGGCCAACCTGGAGTATATAGCAAGACCGGCCCCCTACCCCCACTCCCCAGAAAAGAGGTGAGGGTAGAAAAAGCTGAGCAACACCACACATGCCTGATCGTGGAGGAGGGAATCCGAGATAAGGACAGTCTCCAAGAAATGCTGTGTGCCTGTGGGAAGGCTTTAGGCAGCTGCTCTTTGGGGCAGGGTGCCGTCATCCTTATCTTCCCTTTCAGCAGTGGGTTTTGGGAGAAATGTTCTTTGTGTGTGTGTAAATGCAGACATCCCACATTGGCTTGCACATCTCTGTGGTTTCAAGCTTAGTCACAGCAGCCATATCATAGCCCTCTCCTGAGCCTCCGTCTCCACCCTCGCAACTTCTCTTATTTCTCTGGCCTGCCCTCTTCATAGGGCCACGACTCTTTCAAGGACCATTTATTTATTTATTTGTAAATACCATATTTTTTCTTTTAAAAAAATGTTACTTGCCTTTATTTTATGTGCGTTGGTGTTTTCCCTGCATGTATGTCTGTGTGAGGGTGTCAGATCTTGAAGTTACAGACAGTTGTGAGCTGCCATACGGGTGCTGGGATTTGAACCTGGGCCCTCATGGAAGAGCAGTCAGTACCCTTAACAGCTGAGCCATCTCTCCAGCCCCCTTGAGGACCTTTTAAATGGTAGGTGGGGAGACCACTCCTTAATCTGACCCTTGGGCAGAAAAAGACTCTCACTCAGTTGAGAAGGTCTCTCTCGTCCACCCTTGAGCACCTTTCGGTTTTCACTCCTGTGTGGGGACTGGGGGCTGACCCCTGCAGGAATCAAGTGTCTGGGCTGTCACCTTTTCTCCCTTCCCGCCTGCCAGCACGACAGCCAATTCTTGTTTAAGTTTCCATTGTAACGTGTTGCTGAAAGCAGGAAGTAGGAGCTGGCAGTCTCGGGCCCGTCCCCACACCTTTCCCTCAGCACCTCAGGCTCACCCTCAGCAGGTTGGCACGAGCAGCGCTTGTACCAAATGCTTTTTCACAGTGGCCTTGGGTCTTCAGTCTTCCCTACCTCCTATCCTCTCCTTGAACGGTCTCTTGAACGGCACGGTGTTTGGTATCATGGCATCCATTTCAGGGGCCAAAGCCTGTATAAGACAGCGTTTGTTTCTGTAACAGAGAAGCCCTGAATCTTAGTGGTTAATGCAAGGGAACTTTCTCACTCAGGTGTACCCTCCCTGGGCTCTGCCCAGAAGGCACACCAGGAATCCACCCTCCCCCCCCCCCCCTCTGTGGCACCTCCATTTTAAACACAGCAGTCTAAGGTCACGGTTGGAAAAGACTGTGGAGGGTGGAACCCAGGAGGCTGCTAGGGACAGAGAACTGGGCAGGGCCTAATACTAAGCAATTGAGCCAGACTCAATTGCTAGGGATGCTGGGAAATGTAGTCTAGATGTCAAGGTTCAGAAGGAACATATTTTATGGGGTAGTATATGGCTTGTGCTCAGAGCCCTGCTGTTTCGCTTGGATATTCTGAGGGACAAATGCACACAGCATTGTACACGGAGCCTCAGGCTAAGAGGCAGTAGACATGAGAGACCCATTCACACGTCCACCTCTGTACACATCACTGACATCTACACAGATATTTCAGCTCCATTAAGGTTGATGTGCGTAGGAATTTACGCTCATGGGTGTGGAAACATGAGCCTTCACGGGGGGTATGCATCTGAGTGTGCGCTCACACACACATGCACACATCCTCCTATTAAGTAGCGCACTGTCTCTGACCCTGAAGCCATTCTGGCCTCCGTGCTTGCCATGCTGGTGTTGCAGGTGTGGAGGGATACCACCTTCAGGCTACAGCCCACAGTGGCATACTTCTCTGCTCGGACAGGTGAGTGGGGATGAAATCTAGCCAGTGTTCTGTTTGCTCTCCTCTGGCTGTGTCCACCCAGAGGAGAGTGGCCTTTATCACTGTTGTGGGCATGTGGCTTGCCAAGTTGAAGGACTGTATTCTGGCATAGGGGCTGCCTTTTCCCCTAATCCACTGAAATGCTGACCTTCTTGCCCCTCCCAGCTTGGGCAGGGCCCTCATCACTGGTGGATGGGCTGCCAGCCAGCAGACGGCTTAGCCTGGGACACTCTGAACCTCAGTTTCAGGCTCTTTGGAGGGATAGACATGTCTGACTGGATAGAGATTGGGGTTTGTAGGTAGAGGTGTTTGTTTGTTTGTTTTGCTTTAAGACAGGCTTCCACACTGTAGCCCAAGCTGGCCTCAAACTCATGGACTCATGGTGATCCTCCTGCCTTCACCTCCTGGGTAATGGAATCAACAGGTATGAGTCACTACACAGAGCTTCATGGGTAGATTTCTAATCAAGGCTTCTGTGCCTTGGTGGTTGAGAGGGCCCACTGTACTCTGTGTGAGCGCCCCACAGAAGGGAGGGTGGAAATGGAAGAGCTGCTGGGGAATGATGACTAGTTCTGTCCAATCAGAATGGAGTTCTCTAGCAAGCGGGCCCAACCTGCATTGAAGTTCCATTTCCTTAGGATAAGAGGAGCAGAGGATGAGTGGGCTGCCTCTCTGAGAAGCACACACATGTATTTTGCAACTGCTGCAGCTGCCAGAAGCAAGGGAGGGACTGGAGGCTGTTAGGAGTCCTTGTCAGAGTCTTATGGCTTCAGGGGCCACGGTCTCCGTTTTGTCTCCCAGGGACGCAGAGCTGAACACAGCACCTTCAGCATCATGAGTCACCCCGAGTGTTCCCCCTACTCAAAAGTCCAGTGGGAGGGCCGGCAGTGGACCATCCCAGTGAGAAGCCCGTGGGGCATCCTCCCTTGCTCATCCCCTGCTGACTCTTCCCCATATGGGTTCTCTAGATCCTTCCTGGACCAGTGCCCTAGGGAGGCCTATACATTGATATGCTCCATATTGTAGGCCGGGGTAGCGCCAGAAAGCCATATGTGAGGTTCTTCGTGGCCTATCACTTTGGAGGAGGTTTGTGTGGGGAGTATCAGGCACACAAAGGACGTAGCATCAGAGAAAGATGCTGCTATGCAAAGAGCATTGGTGGAATCATGGGGGATATGGCCACAAACCATGGGGGCGAGAAAAGCTGGGAGAGCCCCCAAGGGAACGGGGACTGCAGGGATAAGGCTGAGATCTGGAAAAGGAGCCAGGGAAGGATGTGGGGCCTGGAGGAGGGGGATCTAGGAAACCTGTGTGCCCAAGGACTAGTGAGCTGGAACAAGTGGTTATGTGAGCTGCACAGGCTGGGCAGGATATGTGTGGTCCAGGCCTGAACCCACCATCTGCCCGCACCCAGCTGGAGGCAACAGGTTGGTAAAGAGCCAAGATCTGTGTTCTGGTCATTCTGATGATCTGTACTCTAGGGAAGAGTAACAGCACCTCACTGTGTCCCCAGTGATGGTCAGCTGCTTGAGGAGCATAAGCCAGGTCAGGGAAAGCTTTGACACTGGAGATCCTGAGGGCACTGGTAACTCAGTCTCAGATGGAAACGGTAAAAGGCACGTCTGGTAGAGGGTGGAAGGCAGGCCTGAGGACAGGGAGGAGGCATTGCCAGGTGTAGCCCTCAGCTGTGCCTGTTGCCCGAGATGGTGGAGCAGGAGGCTGTGTAAAATTCAGCCTGTGAAAGGTGCTCCATGCTTCCCCGTGTACCTGGCCCATTTGGAGGGAATGCCAGGGGATTTGCCGTTCATTTCCCCTAGAAGAGCAGAAGGACCTCAGCTCCATGCCAGGCCTGCTGCTGGCTGCTAGTAAGATCGACAGATGGGACTCGGGCCTTTGGGCCTATCCTGGCAGTGAGTCAAACTTGAGCCTTCAAGATAGAGTAGGGAGACAGTGTCAGAGGCCCCAGGAGCAGAGTGAATCTTCGGGAGGCAGCCTGGAAAATGAGGCATTGGCTGGATTCTGAGCATGTGTGAGCTATCCGTAGGGAGCCTGTTCTGAAGAGAAGGCAAAGGTCAGGAGGCAGCAGGTAGTGTGGGTGAGCAGAGAGGACCTAGATGAGCTCAGGACTCATGCAGGGAGACTCTGCTATGATTAGGCCCACGATGCTGCTGCTTGAAGGGCCATGAGCTTTCCTGTCAGCAGTTTGCCCTGTGCAGGCAATGGGAGGAACATGGGAGTTGGGGGGGGGGGTGCACCATGTTTCCACGTAGACTGGAGAGCCCCTTAGGCCAGGCTTTGGTCAGTCTGAGGATCAGCACTCTAGAAAAGGACATGTCCCTAATACCATGCTGACACTTCCCTGGGTCTCCAGTGATGGTTAGCTGGTTGAGGACCATAAGCCAGGTTAGGGTAAGTTTTGACCCTGGAGTTCCCACCAGTGGCTCAGTCTAAGATGGAAAAGGTGGAAAGCAGAGCTGGGAGAGGGTAGGAAGGCTAGGCCAGTGGATAGGAAAAGAGTCACTGCCAGGCTTAACTGGTCCAGAAGCTCACCACCTTCGTTTTATTTATTTTGGTCTCACATACCCTAGGCCAGCTAGAACTTGGTATGTAGCTGAAGATGATCTTGAACTGATCTTCCTGCCTAGTGCTGGAATCACAAGCATGTGCCACCATGCATGACAATATTCGAATTTTCTGGATGAGGGCGGGGCCCAGTGGGGGCGGGACTTGTCTGTAATCACTCAGGAATTCAGTTGACACACATGTAGCCTCCAGGCTGTATTCTCAGGTGAGCAGCCTTGTCAGCCTCCTGGAGGCATGGGGATGGTGGTCCAGGCTTTCCTAGCTCCTTTCCTGGCCTCTGGAGGGTCACAGAAGGGACTGGCCAATTCGTTCATTCACCTAACTTGGAAGTTCTGCCCTCTTCAAGCCTCGATGTCCTCATCCACTGGAAGCCAGGGTTGAAGGTGGGGATGTAACTTAGTGGTAGAGCCAGAGTGCCTTGCCTGCCTGGTATCGGTGGAATTGGACAGTGCTAACTGCACAAAACATCCTCTGTCCTTGGTTCAACATTTCAGTATGGCCAAGCCAGCAGAGGGCTAGGAACTCTTGGGCTTTAAACTTTGTGATGTAAGGGGGCCTGATGGGAAGTGCAGCTTGAGAAGCTTGGTAAGGTCTCTTCCTCAGCAGCAAGGTTTTGCTCTGGCCTCTGCGAGACTGGCAGAGCTGCTGGTGGGAAGAGGCGGCAGAGGTGTATGAGAAGCTAAGCCGGCCAGAAGGCTGGGGTAGGCAGAGCAGAGAAGGCTCTGGTTGTGAGATTTGGCCTGGCTGTGGGATCTGCTAGTGGAAGCCCTGGGATGATTGTGGGTGCAGGCACCAAGTGAAGCAAGCGCTCAGGTAGGGATGGGGCACAGGCTGAGCTGGAGGTAGAGCCGGAGAGGAAATCAACTTCACTACCGAAAGGACTAGAGGCAACCTCCAAGGCAAGAGTTTGAGCCCTCCTTCCAGCCTAGAGCTTATTCAGCTTAAATCTGCCAGAGGTCAGAGGCTTTTTGCTCTTTGGTTAGTGAAGAGGCACAGGGGACTGACGGGAGTTGTAGTTGTTGACCCAGAGACTGATGGGAAGTGTAGTTCATGCCCCCTGAAGGGTCTAATGAGAGCTATAGTTACCGCCCACGGGGAGCTGATGGGAATTGCAGTTTCTGCCTCGGGTGCTAAAAAGGGAAGAATTACCCACTCCCTACCACAAGGCCTTCCCAATTAGTTATCCTGGGCCCTATTTTAGCTAGGTGTCCCTCCCAGATGGCTGTGTATGTATTTTCTTTTCTTTTTTTTTGCTTTCTCCTTCTTTCCGTTGTTTTATTATTGTTTTAACAATAATAAGAGGGCCAGAGGCAGTCATAACCTGGCCAGGTCCTGGCGGTCCATGGGGGTTCTGGGGAGGGGGTTGGGGGGAAGTCAGTGGGGGTCAGAGGTGGAGGGTGAAGAAAGCGGAGAGTTAGGTTTAGCTTAGGAATCACGTGACCTATGCCCCCACTCACTCTTAGCCCTCCCCCACTCATTCCCAATCCTCCCCACCTCCTTGTATCTTCTGAGCATCTCACTACCTCCCAGAATCCTATGGCGCAGGGCCCAACTCCAGTGTGTCTTCCCTGCTCACTATTTCACGCGTGCATTCCCCATTCAAAGTCTCCTTTCCCGTGGCCCCCAAGTCCCTTCCCATGGCCGTCTCCCTCCCCAAGAACTCACACGCACACGTCCCTCCTTTCCGTGGACTCTTCCACTGACCCTTCCTGTTCCTGTGATGTCAATGAGTGGTGCCACGTCCCCAGCCCCAGCTTACACTGCAAATTTCAGCCTCGTGTTCAATGAGGGGGAAGAGGGCCCAGGAGAGGGAGGAGAGTGAGCATTCTGGAGGAGAGGCAGGCTGTCCAGGGAGTAAACCAGGGAGGGAGATACCAAACAGATAGACAGAAAACGTTGTACGGAAAAGTTGTTTTTTCTTATTTTTTTCGGGAGAACCCGCTTACACAGCTCTGTTTGTAATTTTTTTCTTCATGCTAAAATCACACGGCCTATTTGTTGATGTAAGTTGCCTGAATTCCGTGGTATGCTATCTTCTTTTTTAAAAACAAAGCGAAAAAAAAAAAAAAGCAAAAAGAACTATATATATATAAAAAAAAAAACCCTAAAAGATATTGTCGTTAGGTTTGTTTAAATGCTGCTGTTGTATGTTTTTAAAGTTTTAAACCAGTAGAAAAAAAAATTCCGTTTCCTTTCAATTTCCTTTCCTTTCTGTTCCGTTTGGTTTCTTAAGACGAAACAAAAAGACCAAAGCCCAGAGTCGCAGAGCCCGCGCGTGGGGTGCCCAGGGCACCGGGCCGCAGCCCGCTTAAAGCGCAGGCGCCGGCCGGCTGGCGGGCGGGCCCGGCCCGCGCTAGTCTCCGCCAAAGCCAATTGAACCGATTTGGGTGTGAGGCTGTTGTTTCTCTCTCTGTGCCCGCCGCCCGCGCCCCGACCCTCGCTGACGCCCTCTCTTCTTTCTTCTCTTTCTTCTTCTAGGAGGAGAGTTAATATTGCCCATTATCACGGAGGACTCCTTAGACCCCCCTCCCGTGGCCACCCGGTCCCCCTTCGTGCCCCCGCCCCCCACCTTCTACCCCTTTCTCACGGGCGTGGGTGCCACCCAAGACACCCTGCCCCCGCCCGCCGCGCGCCGCCCGCCCTCGGGGGGCCCGTGCCAGGCCGAGAGGGACGACAGCGACTGCGAGGAGCCCGTGGAGGCCTCGGGCTTCGCCTCCGGGGAGGTCTTTGACTCCAGCCTCCCCCCCACGGACGACGAGGACTTTTACACCACCTTCCCCTTGGTCACGGACCGCACCACCCTCCTGTCGCCCCGCAAGCCCGCACCCCGACCCAACCTCAGGACAGATGGGGCCACGGGCGCCCCCGGGGTGCTGCTCGCGCCCTCCGCCCCAGCCCCCAACCTGCCCGCGGGCAAAATGAACCACCGAGACCCTCTGCAGCCGCTGCTGGAGAACCCGCCCCTGGGGCCCGGGGTCCCCACGGCCTTCGAGCCGCGGCGGCCGCCTCCCCTGCGCCCCGGCGTGACCTCAGTCCCCGGTTTCCCCCGTCTGCCCACAGCCAACCCCACGGGGCCGGGGGAGCGCGGCCCGCCGGGCGCGGTGGAGGTGATCCGCGAGTCCAGCAGCACCACGGGCATGGTGGTGGGCATCGTGGCGGCGGCGGCGCTCTGCATCCTCATCCTCCTCTACGCCATGTACAAGTACCGCAACCGCGACGAGGGCTCCTACCAGGTGGACCAGAGCCGGAATTACATCAGTAACTCGGCCCAGAGCAATGGGGCGGTGGTGAAGGAGAAGGCCCCCGCCGCCCCCAAGACGCCCAGCAAAGCCAAGAAGAACAAAGACAAGGAGTATTATGTCTGAGAGCGCCCAGCCCAGGCACCGCGCCCCACTGCCAGCGGCTCCTCTCGGGAGGGCCCGGGAGGAGGGTGCGGCCCTCTCCCTGCAGGGGGACCTGGGGACCCTCCCCCCGGCTGCCTCAGGCTTCTCCCACGAAGAGGAAACGCAAAAAAAAAAAAAAAACAACAACAAAAAACAAAAACAAAGAAGAGGAAGAAGAAAAGGAATACTACGTGCTCATCTCCTTCCCTCCCGCTGCCCTCGACGCCCACTGTCAGCTCTGGGGCTGGCTGTCCTCCGCCCTCCGCCTGCCAGGCAGGGCACGTGCTCACAGCCCTGGGTTGATTTATTTTTTTAAGGGGGGGTAGTTTGATTTTGGTGGGGCTGGGCGGGAAGGAAGGCTGGGGTTTTGTAAAGTGTTC
Source organism: Pachyuromys duprasi (assembly GCA_028658305.1). Lineage (NCBI taxonomy): Eukaryota > Metazoa > Chordata > Mammalia > Rodentia > Muridae > Pachyuromys > Pachyuromys duprasi. The sequence goes on from CM053762.1 coordinate 24,028,068, forward strand.
ACTGCGCCGTTCGTTTATTTCCCTCGATTTTCTTCTTCCTCCCGGTTCCTCCCGCCTTCCTTCTCTTTCGAAGCCCTCCTGTCCCGGTCCAGGCTTGCTCTGTCTCTTGTCCCTACCCTCCAACACTTCTCCCTTCTTTTCTTTATTTTTTTTTTAATTCTGTTTTTCTCTGCTTCCCTCCTTTTGGGTTTCCAGAGTTGTTGGAAGAAGGGTGGGAGGGTGGGCCCAGAGCAGCCCAGCTTGGGTAGTTTGGGCCGGACAGTGGGGTTCATCCCCCGAGTGCCCCAAGTCCCCTCCTGAGGAGAAACTCCCGCCTGCGGGCTGCCCAGGGATTGGGCTTGGACCTGGCCAAGGCCTGTTGTGTGTGTCGCTGCCGGGGCAACGTGCATTGCTGGGAAGCCGCTGGAGGAGCTGGGTGGGGGGGTGGGGGGAGGGGAAAGGCAAATGCAGATATATATTAAAAACAAATAATAGAGGCGTCAGAGCTGCGGTGGCACCAGCTAGCTGCAGGTGCAGGGAATGGAGGGTCCGAGGCTGTGTCTGCGGATGGCTGGGGTTACCTCTTCCGCCCATGGGCTCCCCGCTCCCCCAGTTTTTTTTTCTCTTTGTTAACAAATGTGTCTGAGTCTTGGAAAAACACCCTGAACCCGGAAATGTGTGGGAAAAAGAAAACAAAAACTTTCCAAATTCCAACAGTCCTGTGTAGTTTGTTCCAGGTGGGTGCTGTTAGGCCCTGGGTCCTGGTCCTGGGGCCTCAGCCGGGGTCTCCGTGGGTTCACCTCATCTATGTATTCAGTGTGTGAAGATGTGCCGTGAGATGACCGCTTATAGGAGTCAGTTCTCTGCATCTACTATGTGGGTCCTGAGGATGGAATTCAAGGGTCAGGCTTGATGGCAAATGGCTGTACCCACCGCATCGTCACTGAGCCATTTTGCTGTCCCGGCTTCCAGCCGTTTGAGTTGAATATAGCTTTGGGCTCTTGGACAACTGTTGACAAGTATGGACAACCCATAGAAGAGCTGTATCTCCCATGCAAGTGTCTGCTGGGTGGGGCTGAAAGTGGCAGACATCTATGGCTTGTGCGGATGGGAAGGGGGTTGGCATCAGCCTGGGCTTCCATGACCTTAACTTCTTGGACGCCATCATGTGGCCCTTTCTCGGAGGCTGACATCTTGCCCAGTGTTTGGAGGGAGGTAGTCTCTCCAGGTGGTCAGCGTGGCAGTGGCTAGTTCAGGGCCTCAGGTACAGCGATGGCTGATCCCCTCCGAGGACTTGGTTCTCTGTCCTCTGACTGTCTCCCTCCTCTCTGCCTCTCAGCTCTTTAGCGGGCTGCCACCCTTCAGTGCCTGACTCCAGGGTAGGCCTCTACTTGGCTTCCTGAACCCGCCAGCTTCCTGCCCTGCTTGCCCTCCCTGCAGCTTTTGGTCTGGGAGCCTGGGGAGATCACAGGGACTGTGGGAGTCTCTGACATGGGGCAGTGCTGTCAGGGTGTCCTGTCCCTAGCCGGTCATGACCTCACCCCTGGGGCCTTGTATTACTGTTCTCTGCTCGGAGCCCTGTGTTCTAGGCTCTGTGTTCCCCACCTGCGTTGTTAGTCACGGCAAACAGACAGCAGGAGAAGGGAAGGAACGCCTTTACTCTTGCTCCAACAATTGTCCTGTTGGCCCTGATCGAGGCAGGGTGTTCTTTGGGGGTTGAAAGGGTGGCTTCATGGCTCTGGTTGCCATGTAACCAGAACTCCATCTCCCTATCTACATCAGAAAGTCAAAGACATGCCACTCAAGGGCTTTGTTTTCTAAAGGAGTACTGGAGGTGGCTACTGACTCAGTTTACCTTTCCAAGTGGTTCCTCCACTGGGGGATATCGCAGCTTTGAGGTTAGAAAACCCCACAGGAGGCATTAAAAAAAAGAGACCATATCCCAAACGGGTTCGGGCAGCAGCCTCGAGTCGACGCCTCCAGCTTTGTGAAGTAACTCTCTGCATTGGTGATGGTGTCACTCCCCGGAGTGATAGAACCCTTTGTCCTGAAAAATCTCGGCCACCAGCATAGACCCCATTCTGAATATAGATAAAGGAGCAACTCTGACCTGCTTGGGGAGCTAGACTTCGGTGAGAGAGAGGGTGATCTGCCTCTGCCCTGAGCTCTGCCTTCCAGAAGTGTCTAGCCACTCTGGAACCCAAAGCAATGTAGCTGGGCTCCTGGTAACAGAGCATGTTTGTCCTGAGGCATCAGGCAGTATACATATAATCTTGGCTCTACCCTTTTGTCTGGGGCAGTATCACTAGGAAGTGTGTGTGAGTGTGTGTGTGTCTTTTGTGCAGCCTTGTGCTGAAGTGCCTGGGTGCAGCCACACATGTGGATGCAGAGACCCAGTGTGGGCCTGGTGCAGCTCAGAGGCCAGCTGCTGACCTGTCCCTGGGGTACTGTGGGTCTTTTCTGTGAGCAGTCCCAGGGGGGCCCAGAGAGTCTTGGCTGAGTCTGAGCGGGACAGTGGGCCTGCTGCGTGCATCTCTCTGCTGAGATGGTCCTGTGGCCAGGCCCTTGCCTTTTGACTCTGCCTCCTCCTCCATGTATGTTGTGGGCAAGCCTCTGTTGTCCCATGTGTGAGAAAGGACAGCGCCTCACAAGATGCAGAGAGGCATGGCAAGAGAAGGCCCATGAGAGGGTCTGGCAGTAGCAGCCCCCAAGCCTGGCCCAGAACACTGGAAAACCAGAAAACCAGCCTTGGGAAAGTCTGTCTGGTGAGGGGCCCCAGTCTTTTCTCCTGCCCTACAGACTTGGAGAGCCTCGTGAGCTCGTGAGGGGCTGCCATCCGGCCTCAGTCCGAGCCCTCCAGCAGGCTCTGTGTGTGAGTGAGGGGCAGGGGACCAGTGACCCTTAGGGAACGTATATGCTGGAGGGTGAGAAATGGCAGATGTGTGACCCTAACCACACCACGGGTCATAATGCTACCAAAGTCATGGCTTGTTCCTGAACTCTGGAAGAAGGAGGCCCTTGGGGTGGGGGTCTAGAAGGCCTAGGAGAGTATCAGGTGGGAAGGTAAGAAGGGGACCCAGGCAGAGAGATTGTGGAGTTGCGGGGCTGGGCATGTGCCCTGAGTGCGGAGAGGTTGCAGAGGGGCTGAGCCAGCTGACCAAGGACCTCAGTGACACCGAGAAACTGAGACTCCTTCGTGCTGAGCTAAAGAAGAGGGTGGCCAGTTCTGAGTCCTGCGGCAGGTGGGGTAGTGGGCAGCAAGGGATCCCCTAGTTTTGGCTTCTTTCTGGCGGGCAGCTGCGTGGGAGAGTCCGGGGAATGGCGGTGTCTGTGGCAGGCCATCATTCGAACTGTCCTTTGCCCCACGTGTTAGAGGGAGGCAGCCCTCATCCCTGAAAATGGAGCTCTTTGCTTCCCGTGGCTGTCTGCAGGAGACAGAAGCCGTCTCCTTTGCTTCCCTCATCCCTTCATCTTCCTCCTGGTCCCTCTCTTCCTCCTTCCTTCTTTCTCTTCATTTTCCTTCTCCCTTTCTTCTTCCTCTTCCTTTTCATTCCCCCTTTCTTTCCTTCCTTCTTTCTTTTTATAAATTATTTATTTGTGTGTGTCATTGGGAGAAGGGGCATGTGTCCACGTGGAGGCCAGAGGACGGCTTTGTGGAGTTATTTCTCTCCTGCCCACCATGTGGGTTCCGGGAATGGAATTCAGAAGGTCAGGCGTGGAGGCAGGTGCCTTTACCTGCTATCACCAGCCCTGCCCTTTCCCTCTCTCCCTCTTTCCTTCTCTTTTCCTCATTGCTGTGGTCGTGGTCCTCCTTCTCGATTCTCCCGGAGGCTACAGCTGTGTAGACACCAGGATGCTGCTGCCTGCTGTGTCATGTGACGCCTTCTTCCCTGACCTGTTCAGGAAAGAAAGGGAAGTGTGACTGTGAGGCGCAGAGGGACCCTGTCTCTTGACTCATGTCCATGTTCAAGACTGAGCCTCCTGCCGGGGTCTCAGGTCCGAGCTTACTGAGTGGGGTGGGTGGTGACAGCTTTGCCAACCACCCAATAGCTTTAGTGGCAAAGTCTGCCACCTGTGGAGACCCAGAAACACCCGTCCCACGCCAGGGCCTACCCCTGACAGAGGCCAGCTTCCTAACCAGCACTCTCTCCCCCACCTCATCCTCTCCCTGCCTTTTCCAAGGTGGACCTGAGGGCGGCTGGGCCATTTGTTCCTCCTCATGGTAGGATGAAGGGCAGAGGGCTAAGGGCCACCTGTTAGCCTGAGTCTCCACTCTCCTCTCGTGCTGTGTAACCGGGCATCCTAACCCTCCCTTGGCTTTTGCTTTCCCCCCTGTTGAGTGAGATGGATGAGCTCCCCTGTTTTGGGCTTCTGTGGAGAGAGGGATGCTGGGAGAAGGAGAAGAAGGGTGTGAAGACGTGGTGCCCAGGCTGGTCCACTCACTGCTTTTGGATGTCTTGGATGGTGTCAGGCAGTGGCAAGTTCTTGGTCTCAGGCAGGAGCAGCGCGGCCAGGCCACTTATCACCGGCACTGTTCCATATACCAGCAGGGGCAGCCAGGAGATGTAGATGCTCAGCAGCCGCACCAGAGGCCCTAGGATGGCGCCCCCTCGGGCTGCTATCTGACCCAGGCCCACTGCTGTCATCCTGTGGAGGCATGTTTGCCTGTGCGTCACACGCTCCCTACCTGGACCCTTGACCTTCTGGTCCTGGCCTGACTCCACTAGGTCGAGGGAGGCCCACTGAATCAGGCAGGGTGAATGGAGACTGGGAATCCCCGAGACTGCATGGAAGGGAAACCCATGGGGGCCTGGAGGTAGCCCTTCCCTCTGTGCTATGAGCTCTTTCCTTGAGCCCATGACAACCTCACCTGAGCACAGTGGGGAAGAGTTCGCTGCTGAAGATGGTGACACAGGTGAAGGCAGCCCCCAGTGACCCCAGCCCCAGCACAGCCAGAGACGAGCGAAGGACCCCCATCTCTGTGAACAGTGATGCCGTCAGCAGAGCGTGGTCCTGTATTCCCTGGGCTTCCCCCTGTCCTATCGGCTGCTCTTTTAAATGTTTCTCAGTCATCCCTCAGTACTTACACTACGTCCTATGTCAGTAACTCATGGCCCCAGGCTACCCTCCTCCAAGCCCCTCAGAGCCAGACCCCAGGCGGCCCCTGCCTCCTTTCATCTATCGGTAAGTTCTGTGTTAATAGCTCAGCCCTCCTCGTCTCCCCTAAAATTCTACACTCCCCTCACTGTTTTGTCCACTGCCCTCTCTCCATACCTCTAGCTCTCTATTCTGGTTCCATAGCCTACCCCCCAGGGAGAGCGGGAGAGCCCCAGTGAGTTCGACACATTTCCGCCTCCTCCTGTTCCCCCACAGCCAGGCTGCAGCTCACCTCGGGGCACCAGCGTGTTGGCCAGAATGCAGAGTCCCGACAGCACCAGCGAGCCGGCCTGGCAGTGGCGCCGGCCCAAGTGGTTGAGCAGCAGCAGGCTGCCCGTTTTCACCGGGAGGTCCACAATCCCGATGAGTGCTTGGAGCAGGAAGATATTGCTTCCGAGGGCTTGCAGGTCGAGGGCCAGGCCGTAGAAGGTGAAGCCAAAGGCAAACCTAGAGTGAGGGTGGATAGATTAGCCTGGGGTAGCTGCTCTTCTGCCTGCCCTGTTGGCCTTGTCCAAGCTCATCTTAGGCACTGGGAGAGAGAGCGAGGCTGGTGGCCCCTGAGGGGCAGCCAAAGGGGAGACTGGTTATTTCTCCCTCTCGCTCTCTGCTCAGACACTCTCTTTGGGATGCTATTCATCAGCTCTAGCTTCCACTGATCTTTGCTGGGGGGTGGGGCATAGGCTTCAAATGTGGGCAATAGCCTATTTATGCTTGGTGCCTCTAAACAAGTTTGGAGCAGCCTGTCTGTCTGCTGGGTTGCTTTGCGTCTGGCTCGTGTCTCCAGCTTTTCCAGCACCACTGTCCTGATCCTTCTCATTCCGTCGTCAACACGCCTGGGCCGGTAATCCTTGTTCACCAGCCCACTCGGCCTGGCTCTTCTCCTCTGGGAGCCTGACTATAGATAGCAAGGTCCCTGAGCTAAAGGTCATCCTAGACACATCTCTAGCCAGAAGCCCCATCCTCTGCTGCCTGGCAGCTGGCCTGGTTTCAGGCTTCCCTATGGCTGGTAGCTTCGGGTAGAAGGGCACCTACCAGCACAGCATGGAGATGAAGGTTCGGAGGCGCAGCCCAGGTGTGTGGAGCAGAGTGCCAAGTCCTGCATGAGTTTGGTCCCCACTTGGTTCCTCCTGCATGGCTGACTGCAGGACCTGTGGGAGTAGGGGCCGTTAGCACCAGGTACCCACAGGCCCCACCCCGGGTCTCTGAGGCAGTTCCTGCACAAGGCCAGGGAGAGAATCTAAAGGGACAAGGCTGAGGGAAGGCCCAGCCCCGGATTACCTCCATGGTCAATGTGTCTCCCTCTGCCTTCTTCCGATTGATAGCAGCCACCCTCTGTAGTTCCTGCAGGCCCTGGTCCAGCTTGCCCACCGTGAGGAGCCAGCGTGCCGATTCTGGCAGCCACCTGAAGTGGAAGGGTGTTGGAGGGGGTTGCTGATTATGGCCCGCATTGCCTGGCCTGTATCACCCTCCTTGTCCTTCTGTCTCCTTTTGCATAAGGAGGTGATTTCAGTGGAATTGGAAGCCCAGCCTCAGGGCAGCTGTGGTCAGTGGAGACCATACAGGACGCTCTGACAGCAGTGGTATGAATAGCCAGGCCACCTAGGTTTATCACCAGGTTCCCCTGTGCCTTCCCTGCCAGCTTTCTGAGTTGAGGAGGGGGTTATGTTCTGTAGTCCCTGACCAGGCTACTGGATAGGGAGAGACCCTGTTGTCCCTTCCCACCTCCTTCTTGTCCCATGGCCTCTCCTCAGCCTCACCCATGAACCAGGCCTGGGTGCCAGAATGGGTTCAGAATGGCGACAGAACCACGGCGGCTGCCGTGGTGTCTTACCATCATGACATCTTTCCAAGTTACACGTGTTCCCTCCTGCCCTGCCTCGCACTCCAGCTGTACTTCTTCCTGCTACAAACAGCTTCACTGCCCCCTGCCAGGGTTCAGACTAGGGCCAGTGTCTGTAACAGCACCAAGCTCCTTTCTGTCTGCCCCTACCAGCCACTGATTCCTGGACCCTTGGACCCCACTGTGCCTGACTGTTTCCCTGGCCGTGTATCAGCCAGTTCTGTGTCAGGACTGCTGGGAGACAGTGACAGCTGCTCCATACCAACTTGCTTCTCATGCTCTCAGGATCAACGACAGCTCCCCTTCTGTCTCTGTATCTCTTTCTCATACACACTTGCTGCACCGAAATGCCCAGCCCTCTGCGCCTTCGGTAGTGACCACCACATAGCATTGCTCCCCCTCCAGGCCTGTGATTATAAAAGTTCCTCCCCACCCAGAGGACATGCTGTTCCCTTTCAGCAGCCACCCAGAGAGCCAACTGTTTCATATTCACCAGGACCCCAAGGGCCCCCGGTTTTGAAGGGAGTGAGAGTGCAGACAGAATAGGTGATTCTCAGTGACCTGTTGGGCATCCTGGTCCCACCTGGAGAGTAGGTGGAAGAAGTTAGGGGTAAGGAGAAGTCATGCAGGTGGTTGGAGACCTGAGGCTGGATGTGGGAGTCAAGGTGGGGTTGGAGATGGTGAGGGTTGGAGTAGGCGTAGGGATGAGGCAAGGTGAAGCAGAGATTTGGGTTCTGCAGCATGTGAAAGGAGCTGGAACTACTAACAAGGCAAGACCCCCTCCCCCCTTGAGGGAGGGAGTGTGGACTGTGACCCCAGTTTGCTGCTAGGACACCGAAAGATGGCACCTGGCTTGTTGCGGGTGAGTTGGACAGGGGACGCCTGAGCTTTGGGCAGCAATGGCAAACATCTCCAGGGCTCCGGTGGCTCACATCCAGCCCAGGCGGTCTTGACCCTAGAACTCCTAAACCCTCCATCTGCAGGCAAGGAAGAGGCTCCCACATTGCCCCCTGAGACTGGGCAGAGGCTCTTTCAAGGAGGGGGGCTGCAGCACCCACCATGAATATACAAAGAATAGGAAGAAGGGGGCAGACACAGCCAGCTGTAGCATCCTCCAGTCGCGTATACCGTAGGCCACGGATCCTGTCAGAACCTGCCCAAAGCTGAAGCCCAAGGCGTTCAGGGTCATCATCAAGGCGCTGGCCTGGGATGACGTCCACTCCATCACTGCAAGGAGCAAGGAAGGGGTCATTCCTGGGACCTGCATCCAGCCTCCCCAACCCAGCACCGGTCAGGGGACATACACAGAGTGGCTGAGCTCATCATGACACCGGCCACTGCAAAGGCCACCAGGAAGCGGAACAGGCAGTAGAGGGGGAGGGTGGGAATGAAGGCAGCTGCTGAGCCGGACACAGCCACCAGAAAATAGCTCCAGGTCAGGACCCTCCGGCGCCCAAACCTGCGGAACACACGGGGAAGCATGCCATTGGCCAGCGACAAAGGGCTGAGCCACCAAGGACTGCCCTGTTCCTCCTCCCCACCCAGATGAGGAAGGCACGAAGCCACATGTGGGGCTAGGCCCCCATTCTCTACCCATGGGAGGGTCATGAGGATGAGAAGGGTCAGCAAATGAGCTCCCCCTTTAGCAGAGGCAGCAAGGAGCAGCTGAAGGCTGGTATGTGGCAGAGGGGATTTTAGGAACGGATATTTGAGAGACGGTGGCACAACCCCCGATCCTGGAGAAAGTTGGTGAACCTGTGGCCTGGAGAGGACGTGGGGTTCCTTCAGGACATCCTGCCTGGACCAGGTGGGTGTACTCACCTGTCTGAGCCATGACCGAACACTGCAGCCCCTACCAGGATTCCAGCTAGGAAGATGGACTGGGCCATGGGCCTCAGGGCCTGGGAGTCACATACCAGGTTCCACTGGGGGGAAAGAGGGGCAGAGCTGAGGTCAGAAGGACAGAAGGGAACTGGGTGTGGCTTGGGCTGCGTGGGACAATGAGGGCACCCACAGGCTTAGGCGCTGGTCTCCTGTCACCCTTGTACAGGGTCAAAGGTCAAGACCCCTTTAGCTTTATCTGCTCTCTCCTGAGCCTTGGCCTTAGCCGAGAACCTTTCTGGAGGGTCCCTTTCTTCCTCTTGTCCCCTGGGACCTTCCTGTTTGCTGGGCAGCTGTTCTTCTCCACTGGCTTGGTTTGTCTGATGCTCTCCCCCCCCCCACACAAAGTCCCTGTCTCTTTTCAGTTCTCATCTCAAGACAGGCTTTCTCTGTGTGGCCCCTGCTGTCTTGGAAATCACTGTGTAGAGCAGGCTGGCCTTGAACTCAAGAGATCCGCCTGCCTCTGCCTTCTGAGTGCTGGGATTAAAGGCGTGTGCCACCATCATTTGGATCCTTCTTGTTTGTGTGTGTGTGAATGCATTATGAAAATGTGTGAGTGTGCATGATGTAGTGTGTGTGAATGTATGTATGGGTTTTGTGTGCGTGCATGAGGTAGTAGTGTGTGTGTGTGTGAATGCATGTATGAGAATGTGTGTGTATGTGAATGTATGTATGTATGTGTGTGTGTGAATGTATGTATGAGAACATGTGCATGTGCGTGGTATACTGTTTGTGAAGGTCAGAGTTCACTGTCTGGAGCTGTCTACCTTATTTTTGTGACAAGGTCTCTCCCTGAACTTGGGTTCACTGGTTAGGCTGGCTGGCTGCCGAGCCCCAGGCTGGGATTACAATCACGCCCCCACTGGGTGTGGATTTTCCGTGGGTTCAGAGGAGCTGAACTCAGGCCTTCAGGCTTACACGGCAAGCAGCTTGCCCATCTACCTCCCCAGCCTGCCAACACCTCTCCCAAGAGGCCAGCGCTTGTCCAGGTCCTCTGATCACTGGCTGATGCTGGGTGTGCCTCGAAGCACAGACGTTTGGGCAGAGCACCGCTGGCTCCTGTACAACAGCACCACAGTTTACAGGTTCCTGTGAGTGGGTGGCCCGGGGTGACAGCTGAGGCTCAGCTCCGGGGGGCTCAGAAACAGGGGTGCTTCCCCAGGTCAGTCACAGCTGAGGCTCAGCTCCGGGGGGCTCAGAAACAGGGGTGCCACCCCAGGTCAGTCACAGCCGAGGCTCAGCTCCGGGGGGCTCAGAAACAGGGGTGCTTCCCCAGGTCAGTCACAGCTGAGGCTCAGCTCCGGGGGGCTCAGAAACAGGGGTGCCACCCCAGGCCAGCCACAGCCGAGGCTCAGCTCCGGGGGGCTCAGAAACAGGGGTGCCTCCCCAGGCCAGCCTGTGTAGCCATAACACACCATGTGGCCCGGGCTGGCCTCAGACTCATGATAACCTTCCTACCTCTTTAGCTCTGGGGTCACAGGCCTGAACCACTAACTGCGACTTCACTGATGGACTTTCACTGCACATCTACACGGTTGCCCCAAATGAGGAGGCCGGGGAGGTGTCTCATTTTTGAGACCGGAACGTTTCAGTCCGGCCAACTGTGACAGTGACTTTGACCTCCCAAGTTCTGTTACCGTGGTCACGATTGTGGCCGTGAAGATGCTGTGGTTGTAGACCCAGCCGTCCTCACACGGCTCAGTGTCAGCATGGCTCCAGTTGGTGGCCGTGGCGTTGGGCTCTAGAAGCTGCCACTGAGGTTGGCGGAAGCGCCGGCACTGGTGGGGTTGCTGATCCGGACCAGGCGGGATGGAGATGGCCAGAAGGACTTCGGGCCCGAAGTCCGAGGCGACACTTGCCTGGGCAGTGCTGTTGTCCAGAAGAGCCACCCAACAGCGGTGGCGGGGCACAGCGGCTGAGAAGTTCTCTAGCATGTTCTGGGTGGTGACCCACAAAATGGGGGTCACCAAAGCCACCGTCTGGAGGAACTGAAACCTGCCCAGGCCTCCTACTCGATCCAGGAGTTCAGGAAACGCCATGGCTTTCTCCTGGGCACCACCATCCGACCTCCACCGCACAGAGGCTAGCCCAGGGCAGCGGGATCTGTCTCACCAGCCGGCTTCTCCCTGCACTCTGTCCACGCCGGCCTCCTTGCGAGCATGTCAGGGCAGCTGTGTCACTGAGTCAGAGCCAAACCAGGCTCTCGGGTATCCGCCTGCTGGCCGTCGCCCAGAGACCTGGAACCCTGCGCTGTAATCCGGAGGCCATGGGAACCTCTCAGAGACATGGCAGACCGTGACTCTCAGGAAAAGCCAAATTTGGGGAGCAAGGTGGGTGGAGAGGGAAGTCACTCTCACTGGAATTAAAGTGTGACTAGGAGCCGTTTAATAGGAGAGGGTTTAGTGAGCATTTCCTCAAAGTTTAACCAGGCCAACGGCACTGCAGATGCACGCCGCAGTTTCTCTCCTGCCTCTGTTCAGGTACCGCTCTCTGTCAGGGTGTGGTGGGACCTGGCCTGCTAACCCTGCTGCTCAGGGTGTTGGGGCTGTCAGCCCTCGGTGCTCCTGCCAACTTCCGAGGGACATCCTGACGGCTTTGAGATAACCCAAGAGAGGCCCTGAACAGAGGCAGGAGAGAAACCGCGGCGTGCATCTGCAGTGCCGTTGGCCTGGTTAAACTTTGAGGACATGCTCACTAAACCCTCCCCTATTAAACGGCTCCTAGTCACACTTTAATTCCAGTGAGAGTGACTTCCCTCTCCACCCACCTTGCTCCCCAAATTTGGCTTTTCCTGAGAGTCACGGTCTGCCATGTCTCTGAGAGGTTCCCATGGCCTCTGGATTACAGCGCAGGGTTCCAGGTCTCTGGGCGACAGCCAGCAGGCGGATACCCGAGAGCCTTGGGCCCGGGGGTCCTCCCAATCTCAAAGCTGAGCTGGCATGATCCTAGCTTGAGTGGCACCCTATGCTTAGGGATCTGTGAGTTCCCATGTCACCCCATCTCTGGGCCTCACTAGCCACCTGAAGATGCCGCTGCTCCTGCTCTTCGTCATGGATTCCCTGTACTGAGCCTGAATAAGCGTCTTACATTACCACATGCCCCTGCATGCTTTACGACAAATGTCCAAAACTGTTGAGACCTCTGTCTCTTCTCCAAGGCTCCTTGTCTGGTTTTTGTTTTTGCCCGTCATCACATGGTCATCAGTCTGGAATGGAGTCACAGTTCACACTCCTGCACCTCAACCTCCCCCCCAGGCCCCGCCACCAATCATGTCTCTAAGCCGGACTAGTTCCGAGGATTTCTTCCTCTGCCTCTGCGCTGCTCTGACTCCTGCCTGGCCTGTCTGCCTCGGCTCTGTCCCCTCCACCTGTCACCATGTTGCAACACGTCACACTAAGTCCTGCCTTGCCCGCCAGGTCCTCTAGAAGAGCAGTTTAACCACCGGGCTTCTCTCCAGCTCAGCTTGACTTCCATTTGGACGATTCCCTGGCTGCTGGGAGGGACTGTGTGGAGAAAATGTCCCCCAGGAAGCCATGGGAGTAACCCACGGTGGTGAGGGCTGGTGCAGAAAGGCCGGGGAGAAGCCTATGGGCACCGGGCACTGACTGGTTTTGGTTCAAGGTAGTCCTGGGAGTGGAAGAGGAAGCAGGTGGTAGGTGATGGGACGGAAGGTGCACATGACTATTCCTGACACAGACTTTAAAAAAAAGAAAGCATTTTAAATATGTGGTCTATATGGGGGAAGGGCTTGTGACCCTCCAATTGTCACTCGAAGCTACTGGGCTCATGTGTCAGCCATGGAGGGCAAGAGAGAATGGTGAATCTGTGTGATCTGACCCTGGTTAGCCTGAGCTGAAGGTGACACACAGTAATTCCGGCCTCAGTGGTGAGGGCTAGTCAAGGCCACCCCCAGACAGTCACGGGAGGGTGGGGATGTGGTCCTAGCTCTACACTGGGAGGCAAGGGGGCGTCTGTAGACAGTGTGCCGCCATCACTCTAGGGCCAATGTGTCATTAGTGCTTTGTTTCGAGAAGACAGTTCAGCTAGCTCGTGTGCCACTGGGAGCCCCCGTTAGAGATTGGGACCTTGATGACTGGTAAAGTGGGGACATTGGTTGGAGCTAGGTCCTTGAGCCCCAGAGGAGCAGGCCCTGGAGTCCAGCAGAGGCCATGGCCCAGCTACAGAGGTGAGGTTGCTCCTGAGGCCCTGAGGAATTTTCCTCTGTCGTATAGTATTGGGAAGACCAGGAGGGCTGGTCAGACAGACGGCGAGGAATGAGGACTTTTCGAGTCTGAGTACGGGAGAGATGTGTGTCTTAGGGGACGCAGCAGGTGTCCCATCAGTAGTCCCTCCAGCCTGGCTACCTTTTGGATCGGTGTTCCTTTGGTCCCTGGACCTTAGAGTTGAAAGGAGTCTGTTGAAGAGGGCACAGTGGTCTGTGGACGTCAGGAGATAGAGAGGAATGGAAAGAAGGCTCTGAGGTCTGGGTGAGAAGCAGGCTGAGACAGTTGTTGGTCTAGTTCTAAAGGCTTTCAGGGAAAGGCAGGTCCAAGAGCATAGGTGCGGTGGTTAGACCAGAAGAGACAGGGGAGACTGGGTTGCCTTAGTGTCTCTGCTGCCTTGGGCAGTGTTAGGCTGTAATATGGCTGTGTTTTCTAAACTCCAGTTCCAGCCATTCTTTGTCATCATTTGTTTCTCGGTCCTGGGGCACACGGTGGGCATCTTGACTTTCTGGCCTGATCATGCAGCAGGGTTTTTTTGGTGCATGCATCCTCCTGCTCCCCAATATCCTGCGGTGATGGCAGCTGCCTCTGGCCTCTAGCCAGGCAGGAGAAAGGGCAGGCCAGTCTGAGAGAGTCAACTGTGTGTGACTCAGCAAAGGCCTGGGTCGGGGCGGGACTCATAAATCCCGGAGGCTGCTGGAGGAGGCAACAGCCTAGGGTGGCTGTTTGTGGCTCTCCAGTGCTTCCGAGAGAAGGTCAGAGCTCTTGGCAGTCCTCTCCCCCCTCTGTTGTCTGGTCTTGACCCACATAAATACACACTCCCCGACCTCTGTTCCTTTCTGTTCCTCTTACCAGAATTGGCCGTGTCCTTTCCATCTATTCCCTGTCGCTCCTTCACATCAGCCTGTGGGGGAGAGATGCCTGCTGATGTCTGCCCCAGGTGGGTGCCCTGAGTCGGGGCACAGGCTTCCAGTCTCCAGAGGATGGGAAGGCCTGTTCTCTGGTCTCCCCTCCTCCAGCTGTCCAGCATCTCGAGGAGCTGTGAAGCCCCAGCCATGTGCTACCCAGACGATTCCCCCAGCCCCTCTGGAGCGTGGCGCAACTCCGTGTTGCTTGCTCTAAATGGCTCTCCTGGGATGTTCCGAAAGTCTGGGCCATTGCCCTTCCATAGCAGCACCGGCTCCACTCCTGATCGCTACTGAATGTGCTCTGGACATGACCTCAAGATCACCTCAAAGTTACCTACGGAGCACCCAAGACCTGCTTCCTTCCGTGTTGATGATGATGATCAAGGTGGTGGTGATTGCAGTGAGGATGGTGGTGGTGATGGTGGTGGTGATGATGGTGATGGTGGTGGTGATGGTGGTGATGGTGGTGATGGTAGAGAGGATGGTGGTGGTGATGGTGATGGTGGTGATGGTGGTGGTGATGATGGTGATGGTGATGGTGGTGGTGATGGTGGTGATGGTGGTGATGGTAGAGAAGGTGATATTTGGGATAAAATGGCAAGGATGATGGTGGTGGAGACGATGGTGAGATTGTTGATGGTGGGAATCATGGTGAGGATGATGGTGATGGAAATGGCTGTGATGGTGATGGCAGCCAATGGCCACTGACTCTTTAGTATACATTGGCCACTATTCTGAGTCCTTTTTTCTTGTGCTTGACCTATGTAATCATTGTGACATTATTCCTGGGCAGACAGACTGTTCCTGTACACACATTTATAGACGTGGATCCTGAGGCTGAGGGCAGTGAGGCCAGGCCATTGCTGCCTGTGGTAGGGTCCTGCCCCCTCGTCCGAGCCCTCGGATACCAGTTTGCCTGAAAGAAGGCTCCCTGAGGGGATGTGGTACACGGCACCTCTGTCCCATCATCTGCCTGCTCTCCTGATTCACTACTGTCCAAAGAGGAAAGACCCTAAGCTCCAGGGTCCACTTCCCCTGATCCTCTGCCTCCTCAAGCAGCTCCAGGAAAGTGCCTGTGGTGTCCGTGGTGGCTGCGAGGGGCCACCTTTGCGTTCACAAACCACTCACTGGCCTGTTCGGCCTCTACACCAGATTCCAGGTTTGTGAGCACATAGCCCAAAGGCCCCTAGTAGGCTTTCTCAGACGGAAGTAGCCCCTTTCCCTGAGCTGACTTCTAGGGCCACCCATCCTCACAGCAGCTTTCTCCTGCCTGCCTGTGGTCCTGGCTACCACCCAACAGGCACAGGGTCCCCTGACGTTTCTGCTGATCCTAGGAGCATACTACAGCATTCAAGAGCACTTTCTCTGGGCTCAGGCAACGGGCAGCTACCTCTGTGTCTTACTGCCCATCTGGAGGCTGCATGTTGGGGACAAATGACTGGGGTGGCCAGAGGCTGAAAGCCTGGCATCAGCTGGATAGGCAGCTGGACCTGGGAGTGAGTGTACATGTGGCTTTAACCAGGCCCTCGTGGGAGTGCCCCTTTCGGCCCCTTCTGTCCTACTCCCTGGCTCTCTGCTTCCACGGAGGGCGCCTGTAGCTCAGTGAACAAATCTGCCCTAAGTAGGTCAAGGAGAGCCTCTGAGTAGCTGGCTCTACGCTCTTGCTCTTCCTTTCATGTGCCCAGCGGCTCCGGCAAGTCTGGCCTCTCTGCTCCGAAGGGACTTTGCTCTCCTTGCGACGTCAAAAAGATATTTCATGTTAAAATTCAACGCAGGATGTTAACCAGCCGTCGGAATGGGGCTGTCAAGACGAGGCTGCTCAAACAGGTTGAACCTCACACCGGGTCTGTGTTCTGAGAGGGTCCTGCCCATGCTGTGACCAGCTGGTGCATTTGGACAAGGCTAGGAAGGGAATACTGCCCCATCCGCTGTGTCATCTTTCTCCGTGGCTCTCTCCCGATTCTCAGCCTGACTTGGGGATCCCTGCTTTTACTGCAGGGTACCACATATGGGCTTCCTGGGAGGGCTGGTGGAGGAGGGGCTAGGAATATCCCTTCTAAGGAAGGTTTCTAAGAAGATACCAGAACCATCCTGATTTTGGGGGGGGGGGATGCAGAAGTGGATTTTGGCAGGTAATCTCATCTCACCAGAAAACAGAGCGGTGACATTTAGCTGGCAGGACACCAACCTGGGGTACAGACTGGGTCTCTGACCTTGCGTTTTTGTGGACCAAGAATCTACACCCACCAAGAACTTAGCACTGGCCGTGGTTTCAACAGCGCCCACAGGTGCTCCTGAGCCAGCAGCCAGGTCTGGCGGTTGTGCGCAGGCAGCTGCGAGCCTGTGTGGCCTCAGTGCCTGTTCTGCTCGTTTCCCGGAGAAGCCCACCACCATCTCTGCGCCTCAGTGTCCTTCCCTGGAACACCAATAACAGCTCTGCTCTCGAGAAGCTCTTGTGATGGTTGAGTGTGTCAACAGCTTACACCCGTCCTTGTCAAGCAGCGAGCGCACTGTCCATGCCGTTGTTAGGATCATTAGCATGATAATTATCGTCATTATTTTTAATTGTTTTGACGAGGCCACTTGTAGGTAGCTTGTGGGAGCCACTGAGGCTGAATTTGAGCAGCGCCCCTGGCGAGCCGTGGTTGGCAGAGCCAGGTCGGCATTTGGAAGCCGAGCGGACCCCGCACTGTTTGCCACAGATCGCCACAGGCAGGTGAAAATCTGGGTCGAAGATGACTCATCTTTTCACATATGGCTAATGTGTGCTTGGTGGCTCTGACAGAGAGCTCCGTTTTTTGTCTGCTGAGGGCACCTGTGAGGCAGATGCTTCGGGAACTGGGCTCCTGAGAACCGAACACAGTTGGCTCACTCCCAGGCCTGCCTTTTCGGCAGAATTTAAAAGAGGGTTTGGAGACACACTGGAAGCTTCCATATCCTGTCCCCTGCAGAGATGTCTCAGCCAGTGCCCTGTGATGTGGCCTCTCTGTCTATCCTGGATAGGTCTTCACCCTGCAAAAAGCCTTTTTCTACACTCACACCCACACATGTACACACACAGGTATGCAACATGGACACACGTGCCTGCACTGCTTACCTCACACAGGAAGGACACGAAGGGCTAGAGCTTCGAGCAGATGGAATCAGAGAGGGTGAGGCTGTGACCGTGTGGCCCGTTGGCCTCTTCATTCTCTTTTCTCTCTTCCTCCCACCCACCCATCCCTTCCTCCATCTACCTACTGGCCTAATCCGCCCATCTACCCATTCATCAGTCTGCTGGTTACTGAAAAGACAGCTTGAGGGGCTGGTGTGTGGCTCAGTCAACAGAGTGCTCGCTTAGCGTGAAACCCTGGGTCTGATTCTGTGGTGCCTGTCATCCCACAGTATGGAGGTGAGGAAAGGAGGATCTGCGGTTCAAGATCATCTGTGGCTACAGAGAGCTCGTGTAGATGCGAGAGGCTGTCACATGCATACATACATACATACATACGTACATACATACATACATAGGATAGCATGTATTGGGCCTTGGCACAGCGCTCTGGGGGTGAGTGTCCCAGCGGTGTGTCTTGAGAGGTTGGGGTTGGATGTAGAGCCATCCGCTCACTTCATCCGTGAAGACAGAATCTATCAGGATATGGGATGGGATGGAGGGAGAGGTGGGAGGGTCTGTGGGTAGCCCGGCCTCCCCAAGGAAAGTATACATGCGCACTCTGGGCTGGAAGGGTGTGCTCAGCAAACTTGTGTGTGAAGTTGGAGCTGCCAAGTTCATAGCACTGTGTGCCAAGTGGGAAGGGCAGCAGGGGAGGGGTGGGAGCCTGTGTAGACTCAGGCCCATCCACATAGAACCCTGGCTGAGGGGGCACATCGTGTAAGGTTTTAGGACTAAACCCTGAGTGGGATTGTGGCAGCCATCTAGAAACTGTCTTTTCTTCTTCTTCTTCTTCTTCTTCTTCTTCTTCTTCTTCTTCTTCTTCTTCTTCTTCTTCTTCTTCTTCTTTTTCTTCTTCTTCTTCTTCTTCTTCTTCTTCTTCTTCTTCTTCTTCTTCTTCTTCTTTTTCTTCTTCTTCTTCCTAAAAAGCATCAACTCTTTACTTGGCCCAACAAGGAAGAGCAAGGCCTATGGGCAGGAGAGCCCACAGCCTGGGTGAGAGCGATTACCTGTCATGTGGAAGCTGTACCCTGGGGCTGATCATCGGTAGCTACCCAGTTTGGTCTCCTGGGGAGATTAACATGTATAACAGTATCTTCTTTAAAAAAAACCCAAGCCAACAAACTCATCTAAGGATTTCTAAAAGAATGCTCTGTGTGTGTTTGTGTGTGTGTGTGTGTGTGTGTGGTGAGGCCATAGGCCCTGGATTCCACGGAGTCACAGGAAGCTGTGATTCGCATGCCATGTATGCGGAAAACTGAACTCTTCTGCAGGAAACAGCGTAACGACCACCTTCAGGGCCAGCTGTGTTCCTGATGGGGCCGCATCCTCACCGTGACTGCCTAATAACGCACACCTCTCACTCTGCCCTGCTCCCTCCTTTATTCAAAGCTAAAGCTTGTATCAGCACCCCGCGGTGAAGTTAGGGGTCACTGGACCCCTTTGCCTGTTTATCTTCCCAGCGGCCTTTTCATCATTCTTTGTCTCTTTAATAGTGTTCGGGGCAGTTGGCCAGATCTGGCTTATCTGGGTCCCTGGAGTGGAGGCTATAGCCTTTAACTCCAGTTACCGAGTGGGGTTAGGTGTGAGAGAAGGGGGGCTTGACAATAACCCTTAGGCTTCCAGCGTCCACGGCCAAGTAGAACTCAGTGCCATTGACCCAGACAGGGCCGCCCAAGGTCTGGGGAAAATTGAGAGTTCCGTGTGGGCTATTGTGGAGGATAAAAGGTGAATAATGTTGTGAAGGGTCTGCAGGGCACAGATGGTGTTGGGAGGGTCCTGCTGCTGTGTCTGTGTCCCTGACTCTAGGAGCCTGGTGAGAAGGAAGCCAGTGCCTGAAGTCTGTGCCAGAGCTGGTGGCAGGTGGAGCTGTGTGGCTTGACCCCTAAGACCTGTTTGATGTGGTTCACAGGCTGTGATTTGAAGCAACCCAGCCAATGTGGAACACTGGGAGATTTCACACAAAAAGTCATTTCTAATTTTTTTTTTTAAAAAAAGAAAAGAAAAAGAAAAAGAAATCTCTGGGCTCATGGGCTCCATGGCAAAGACTAGGTGGTCCTGAATAGCTAATGCCCTCAGTTGCACCAGTGAGCTCTGCACTGCCCCCTGCAGGTGAGCCCAGTACTGTTGCCTCCCAGGCCAAGCCACACACTGCCTTCTGCAGGTGAGTCCTGCCTTGCCCCTGGCAGGCTGAGCCATGACCTGTTCACTTCAGGCCATTGATCATTAAAAGTCACCCATTATTCGGACTTCCTGATCACCCACCAATATGTTGCTTCTTCACCATATCTCCTTCTTTGGCCTGTGATGATTTCTGATTTCTGGCTTCCTTCCTTTCTTTCTTCCTTCCTTCTTTTAAATTGTGTGTGTGTGTGTGTGTGTGTGTGTGTGTGTGTATTCATGTGAGTGAGTGCAGGAGGCCACAGAAGTGTGGGATCCCCCTGGAGCTGCAGTTACAGGTAGACGTGAGCCACCGCTGTGGTCCTGAGAATTGAACTCTGGTCCTCTGGAAGAGCCGTGCAAACTCTTGTCCCCCTGAGCCACCTCTCCAGCCCCAGTGTCTGTCTTATTTCTTGTTTATCATGACCTTGACCGCTTTGGGGAGTAACACTCGGACTTTCTGTAGGGGGAACTCTCAGTTTGGGTTTTCCGAATGTTTTTCTTGTGCTCAGGCAGGGTATGGGCCTTAGGGAAGCTCGGTGAGGTGACAGGCATGCTCATTGTATGAACGTGCGAACTGTGGTGTAGGTATGCACTAAAGACCACTAAGAACACCGGGCCTAGTCTTAGGGAACCTTACTAAGGTTGTCTTAGGTCGCTGCGCGGCACTGTCCAGTTTTGTCTGGTCTTGGTTGCAGCAACAGTTTTGTGTTCTCCAAAGAGAGCTCTTCAGACAGGACACAGCAGCAGCATTTGACTAGAGCAAGCAAGGCAGCAAGGACATGCTCTTTAGAGAGACAACAGGCCACGTGAGCAGCAAGGACCCGGATCTTAGCAGACACAGGCTGTGTCTCTCTTCTCTCTGCTATGTCCTCGCTTGTTCTCCAGGGCGGGCTCTCTGGGAAAGGGGCATATTCTTTTCAGAAATCCATTTTCCCCAGAATTCAGTTAGTTTTACGGAGACATAAAAGATAGAAAAACATGCATAAAAGGGGGGCTGGAGAGTTGGCTCACTGGCTAAGAGCACCGACTGCTCTTCCAGAGGGCTAGAGTCAGATTGATTCTCAGCACCTCTGCTATAACTCTCAACCATCTGTAACTCCAGCTCCCGGGAATCTGATGCCCACTTTGGGTCTCCACTGCATGCACAGGCACACAGACACATAAGTTAAAGGTAAACAAATCTTTTTTTTTTTTTAAAGAAAATGCGTCAGGGTTCAAGTTCACTGGAGGAAAGAGGAACAGCCCACCTCATATGTTCCCCAGGCTAGACATTACTGGGAGAAATTAGAGCTGACCCAGCTGGTTGGCCATTCTACTCACTGTTCTTTGCTTCCTGTCTCATTGACCCCTGCCATCTCTACATCCTGCTTGGGGACACTGAGCTGTCACAGCTGGAGAGATCACCACTGCCCGGTATTTCCTGGGTCCTCTTTTGGGAGCTTTTTGGTCAGTTTCTCCTAGAGCTCACCTCCTGCTGACCAAAGTTCTCTGAAACCTATGCCTGTCCCAAGATAATGTGGAAAGACAATCCAAGCACAGTGTCAGGGCAGGCTAGGTCACTGACCACACACACACACACACACACGCACAGAGACATAGCCCAGCTGAGAGAGCCCACCTCAAGCTCATGGACAGACCCAAGCAAACCTTCCTCAAGCCCTTCAGCCTCCCTGTTTCCCCGCCTGCCTCCTCTCCACGCTTGGTCTCCTCAGCCTCTCCTTCCTTGTTCCTTGCTTTCACTCTGCCCTTGGAGAGAACTCAGAGTGCTCACCCAGCCCTTTAGCCCCCGTGTCCTGGACTCAGTGTGCACAGAGCCCTCCCCCATGTCATACCCCATCCTTCCCTCTCACAGGCACGGCTGAGGACAGGTCCACGCGTTGTGATTGATCTGAGACCACAGAATCCCACAGGAATAGCACCAAGCTTCACGTTGTTGGAGTATGCGGACCAAGCTGTATGTGAATGAGAAAGGTGTGAGTGTTTGGGCGATGGCCGC
This sequence comes from Pachyuromys duprasi, assembly GCA_028658305.1. Classification (NCBI taxonomy): domain Eukaryota; kingdom Metazoa; phylum Chordata; class Mammalia; order Rodentia; family Muridae; genus Pachyuromys; species Pachyuromys duprasi. The sequence goes on from CM053762.1 coordinate 24,049,366, forward strand.
TTCGGGCGGTGGACACGGGGCTGGCAGCGCTGGAAGGGCTCTGTGTCTACAACTCAGCGTGGAGATTTATTTGATCATGACTGAATTTTTTGTTCTTGCAGTGCTGGGGATGAACTTGGGTCTCAGGCACATGAGCTTCTCTTCCACTGAGTCACACAGTCAGCCTTGTGATTCTTACTGTCTGCCTCAGGGATGAGGGAGGGAGAAGAGACTCACTGTGCAGCCCTGGCTGGCCTAGAACTTACATCTGGCCTATTTATTGATGTGTTTATTTCTTTATCTGTGCGCGCGCGTGCATGTGCATTTGTGGTGCGTGTGCATTTGTGTGCGTGCATGTGTGGATGTGGGCGTGCGTGTATGCATTCGCGTGCTTTTGCTTCTGTCAGAAGACAGCTTTATGGCAATGGCTCTCCCTTTCCACCGTTCCAGTCGTCAGGCGCACAGCAAGCGCCTTTTACTCAGCCGTCTCGAAGGCCCTTGGTCACCTGTTCATCCGCTGATTAGCGTTTTGGTTGCTTCAGCTTTTGGTAATTGCAAACAAAGTTGCTGCAAAGGTTTATGTGTTAACTGTTATAGCATCCTGTGCGTTCCTTCCTCCTGCTGAACACTCAGGAAGGTGGCGGGCCCCGTGGTGGGTGGATGCTAATTTTCTCCATGGTTAACACAGGTTAACTCTAGGGCAGGTCCCTCAGTCTCCTGTTTTCAGAACTTTAACCAATTATGTATCTTTGCACTGACTGCTGCCCACCGCAAAAAGAAGCTTCTCTGAACGTGGCCAAGAGCAGCCCAGGCAGTTTGGAACCAGGAGCCGGGTGGATGTGGACAGTCGGTTAAAGTAATTTTAAAAATTACAGATTGTTAAAAATAAGATTTTTTCAGTTCTTTTAAAAATCTATTTTATTTACTTTTGTATTCACTTTACAGCCTGATCACAGACCCCTCCTCCCTTTCCAGTACCACCCTCTCACCCCTCCCCCACCCCTATTCCCTATCCTCAGAGAAGGTGAGCCCCCCCCCACCATGGGTACCAACCCACCCTGGCACATCAAGCCGAAGCAGGGAGCATCCTCTCCTACTGAGGCTCTGACAAGGGAGCCCAGCTATGTGAAAGGGGTCCAATGACAGACCACAGCGTCAGAGACAGCCCCCGCTGAAATTGTTAGGGGACCCACATGAAGAATGAGCTGCACCTCCACTGCATATGGGCCTAGGTCCAGCCCGTGCACGCTCTTTGGCTGGTGGTTCAGTCTGAGGCCCCAAGGGCTCAGGTTAGTTTACTCTGTAGGTCTTCTTGTGGTATCCTTGACCCCTCCGGTTCCCTCAATCAATAATTCCACAAGGCTCCTGTCTGCAAGCATAGCAGAGAATCATTAATGGTGTCAGGGTTTGGCTCTCTCCCATGGGGTGGGTCTCAAGTTGGGACAGCCATTGGTTGGCCATTTCCTCAATCTCTGCTTATCCCTTTATCCCTGCATATCTTGTAGGCAGGGCAAATTTTGGATCCAAGGTTTTGTGGATGGGTTGGTGTCCCCCTCCCCTGACCGGAAGTCCCACCCATCTACAGGAGGCAGCCTTCTCAGGCTCCATACCCCCTACTGTAGAAGTTTTAGCTAGGGTCACCCCATAGATTCCTGGAAGCCTCTTCCATCCCAGATAGGATGCTCCCTCCCACTGATGTCCATTCTCTCCCAGCCTTCCCCCTCCCCGCTCCTGATCCCCACCCTTGTTCCCCTCCCTCCCCCTCTCCCTCCATCTACCTCAGGTATCTATTTTATTTCTCCTTCTGAGTGAGATTCAAGCATCCTCCCTTGGGCTCTCCTTGTTACTTGGCATTCTTGGGTCTGTGGATTGTGGCATGGTTATCCCGTACTTTATGGCTAATATACACTTATAAGTGAGTACAAACCATGTGTGTTTTTTTGGGTCGGGGTTATCTCACTCAGGATGATGTTTTCTAGTTCCACCCATTTGTCTGCAAATTTCATGACTTCCTTCTTTTTAATAGCTGGGTAGTATTCCGTCGTGTAAATGTACCACATTTTCTTTATCCGTTCTTCAGTTGAGGGACATCTGGGTTGTTCCCAGCTTTTGTCTGTTACGAGTCAAGCTGCTGTGAACATAGCTGAGCAAATGTCTTTGTCAAATGGTGGAGCATCTCTTGGTGTATGCCCAGGAGTGGGGGAGCTGAGTCTTGAGTTAGAACTACTGCTGTATTTTTTTTTTTTGAGAAACTTCCAAACTGATTTCCAAAATGGTTGTAAAAGTTTACATCCCCACCAGCAATGCAGGAGGGTTCCCCTTGCTCCAAATCCTTGCCAGCATGTGCTGTCGCTTAAGTTTTTGATCTTAGCTATTCTGACAGGTGTAAGGTGGAATCCCAAGTTGTTTTGATTTGCATTTCTTTCCTGGCTAAGGATGTTGAGCATTTGTTTAAGTGCTTCTTGGCCATTATAGACTCATGTTGAGAATTCTTTGCTTAGTTCTGTACCCCATTTTTTAATTGAATTATTTGGTTTGTTGGTGTTTAATTTCTTGAGTTCTTTACCTATTTTGAATAACAGCCCTCTGTCAGATGTAGGGCCGGTGAAGAGCTTTTCCCAACCTGTAGGCTGTCAATTTGTCCTGTTAACAGTGTTCTTTGCCTTGCAGAAGCTTTTCAGTTTTATGGAGTCCCATTTATTAATTGTTGATGTTAGAGCCTGAGCTGTTGGTACCCTATTCAGGAAGTTGTCTCCTGTACCTATATGTTCAAGGCTATTGAACACTTTCACTTCTGTTATATTTATTGTATCCAGTCTTATGTTGAGGTCTTTGATCCACTTGGACTTGAGTTTTGTGCAAGGTGATAGATACGGATCTATTTAAATTCTTCTGCATGCAGGCATCCAGCGCTGTTTGTAGACACTTTCTTTTTTTCCACTGTATGGTTTTGGATTCTTTGTCAAAAATCAAGTGTCCACAGGTGTGTGGGTGTATTTCTGGGTCTTGAATTTGATTCCATTGATCTTCTTTTCTGTTTTCATACCAATACTATGCAGTTTTCATTGCAATTGGTCTGTAGTACAGCTTGAAATCAGGGGTGGTGATACCTCCAGATGATCTTTAGTGTACAGGATTGTTTTAGCTATCCTGTTTTTGTTTTTGTTTCCATGTGAAGTTGAGAATTGCTCTTTCCAGATCTGTAAAGAATTGTGTTGGAATTTTGATGGAAATTGCATTGAATCTGTAGTTTGCTTTTGGTAAAATGGCCATTTTTACTATATTAATCCTACTGATCTATGAGCATTGGAGATCTTTCCATCTTCTTATATCTTCCTCAATTTCTTTCTTCAAAGACTTGAAGTTTTTCTTGTACTGGTCTTTCACTTGCTTGGATAGAATTTCACTAAGATATTTTATATTATTTGTGGCTATTGTGAAGGGTGTTGCTTCCCTAATTTCTTTCTCAGCCTGTTTATCATTTGTATAAAGGAGGAATGCTGATATATATTTATTTTTTAGTAATTTTGTATCCATCCACTTTGCTGAAGGTGTTTATCAGCTGTGGGAATTCTCTGGTAGAATTTTTGGGGTCATTTATTTATACTATCATAGCATCTATGAATAGCTTTGACTTATTCCTTTCCAATTTGTATTGGATCAAATTGGATCAAGATCCCCTTGATCTCCTTTAGTTGTCTTATTGCTCTAGCTAGATCTTTAAGTACTGTATTGAATAGATACGGATCCTTGTCTTGTCCCTGATTTAGTGGAATTGTTTTGAGTATCTCTATTTAATTTGATGTTGGCTATCAGCTTGATATATATTGCCTTTATTGTATTTAGGTATGTGTCGTGTAGCCCTGATATTTCAATACTTTTGTCAAAGGCCTTTTCAGCATCTAATGAAATGACCATGTGTTTTTGTTTTTGTTTTTCACTTTGTTTATATGGTGGATTACATTGATGGATTTTCATATATTGAATCATTCCTGAGTTCCTAGGATGAAACCTACTTGATCATGGTGGATGATATTTTTGATGTGTTTATGGATTAGGTTTGCGAGTATTTTATTGAGTATTTTTGCATCAATGTTCATAGGGAAATTAGTCTGAAATTCTTTTTCTTTGTTGAATCTTTGTATGGCTTGGGTATCAGGGTAACTGGCCTCATAGAATGAGTTTGGTAATGTTCCTTCTGTTTCTACTTTGTGGAATAGTTGAGGGGTATTGGTTTTAGCTCTTCTTTGAAAGTCTGGTAGAATTCTATACTAAAAATCATTTGGCCCTCAGCTTTTATTTGGTTGGGAGACTTTTAATGACGGTTTCTATTTCCTTAGGGGTTATAGAACTATTGAAATATTACCTAATCTTGATTTAACATTGGTAAGTGGTTTCTAGAAAATCATCCATTTCATTTAGATTTTCCAATTTTGTCAAGTACAGGCTTTTGAAGTTAGACCTAATAATTCTTTGGATTTCCTCAGGATCTATTGTTATGTCCCCCTTTTCATTTCTGATTTTGTTAATTTGGATGCTGTCTCTTTGCCTTTTAGTTTGGCTAAGGGTTTATCTTTTTTATTTTCTCAAAGAACTGGCTCTTGGTTTTGTTGATTCTTTGTATTGTTCTCTTTGTAATTTATTGATTTCAGCCCTGAGTTTGATTATTTCCTGCCATCTACTCCTCTTGGGAGTGTTTGCTTCTTTGTGTTCCAGAGCTTTTATATGTGCTTTTAAATTGTTAATATAAGATCTGTTCAATTTCTTTTTTAATTACATTTTTATTTTTTTATATTAATTACAGTTTATTTACTTTGTATCCCAGCTGTAGCCCCCTCCCTCATCTGTTCAATTTCTTTATGAAGACTTTTAGTGTTATGAACTTTCCTCTTAGCACTGCTTTCATTGTGTCCCATAAGTTTGGGTATGTTGTGGCCTTCATTGTCATTGAATTCTAGAAAGTCTTTAATTTCTTTCTTTATTTCTTATCTGACCCAGTGATCATCGAGTAGAGAGTTGTTCAGTGTCCATGAGCTTATAGGCTTTCTGTTGTTTGTGTTGTTGTTGAAGTCCAACTTTAATACATGGTGGTCTGATAAGATACAGGGATTACTTGAATTTTCTTGTATCTGTTGAGGTTTGTTTTGTGACGGACTATTATATGGTCAGTTTTGGAGAAGGTTCTATGAGGGGCTGAAAATAAGGTACAGTCTTTTGTGTTTGGTTAAAGTGTTCTGTAGATATCTGTTAGGTCCATTTGATTGATAACATTGGTTAGTTTAAAAAAATCTTTTAAAAAATTAAATTATTATGGAGAGGCATGTTGTCACATGTACATGTGGCCAGAGCACAGCTTTGTTGAGTCTGTTCTCTCCTTCCATCCTTCCATGGGCATGTCTGTATTTGGAATTCTGCTGAACAAATATTTTCAGTATTAGGGCTTCAACCCTGGGACACAAACATGTGAAACAAGTGCTCTCTCACTGAGCCACAGCCTAGACCTGCGTTCTTCTTGAAGAATTGTCTCAGCTAATTCAGTCCTTTGTGTTTTCATGTAAACATTAGCATGTGCTTGTCATTGTTTTGTTGGTATGTTTGAGGCAGGGTCTTATTTAGTCCAGGCTTACTCTGGAAGTTGCTGTGTAGCCAAGGATAACTTTGAACCCCTGGTCTTCTTGCCCCCCCCACTTACATCCTGAAATCACAGCCTTGTGTCTCCACTCCTGGCTTTGCTTGTCCATCTATACAAAGGAGGATGTTGACATGGGGTTACATTGAATCTGTGAGCCAAATTGTGTAGAATTGGCATTTTAATAATATTGAGCTGTCTAATCCCAAACACAGGCCAATTGTACATTATTTAGGCCTTTGTTTATTCATTAGCTTATGCATTTGTTCCTCATAGCATCATTCATTAGGTACCTCTCCTTCATTGAATTATCCCCCCTCGGTACCACTTCTTCCCCATACAGTTGTTAAATGGGTTTCACATTAACATATTCGCTTTCTGTAAAGTTACTGGTTCACAGAAATAGTTGGATTTCATGCATCAAACTTGCATTCTGCAACTTGCAATCTCAATTATTTTAGTAACTTGTAGGTAGGTTATTATGTAGCCCAGTGAGCTAGTTGCTTTTGCTGTTGTTGAGACAGAGTTTCTGTGTGTAGCCCTGGCTATCCTGGAACTCACTCTGTAGACCAGGCTGGACTTGCACTCAGAGAACCGTACCCCTGCCTCCCAAGTGCTGGGATTAAAGGCCCAGGCCACCATTTCTTGGTGAGCTGGTTAGTTTAAACTACCAACTGCACACAACCTAGACTCACCTGAGAGTCTCACCGAGTAGCTTGACCTGTGGACGTGTCTGTGGGGCACTGTCTTGATTTTTGATTGATGTAGAAAGAACTATCCTGAATGTGGGGACGCCCTTTCATGGGATAGCTGAGCAAAGAAAGCTTCCTGAGCAGAAGCAGGGAGCAGAAGCAGGGAGCGAGGATGGTTTGCTGTCACTCTGCTCTAGACCGTGGATGTGGTGTGACTGGCTGTTCGAGTTCTTGCCATTACTGTGTGAAGGGCTCTAGCAAGCCCCAGCGTGGCAATCACAGGCCAGAGCAAACATTGGAGACAGGTTCTGCCCGTTTACCCTCTTCTCTCTCCCTTGCTAGAAACCGTTACATTCCTAAAGCTATCCCCCAAGGCTTATTCCCTTTTTTTTTTTTTTTTTTTTGGCCACGTCCTCCTCCTAAGGCTGACCACCAAGGTACAGCTAGCAAAGTATTTAAGTCTAGCAATCAAAAGCCCCCCTTGGCTCACCTAATGTCCAAACAAAATTAAATACCTCATCCTAACACAGGGTTCCCCCTTTTCCTTTATAAACCACCATTTTCCTGTGTACCGTGTCTGTCTCCTCTCTGACCAGAGGCTAGGGTAAATACCCCTTCCTCCTCTCCCTTCTCCTCTTCCTTGTTCCTCTTTCCTTCTCCCTCATCCCCTGTCTTCTGTCTTTGTCTCTTTTTCCCTGCTCTTTGTCCCTCTGGAACAAATAAATCCCCTTTGTGCTGAGAATCTGGTCTTGAGGCGCCCTGTACCAACTTCAAGGTTCTTTCACTGTGACATGGAATTTATGCCCAATGAACCCCGATTCCCTCCTCCAAGTTGCTTTCAGTCTCAGTGAACCTTCCTGTGAGAAGGGGTTAACCAGGCTGCTAATCACAGCGGACATACAGCTAGAACACTGGGCTATTTTCAAACCCCTGGCCATCTTCTCGCCTCAAGCTCTGGGTTGACGGACTTTCAGGGCTGTCTCACCACACATGGCTTTCAGTGGTCAGCACTGAGGAGAAGCTTCAAGAGTAGCACTCCTAGCCATCCCATGTCAGCAGGAAATGACCCCGCTAGGACAGCAGGGTGGCCCGCGGGGGCGCAGATGTCTTCTATCACTGGAGGTAGTCCTGTTTTCCTTATGTTGCTTTCTGGGGATGGATTTTGAACTTTTGCCAATGCTCTTTGCATATCTATTGAGAGAAACATTTTATTTATCTATTTTGAAATTTTGGGGGTGTATATATGTTGAGACAAGATTTAACTTTGTAACCCAGGCTGGCTTTAAATATGTAATCCCCCTCCTCGGCCCCACAAGTACTGAGGTCACCTGAGTACCCTGCCAAGCCAAACTTGAACCTTTTTGTTTTAAGTTGGTTAATAACTTAATTTTTTAACCTGATTTTCAAATCTTCAACCAACTTTGCATTCCTGGAATAGAGTTAATTTGGTTGCAGTTCCCTTTTTACAACATGTTATTATTAATAGACTCAGCTGTCCACTTCCAGGCCAAGCTTGAGCCTTTTTGTTTTAAGTCAGTTAATAATTTAATTTGTTAATCCGATTTTCAAATCTTCAACCAACTTTGCATTCCTGGAATAGAGCTCATTTGGGTACGGTTCTCTTTTTACAACGTTATTGTTAATAGATTTAGGAGTTAACTCTTTCAGGCTGTTCTGTTTGTGTTTTGGTCACAGGCTGCAGAAGTCGCTCAGGGTAAAGTGCCTGCCTGGTGCCTGGCATCTGTGAGGCCCTTATCTTCAGCACCACAAAGAAAGAGAATTGGTGTCTGTGTTCATGAGGGATACTGGTTCATAGTTTCCTGCTAATATCCTTGGCTGGGTTTGTAATGGGGTAATGCTGGCCTCACGGAATTACTTGGGAAATATCACCTTTATTCGGCTTTCTGGAAGAGTTTGTTTAGAACTGCTGCTGTTTCTTGCTGAAGTGTTTGGCAAAATTTCCTAGTGAAGCTGTCCTGCCTGAGCCTGGAGTTTTCTTTGTGAGAAGGGGTTAACCATAAATTAAAGTTCTTTAATAGACTCAAGGCTACTAGAATTAGTATTCTCTCTCTCTCTCTCTCTCTCTCTCTCTCTCTCTCTCTCTCTCTCTCTCCTTTTTCTCTGTGATGTAATAATCTCCCCCACCCCCTGCATTGAAATATTCTCTCCTGCAGGGGAAGCTCCTTAAGCAGAAAGGTAAACAACTCAAAAATAGCTCAGAGAGTCCCTGAAACTGACCAGGTACACTAAACCCCTACCTGCCAGAGTGAGCAACTCTGAGTCTCTCTCAGAGGAATGAGGCTGAACCACCAGGAAAACTCTAGAGGACAAAAGACTGTGACGAGACCAGACCAAGTGCCAGGGATCAGTTGAGCTGCCTGGAAGGGGGTCAGACAGCCCTGCAGCCTGGTGAGCGGTCTGCAGGCTGTGCAGCGTGCCAGGCTTCCCAGCTTTCCTGAGCGGTCACCCACGTGGGGTGGGCCTTAGTGATGCAGCTGTCTTTGAGTTATTTTTGCTTGGGGAAGTAACCCCTTACCCATACTCCTGTAAGGAACCCCAATAAAACACATTGGTTTACCAGGTTGGACTTCGGTGGTACTGTATTTTGGTCTGTTGTAGGTGTCCTTACTGGCATGAGTTGATGTGTGTGTGTGTGTGTTGTGTCCCCCAGGAAGAGTTTTGTCACATAACACTCCCTTTTTTTAATTTTTACTTTTGTGTGTGTTTGCCTGCATGTATGTCTGTGTATCCTGTGCATGCCCAATGCCTATGGAGGCCAGAAAAGCATGTCAGACCCCAGGGAGCTGCCGGGTGGGTATTGAGACCCAAACCCAGGTCCTCTGCGAGGACCACTCTGTTCTTAACCACTCCAGGCCCTTATTTTAAAAATATTCATTTATTTTTGTAAAATTTTGCCTGCATGTATGTATGTGTAGTATGCCTGAGTCTGGTGCCTGTGGAAGTCAGAAGCAGGCACTGCATCCCTTGGAACTGGAATTAGGTACGGATAGTTGTGAGGTGCCCTGTGGGTGCTAGAAATTGAACCTGGGTCCTCTGGAAAAGCAGCCAGTGCTCTTAACCACTGAACCATCTCTCCAGCTCCTTCCTTCCTTCCTTCCTTCCTTCCTTCCTTCCTTCCTTCCTTCCTTCCTTCCTTCCTTCCTTCCTTCCTTCCTTCCTTCCTTCCTTCCTTCCTTCCTTCCTTCCTTCTCTATGCTGAAGATAGAGTCCCAGGCCTTGCGCATGCTAGTCAGGCAGGTGCTCCACTGTGGTATCATATGTCTCATCTTAGCATCTCCAGTGACTTTTCTGTTCCTTAGGAAACGTGTTAGTTTCACCTGAGTATCTGATTTATTGGTAAAGGATTGCTCATAACTGTCCCCACGGCCTCTCTGCTGTCTGTGGGGTTTTAAACTGTTGCTTCATCTCTTGTTCTGTCAGCAAGATTCCTCACCATTTCTATAGCTAGAGATTTATGAATTTATTGATCATTCCAAAGAATCAACTTATGGTTTTACTGATTTTTTTTCTGTTTCTTCTATTTATCATTTCCTTTGTTTTTGTTGCTTTAGGTTAAATTCACTCTTTTTTTTTTTTTCTTAAATCTAGACCCTGCCCCCTCTTTCTCACTATATAGCACTGGCTGTCTTGGGACGTGCTATGTAGACGAGGCTGGACTTGAACTCACAGATATCTGCCTACACCAGTCTTCTGAGTGCTGGAATCAAGTGCATATGTCACTATACCCAGAATTTAGATATCTTTTCTGTTACTGATTTTAAAAAATAATGTTTATTTCTGCATGCATGTGCAGATGTGTACCTCTGTGTGTGTGTAGGCATGCATGTTGTGGTGTGTTTCTGGAGTCCGTTCTCTTCCTTCCATCCACCGTGTAGGTTCTGAGGATCAAACTCTTGTCATCGCCTGAGCTATACACAGAGAAAGGTGGGGGCGAGCTGCTTTACCTGCTGCGCCATCTTGCCAGCTTAGAGGATAATGTTTTGCAAACCATGGAAGGGTTTTAAGCAGAAAGGATTGGGTTTTAATTCTGATTCTTCTTCCCTCCCCCAACCTCCATTTACAGGTGTCACTGTAGGCCAGCCTGGAGCTTACTATGTAACTCAGTGTGGCCTCTAACTTGCAGTAATCTTCCTGTCTCGGCCTCCTAGATTCTGTGGTTACAACTGTGTGCTGCCATGCTCTGCTTGAACTGGGTTTCATAAGTGTTGTGGCTGTGTGTGTGTGTTTTTTATGGATGACAGGGATGACAGGGGCCAGTTCATGTCCTGAGCCAAGGAGGCGTAGATGGATTTGGGAACTTCAAGGAACCAAAGCAGACTAGTGTGTGAGAGGGGTTCCTTCCTTACTGAAGGGTCAAGTGTAGCTCCTGGTATCTTTAACCCAGTGGCTTCTGTCCCTTGACCACCAGCAAGCAAACTAGTTGCCTCTTCCACAGAAGCCAAGAGTCACTGAGTACTTCAGTGTGCTGGCACTCCCCCCCACCCCCCGCAGCTCCTGAGAAGTCCTGGGTGAAAGAAGAACAAACACAGATGCGTCCTGAGTCCCCCTGTACATTTCTGGATGCCTTGGCGGACTTAAGGCCCTGGGATAGGGTCTGGACTGCATAGGGTTGACTGAGGGCTTTAGAGTCACTATGATGGGGACCTTGTGGCGCAGAGGTTTCAGCTCATACTTCAGGAATCTCTTGCTGAAGCTCCTGCAGGGCTGCTGGAGACGCTGCAGCTGGATGATAGAGCAGATGCCATATTCTTCCTCCAGGCCCAATATGCATACGCTCTTTTTGAGAGAAGTGGATATGGGTCCCCCTTTTACCCAGGCGCTCTCTTCCCAGCAGGGGGCATGGGCACTTGGGAATGACCACAAAGGAGTGGGACAGTTGGTTTTTTTTCCCCCAAGTCTATATCCCTCTTGGTGGTTCAAGGATGTAAATCAATACCAATTGTCCCCTGAACACACATCTTTTGACCTGATGATGGTCCCAGGGCAGTTTTTTAGGACTGAATGGTGAGCTCCTGTGTCCACCAAGAAGTCAATGGGGCGCCCCTCCACTTTTAGGGTTACCCAAGGCTCTAGGAGGGGAGGCAGACCCCATCTCCCTCAGTCTTCAGGCTCACCCAACTCTAGGATTTTCCTGGAGTTCCCTTGAGCCACAGCTGGTTGTTTCTTCCTCTGGGGACAATTTCCCTTTCCAATGTCTCAGTTCCTCACAGTAGGCACATTGGTGAGGTCGATTTAGGACCTTACGGCCCCCTGACTGACCTGTTATCTTCTTAAGCTGACAGCTGCATGGTGAACCTGGACCTGCTCTGACAGCTGCCAAGAATACCTCTGCAAGACCCCTTGTTTGTCTATCTTGGCGGCTCTCCCAGCTGTTAAAGGTCACGGTGGCTATTTCCATGAGTTCAGAAAGGTTCTCACCTTTAGAGCCTTCTATCCTTGGGAGTTTTCTTTCTGTTGTCTGGTGCGGATTGGCCAACAACAGCCATATTAATGGCCCTCTGGTTTTCCGGAGCTTCTGGGTCGATGGGTGTGTAGGTCCTATAGTCCTTTAACAGCATTCTAGGAAGGCTGCTGGGGACTCATTTCTGTCATGCACTACCTGACTGACCTTTGATAAATTTGTGGGGCACCTGGCAGCTGCCTGGAACCTCCCCATTAGAATCTGACACTAGACCTTTAGTTGCTTCCTACCTTCTGGAGTATTGGGGTCCCTGTCAACAGGGAAGGAAGGTCTCATTGACTATCTTGGCCTGGGACCAATTTTCGGCATCCTCGCCAAATGTGATCATGTTCTTCAAAGGTGAAGAGGGTCTGGAATAGTTGCTGGATGTCCTCCCATGTGGGCTGATGGGTGAAAAGAGGTGTCTAGAAGGGAAATAAGAGCTTGAGGTTTCTCTGAGAATGGGGGACTCTGGAGTTTTTAGTTGTAAAGATCACTAGAGGAAAAAAGGGCATATATCATGAAGACCCATTGCCCTCATCAGGAGGACCAGTGGCTTGCAAAGGGAACGTTGACACGGAGTGTAAAGTATGGCAGACCGACTGTGGAGTGTGCTGCAGGTAGGGGAAGGAGAGTATTGGCAAGGCCACTTGGGGAAGGAGGCTCAAGAGGGCTGAGCGGCTGGAGCCCACCAGTAGAGTCGAACAGTTCTTGAGTGGGGAGTGAGGATTGAAAGAAAATAATAATGAAAATCCAACATACTACACATGGGATCTGTTTGAGAGGGCTTCTAGGCACCTGGTTTTTCCCACAGTACCTTTTTATAGTCAGAGCAAAGCACCTTGATACAATGAAGGGGCTCATGGAGAAGTCAAACTTGTTTACCTCGACCACCTGTCTGTGTGATCCTCACACAAACAAAGGAAGTGAACTTGGCAAAACATCTGCCTATACCTGACTTCAGGTGAAGACCAGGGTGAAACATGTTTTTGTTTTGTTGTTAAAAACAGGCTGCCATGATGAGGACACAGAGAATGCAGAACTGGCAAGTAGTAAACTGACCGGCACACACGAGGAAGACTATTGCTTGGGGACAGTCAACCTTACTTGGTGGTCCTGAATCAGTTCCCAACGGCCTGAAATGGAGGACCCAATGGCCAGAGGAGGGGTTGGAGCATTCTCCAGTCCCCTCTGGCTTTGAGACCAATAGCGCATCTGCCTGTTCTCCCTTTGAGCCCCAGGTTGTCTAGACACCAGAAAAACAAGGAAGAAGCTTAACCCATCGGCACCAGGTGAAAAGAAAAGGATGGAATAGTGGTTGGAAACCTTAAGCCCTTTTCTCAAATTAAGCGAATGTGGACAAGCCCCCAAAGTGTTGGGTTCCTGGTCTTGCAAATAAAGAGGACAGGCAAAAACCATTTATTCACCACAGGTATGGAAAGCTAATCAATTACAGATGCAGCCAGAGTTGGGAGTTGAGACTTCCACCCCAGGCAGTTCCCAAAGCCAGTTTTTATGTGGCAAAAACTACAAACAGGTGCACTTGCAACATTTAAATTATCTCGACAAAGAAATGCTCTTTAACCTTTAAACTTACTGGCTAAGTCTAGTACCATAGGAGTCTATGGTGTTTCTAAGACCCCAGGAAGTCCTTGACATCATAGTTAGGGCAAGGAATATTATAGGTCCAATTAAGGTTACAGGCTAAGGCTAAAGTAGGATTATTAAAACTACTGTCAAGTTTTAGCACAGTACCTCCCACACAGTCTCCTAGCTGGGTGGGAAGACACATGGGCACTGGGCTGCACAGGGCAGGCATGCATGTGGGCACACATAGACTTCGGCCGAGCCAGGCTGCGCAGAGATGGCAGTGCTTGGGGCACAATATGTCCGAGTGTGTTTACGTGCTAAAGAATGTAGTGCTGTTTTTTAAAACTCTATTTTTTGGGGGTGTTTAGGCCTCAACCTCCCTTCCAACCTCCCAACCTCTATAGTGGGGAAAGAGGACCCAGCCCCCTTTACTTCTCTGGGCAGCTCAGGGTCAAGGAGTTCTTCTAAGGGCTTTATACCAGTCTCAGACACAGCTAGCAGACTCCTCCACACCACTGTGCCCCAGAGCGTTTTCCTCTGTCTGCTACAAACAGCCATGCTGTCTCTAGGCTCTGGGTTCCCCAAAGTGCTACACGCCACACACCAACACTGAACGCCACCCCCCCCCTTTCTCAGCTCTCATATTCATACACTCAGAGTCCTAGACCACGCCCCTCTCTGTGTTGCATGTGGAAGGCCATTACCAGCTGGCAAAAGCCTTGCTCTGCAGGAGACAATTAGCAGGTTGGGACAAACTATAGCCCAACTAAAATCCTAGACTTGGAATTAAAACAAAAACATATTTACAGAACATAACTAAGTTTACAAAGAAACCAAAACTTCCATTACAAAAGAAAGTAGTACAGACAATTATAAGAAAATAGTTTAAAATTAATAAAGTCTCTGAAAGAAAGAGTTAGAGATTAAAAAATAAAAATATTTTATGTTAAAAATGGAGAGAAACATACTTATAAGTTATATTAGCCATATAATATTAGACAAACATACTAAAACCTACAGACCTAAAGAAGCTAAACCACAAGGAGGACCCTAGGAAGATGGAAGATGCTTAATTCTCATTCAGAAGGGAAAACAGGATAGGCACCGGAAGTGGTAGAAGAGAGGGAACGGGATGTCTTCTAAAAGACTCCACCCAGCAGGGGATCAAAGCAAATGCAGAGACTCACAGCTAAATTTTGGACGGAGCTCAGGGAGTCTTATGGAAGAAGGGGGATGTAGAAGGACCTGGATGGGACAGGAGCCCCACAAAGAGACCAACAGAGCCAAAAAAGCTGAGCCCAGGAGGGACTGCAGATACTGATGCATCAATCGAAAAACGTGCATACAGGGGACCTACACACACACACACACACACACACACGCGCGCTCAGATGTAGCCCATAGACAGCTCAGTCTCCATGTGGGTTCCCTAGTAAAGGGAGAAGAGACAGTCTCTGACATGAACTTGGTTGCCTGCTCCTTGATCACTTCTCCCTGGTGGGCCAACCTAGCCAGCCCACAGAAGAAGAGGATTCCGGCATTCCTGATGGGACCTGATAGGCTAGGGTCAGACAGTAGGGGAGGAGGACTTCCCCTATTAGTGGGCTAGGGGAGAGGGATAGGGGAGGAAGAGGTAGGGAGGGTGGGACCAGGAAGAGATGAGGGAGGGGGTTACAACCAGGATACAAAGTGAATTAATAATAATAATAATGATTATTATTATGTAAGTTAATTATAAAACAAAAATGGAAACACAATGACACAATGCCTCTGGAATCCGTATGATTGTGTTTCACTTATCAGCATCCAAATAATTATTTTTTGGTAACAATTACAATTTTATGTATCCCTTTTAAGAGAGAGCAAAAGAAGGCAGACTTAGATAAGGAAGGGACTAAAAATAACCCTTGCTAAGTTAGAAACAATATAACAAAATTTAGACAATCCTTTAAATCACGAAGAAATTTTAAAATAATCCAATCTCACGTCTAAAGCACCACTATGTAACAAGACTGCAAAAAGGCAGTCTACATTTGTTATAAAACATAAAATGATTTTCCCAGCCTTGTTAAGGGAATTTAGATGGGTATGAGGGAAAGCCACAAGGTTATCAAGAATTCTGATGGCAAACTACAGAGCCACAAGATTAAAAAAGACTTAAGGAAGTGGTAATGACCTATGGCTTACATTTACCATATGTAAAACAAATATGTAATGATTGGGCCATGCAAAGTCATGTAATCCCAAAAGACTGGAGAGATTTGATGACAGCCATCTTAGAGCCTGACCCTCAGTTACAATGGCTAACATGGTGGAAAGATGAGGCTTTAATCATAGAACAACGAAATACACTGGAGACACTGATATTGTCAGGCGTCAATTACTAGGTGAAGGCCCATATTCTGAGTACTTATTACCTTTGGTGGTTCCATTCTAGACAATACTGTACAGCAGCCCTAAATGCTTGGGACAAACAGAGGCGAGCTGGATCATTTACAAAGATAATTCAAGGTTCCAATGAATCTTTCACCAACTTTTTACAAAGATTGACTACAGCCCTAAATAGAGCAATATCAGATCCAACTGCTGGAGAATTTTCAATTGACTCTTTAGCCTTTGAAAATGCTAATGCTGAAGGTAAAAAGGCTAATGAAGACTACAAAGAGGTTATTAGACCTTTAAGAGCAGATTTGCACCTCTTAATGAACGGGTCAAAACTACTGTGAATGTAGACTCTAGTGCTCACAATTCATTAATGATTGGGCAATTACAGAAGATGTGAAAACACAAAATGCCCATGGCTGGAGCTGTATATTGTTTCCCATAAAGGATGTAGACAAGCAGGTCCTAAGAATAAATTCTTCTTCTATAAGAATTTATCTTCTAATTCTTTCATGAAGAAAGTTTCCTGTGAAATGAAGAAGATGTGGAAGGAAAAGCCATATGGCTCAGAAATGTAGGTCACCCAAAGATATTCAAGGAAATTCCTTGATGTCAGAAAACTGACTAAAGAGCTTCTCTCAAGGCCCGACAAAAAACAACATGAGCCATTTGATTCTTGTCCACCAAGGAAAGACTATTCTGAAAAACAACTAGAAAAATCAAAGCCTGATAGGACAAACAGCTGCTCAGAACTTAAATAAACCATTTAGCAGAGACAGAGCGGTTCCTATGGATAGAACAAAAGATTCTAAAGATACCAAGAAACAGATATTTTGGCAAACTACTATAAATAACAAGAGACCAAAATTAAAATTACAGTTAGATGGGATTGAGATTGAAGTCTTAGTGTCTACAGGAGCATATGTAGTTCTATTATCACAGGATTCCTGGAATCCAGCTTGGCCACTTCAAAGGGTATCTACACAGCTCCTAGGAACTGTGGACATTGTCTCAGGTAAAACAAAGTCTAAAATGGATTAAATGCAGAGGACAAGAAGTCAAATAGGAAAATTAAGGCCATATGTGGCTAATATAGCCATAAATCTGTGGGGAAGAGACCTATTGCAATGGTGGGAAGCACAGATTAGTATTCTGCCAGCGTTAAATGCAGGTTATAAAAGAGAAGTTCCTAATAAGGAAATAAAAAAATGTTATTGAAGACAGTTACGGACTGTCCAAATTGTCCATAAACAGGATACAGCAGAGGCTGACTCTTTAATTTTATATGGGGGTCACCAGCAGCCCTGCCACTAACTGTTTGGGCAGAACAAAGGCCCCTGACAAAAGAAAAATTGCAGGCCCAAAAGCATCTAGTCCAGGAGCAGCAGGAGGGCCAGCACATAGTAGAGTCCACCAAGCCTTGCAATTCTCCTGTATATTTTGTTAAAAAGAAATCTGGAAAAATGGAGGATGTTGACAGATCTGAGAGCAATTAATAAAATCATTCAGCCAATGGGCGTTTTACATACTGTAACCCTGTTTCCTTCCTTGTTACCTAAGGCACGGCCTATTACACTGATTGATTTAAAAGACTGCTTTCTTTCCAACCTCTCTACATGAGCATGAAAGGGAAAGGTTTGCTGTCTCAGTACCTACTTATAATAATAGTTGTTCAGTGAAAAGCTAGCATTGGGGATCTTGCCAATGTTACACAGTCCCCTTTTTGCCCATATTTTGTACAACAGCCATTAGAAATAATTCATAAGCAGTTTCCTCAGTCCATAATTTATCAGTATATAGATTATATCATTCTGGCTGATTCAGATACAAATATCTTAGGAAAAATGTTTGATGAAGTAAAAAGATTTTTGTCCTGCTGGGGATTACAAATTGATTCTGAAAAAAAATACAAAGAGGAGAGTGTATTAATTATCTAGGATATAAGAGAGAGGTACAGAAGATTCAACCACAGAAAGAACAGATCAGGAGAGACCAATTAAAAGCTATTAATGATTTTCAAAAATTGTTGGGAGATATTAATTGGCTAAGGTGCACAATTGGATTAATTGCTCAAGAGCTAAGTATTTATTTCAAACCTTACAAGGTGATAAGGACTTAAATAGTTCAAGAAAATTATCAGACGAAGCTGAGGAATGTGGTGGGTGTGAACATGTTTTTGTGTTGATCCCAGGTGAAAGACATGGCACTGGTTCAGACTGTCCACAGCAGCAAATTATTCGCCTGGTGCAAGCTCTGAGAGGGGTCCTCTGCCTCTGCAGATAGTTTAAATCTGAGGTTTCTGAGGGGGAATAAAGGCCAGAGCCCAGAGAAAGAAAGGGGCTCCTCCAACCGCTGCTGCTCCTGATTGCTGTTGAGCAGTGTGATGAGCAGTGTTGAGCAGTGTGTGAAGTTGGAGATCTGAGACAAAGATTGGGCTTTCCATAAGGAACCCAATGACCCTAAGCAGCAGGAAGTAGCTAAGGAAAACTACGCCTCCCTCTCCCCATTAGCCTGTCTCTCCTACCCAGCGTTGGGGTGTTAGAAGCAATTGGGGTGGAGAAGGAAGGAAGAGGCATTAAGAAACCCAAATGAAATAGTTTAAAAAGAGAAGCGCCTACAGAGAGAGAAATTGGCTCTTGTAGAAAAGAAATGACAGAGGGCTGGAGAGATGGCTCAGTGGTTAAGAACACTAGCTGCTCTTCCAGAGGACCTAGCTTCAATTCCCTCTGTTCCTCGGGATAGACGCCAGACCCCAATAACCTACAAAGACAGGAGCTTGATGCAAACAGCAAGAGGTGCTTTACTTAGTAGCCGGCATGCCGGGGCTCTGCACACAGCTCCCACACAAGGCGGTGGTGCAGAGCCCTGAGCAGCAGAATCAGAGTTTATAAAGGTAAAAACCGCAAAACAGGAGGGGGTCTAGGGGTAAGGGACTTTCCTAACGGGGTGATCTATGATTGGTCGTAGCCAGGTGCAGCTGGGAGGGAATGGTTAGAGATTGTTTTGTTTTCTCATCCATAACTACAGAAGGGCGTCTCTTAGAAACGTTTTGTATCAGATCCAGGTTCAGTAATGATTATAGCTCACAAGTTTTAGTTCCCATGGTTAGGGCCAAGTTAAAATTTTCTATCCTTACAATGGGCAGAAAATGAACATTGGCAAAGTGCTTGCAGTAATGTTTTTTTTTTTGAGAAATTAACAAGAAATACCCCAAAATAAGTGGCTTCAGTTAATAAAAAGAATTAATTGGATTCTCCCTCGTATACTGAAAGGGACACCAATTTCTGGAGCTCCTACATTCTATATGGATGCAAATAAATCAGGAAAAACAGGTCATAAGTCAGAAAAAATAAGTAAGATGGCTCAGAGCCCTTGTAATTCAGTTAAAAATTAGAGCCGTATGCCATTCTTATGGTATTATTAGATTTTCCAGAATCTCTTAATATAATTACTGACTCTCAATATGCAAAAAAGTTGTTTTACATGTAGAAACTGCTTAACTTATTTAGAATGATTCAAAATTAACTTCACTATATATTCTTTTTTTCTTTTTCAAGACAGGGTTCTCTGTGAAGCCCTGGATGTCCTAGAACTCACTTTGTAGACCAGGTGGCCTGGAACTCAAAGATCTGCCTGCCTCTGCCTCTGGGGTGCACTGCCATCACCACCAACACCACCACTACTTGGCTCTCACTATTCAGCTACAACAAGTAATCAGAAATAGGACTCATCCATTGTATATAACACATATCAGATCCCATAGTGGTCTACCAGGCTATCTGGAACAAGGTAATGATGAAAGTGATGAGCTATTAGTAGGATATGTGCTAGAAGCTTCCGAATTTCATTTAAAAACCATGTTAACAGCAAAGGTTTGAAGAAAGATTTTTTTTAATCACTTGGCAACAAGCCAGAAAATTATAAGGAAATGTCTTGTTCTTTGTATAACCAAACTCCATTACCTGCAGGGAGTAACCCAAAAGGTACCCAAAGAAATGAGATTTGTCAAATAGATGTGTTTCATTTAGGAGAGTTTGGAAAATTAACGTATGTGCACCATAAATACATAGGATTTCAATGAGCAATTGCTTTAAGTTCTGAAAAGGCCCATTCTGTAATTACACATTTGTTAGAAGTTATGGCTATTACGGGTATATCTATACAAATTAAGTCTGACAATGATCCAGCATATGTCTCTAGTAAAATGAAGCAATTTTTTGCATATTATAATATAAAACATATTACCAGTTTATCACACAATCCTGCAGGACAAGCAGTTGTAGAGAGCTCTAATTGTACATTAAAAGATGCTTAACAAGCAAAAGGGTTTAACAAAGACCCCCAGAACAGATTACTTAGGGCTTTATTGACTTTAAATTTTTTAAATTCCAGTGAACAAAAACAAAAGCAGCTGAGTGCATTATGGGGGAAACTTCTGAATTAGAATAGTCTATCTGTTTTAAGGATGTCCTGACTTCATAATTGAAGGCAGGAAACATGTTACATTGGGGAAAAGGTTTTGTCTTTGTTTCAACAAGAGAAGAAAAGCTGCAGATTCCATCCAAATTAATATAGATAAGATTTGATCGGGGGAGACCTCTTGAAGAGCTAGGTTGCACACATAAAGAAACCAGGAAGAATGAAAAAACAGGTAAAGTATATGCTGATCCTTTTACATGGGAACAGCTTTGAAACTGGTTGAGACATGAATGTTTCCAGCCAGGACTTCAGCTAACCATGGCCAATAACTCTTGTTGACTACAGAGCCCTCAGGACTTATCATACCATTCTTTCATATGGCATGGATGAAAATTTATATTACAGTTTGGTTATACACTCCAAACTAATGTATAAAAAGAGACATATGCCTCACCTGCTCAAATGAAGAGCAGAGAATTATCTTTAGCTGAACTGTGCACACTGCACATTTCGTACAGAAATGTCTATTGCCTTTGAAAGCTTTTATGTTCACAGAGAAGAACAATCAGACACCAATAAAGTTAAAGCATCCCTGAAAAAAATTCACCCTTGAGGATGCCGAGATGCTGAGACATATTTATTCCAGCTTCCTGCTTGATTCAACTTCAGACGGCCTCAAGAGCTCTTTCATCAAAACTTGCTTCCAGGACATCTTCAAAATGGCTGACGCCATTTGGTCCAGCTTCTCAGACTGATCCAGTAGGGCCTACAGTTGATCCCTGCACTTTCACATCACGCAGAGACTGGACAGCCAACGTTAGCTTTCTTCAGACTGTCTAATATCCCATTTTTCTTAGGGCCCCCAAAAGAGACATCATACCCAGACAGCTGGAAGCAATCTTAGAGAATGATGCCCCATTCCAGAAGGTGGGGGTGGGTGGTTTTTGATTCGGTGGGTGATGGATGTTTGTTGTCATTTAATGGGGATTGGTCACAAGTTATTAATAGTATTGTTCGGGGAGGAAACAAAGTAAGGGAGGTTGGATTCAGGGATCTCTTTTTCTCTTTTTCTTCTTTTCTCTATCCTTCTTCCTCTCCTATCTAGTATTAGGGGAAAAGGGGGAGAGAACAGATAAAAAGAAAAAAGGGGGGGGATATAAGAATCATAGGATAAAAGGGCAGATCATTAAATCTTTTAGACTAAAGGCCATTAACAAGCCAAATATTTTACATTTGGTATGGACTTTGTATATTGATATGTCTGTATGTTTCAACTCTTGTATTAGGTATTGTACATATGCAGCTCATTTAAAAATGCAATGTAAAGTTCTAGTCCTTGATCTAGTCTTGTTTAGGATAATTAAGAAATACAAGTTAGTAGTTTGCCAATCAAACTTATAGTCATGTTAGACACTAGTTTAGTTAATTATAGAACTATGTTTCCTAGGTTGAATATGTAGTAAAAATAGCTAGGAACAAGCAATGTTTGCCTATTCAGATACAGTATAGATAGATGATCTTCAAAAACCTCAGATATCTGTAGAATATGGCATTTAAAGATGTCTTATTAATAAGCGGTCTTTTTGACAGTGAGATATGTATGTTCCTGGCAGCGCTCCCATTATACTTCAAAGAAAATGACAGGCATCCAAGAACCTCCATATGGAGTTTGCTTCAAATGTGGCAAGCTATCCACTGGGCAATAAACTGCCCTTGCCTCAATGCAAACAGCATGTCATCCAACTGGACAAACGAGCAGGAAAGTCGACTTCTGAGATTTGCCAAGACGAGGTAGGCAATCATTCTTAATTCCTATGTCACAAAAAGGTCTGTCAGATATATTGAGCCAGAAGGCTGAAAAGGATGTGCCAATGTTGCAAAAGTGTCTTGAGTGACTGTCCAGGTGGCCAGCAGCCTCTTCATTTCTATAGTTTTACTCAGGCAATATTTATTCTTCTCTGGTCTCTCATGGGGTTGAAGACTAGATATAGTCTCACAATTAAGCTTAAGTTGTTTAGGATTTAAGGTCATGTTTCAAAGTCTCAAAGGATATTTATAGGTTGATAAATACAAGTTATGATAGAAAATTATTTAGGTACAGAACTTTGAACTCACTAAGTTAAGATAGTCAAGAACTGTCTCCAAGGTTGCCATATACATATGAACTGAATACTGTGGATGTAATTCCTACCTGACAGCTTTCAAAAGTGTTCTTATTATTTATAGTTTATTGATGTTAGAGACAGAGCCTTCTATTTGGCTAAATAAAAGGTGGGTTTATTGATGTTCGAGAATCTCTTTGTGTGATGTTTTTCTGTCCTTCCTTACCTGCCTAAGGCATTTTTTGACTGGTAAAGATAAAGAGCTGAATGTCGGCTAACAGCTAGACAGAAGGAGATTGGTGGGACCTCCAGGGAGAGAGAGGAATGCTAGGAAGAAGAGAAACAGGGGATTTTGCCAGCAAGAGGGAGAGGAGGTTGGACGTGTAGGGACTGAAGAGAGGTAACAATACAGAAGATAGATTGGGGTAAATAGGTTAGTGTGAGTTGTAGGAACTAGTTGGGCACCAGCATAGATGAAGGCTTGTTTTAATTAATTAATAATTTTAATTAATTATAAATTAGCCATTTATAATTAATTAAAGTTTTAGTGTCATATTGGGATTTGGTGACTTGGGGACAGTATGGCATTAGTGATCCCAGTAATTAAGAGGCTGAGGTAAGAGGATTGCCTGGAATTTAGTGAGTTCCAAGCCATCCAGGCTACACAGTGAGACTCTGACTCAAGAAAACAAAAACAAAAAGTGGCTGGCGGGAGGGCTCAGCTGGTGAGAACACTTGTTGCTGTTACGGAGGACATGGGTTTGGTTCCCAGCACTCACACGGTGGTTCACAACCATCTGTAGCTCATGTTCCCAGGGAATCTGATGCTTCTTTCCAGTCTTGGATACCAGGCATACACAGATTGCCCATACATACATGTAAGCAAAATACTCATACACGAATAATAAAATAATACGTAAATCTTTTTTTTAAATAAGTAAATTATAAAAGCTTCCCCACCTTTCATCTGGGGTTCTTAGATGAGCACCATAGCCTTCCTGAGCTACAGGTCCCTCAGCAGTGAAATTAGACACCAATACTACTATGGCTTTGATATACCAAGGCGATAACTGCCAAGACCCAAAATCAACCAACCAAAAACAATGCCGGGCAGTGGTGGCGCACGCCTTTAACCCCAGCACTCAGGAGGCAGAGGCAGGTGGACCTCTGTGAATTCAAGGCCAGTCTGGTCTACAGAGCAAGTTCCAGGACAGGCTACACGGAGAAACCCTGTCTTAAAAACAAACAAAATAAAATAAAATAAATGGCCTGTAGATGTAGCTTAGAAGGCTAGCATTTGTGAAGCTCTAGCTTCCATCCATAGTGCTGAATTGGAAGGGGGAGGGGCTTACTAGGCAGCAAAGTACCAGTTACTGTGATGACTATAGCTGTGACCTTGGTTCCTGCCCAGCAGGAGAGGTCCCCATGGGCCCCATCACCGAGGATACAGCAGCAATAGAGACAGCATGACTAGTGACTACCATGCACTAGGACTCCATACTAATTCCTTTAATACTGTCTGTCTGTCTCTGTATGTATATGTGTGAGCATGCGTGTGGGGGTCAGGGGTCCACCTTGAGTGTCATCCCTCAGGCGGCATCCCCTTATTATTTGTTGTTGTTGTTTGTTTTCGTTTTTTATCTTACTGTGTAGCCCTGGCTGGCCTGGAACTCAGAGATCCACTCGCCTCTGGAATTCAAGGCACATGTCACCATGTCCATCTATCTTGATTTTTGAGACAGGATCTCTGACTGGCCTGGAGCTTGCCAAGTAGGTCAGATTGACTGCGTAGTGAGCCTTGGCGATCTGCTTGTGTCTCCACCCCTTAGGTGCTGGGATTATAAGGCCAGGTCACCATGCCTGCTCCTCCCCACCCCCCACCCCCAAACCCCTGGGTCTGGGACAGAACTTAGGTCTCCCAGCTTGCAAGGTAAGGCACCACTGAGCCTTACCTTGATTTGTCTCAGGCCTTGGTTTGTCTTCCCTTTCGCCCCCACAGTACATCTGAGGAAGCAGAAGTGAAGGAGACGCTGGTTATGAAAAGCAGCTGGGAATTCCCACTCCTTCCCCTGCTCTCAGGAACACGATGCCGGATGTCAGGACGGGTTCTACCAAAGAACTCGGCTCTTCTTCCTCTGAGCCAGGAATCCACGGGAACCGGGATCAGAGATTGTCTGCCTCTTCCTGTGCTGGCTGTGGCATAAGAAATCGTGTAACTTGTCCACGCAGGTGGGCATTCAGTCTGGGCTCCCGGCCACACCATTCTCCTGCCTCACCTCCCTGAGGGGACCTTGGGCCTGTAACCTTGTTTCTCTGAGCCTTAGTCATACTGTAACCAGGAAGTGGTGGCCTCCATTGTGTGAAGGTATGTCACCTGTATATTTCAATTGTTGATTGCTAAACCCGAAGAGAGCTAAGTACTAGCCTGATCTTGGTGTTGTGATTTCTACAGCCCATCACAGGTCTTACATTTTATAGATATTCATCCTTCCTCGCTTGCTTATTGGTTGTAATAAAGAGCTGATGGCCAATGGCTGGGGAGGAAATGGAGGGCAGAACTTCTGGGAGAGAGAGGCACTCTGGGACAAGAGAACAGAGGTGGGGGCTTTGCCAGTGAACACAGAGGTGAATGGACGGACCAGAGCGGAGCAGGGAGGTTGAGCTAGCCACATGGCGGGGATGTAGTGCCAGGATTAGTCAGGTTAAGCTACACAGCTGGCTGGGAGACTGCCCCAGCTAAAAGGCCTGAGGGGGGAGGCGATGTCCAAGAGTCCCGCTATAGGGAAGGGTCGCTGTCATCACAGGGCGGTCAGAGGCTTTAGGAGCACAAGCCTTGGCTTCTCTCTGCCTCTGCAGCCCTGCCCGTCTCTATCCAGCCGGCGCCAGCCCAGGTGAGAGCAGGAAGGACACTCACCTGTCCTCCAGGCCCCGGATGCTGGCTGGGAGTGGAACTTCCTAGGTCTTTGCAGGAGGACCAGAGCAGGGCCTGCTGGGCCATACTAGTCAGGGGGCTGTCCTAGCCTCCAGATGGCCCACGCAGTGCTGAAAACCATCTGCTGTCGGCCTGTGGGAGGAGGGGAGGCTCAGATCTACTTGCAGCGGCCACTGTGGCTAGACGGTGGTTTGTCTGGGCCCTAGGATTCAGGAGAGGGGCAGCTTGGTAGGGGAGCCACCGCCTCATCTCCAGAACCAGCTACCTCCTCCATGGAGCCCCCCTTGTTTTCTACCAAGGGTCTCTAGGGTCCCTGGCATCTTTTATTTCTCTGGGGACCTGGAGGAAGACTCAGTGTGTCTACGAGGCCACTTAGCTCCCAGCTCTGAGCCTTTATATTATTGGAGGAGAGTCAACACACACAATCAGAAAATATTAGTGAAGGCAAGGCATGGTGTTGCATGCCTGTAATCCCAGCAGTCAGGAAGCTGAGGCAGGAGGATTGCTGTGAGTGTGAGGTCAGCTTGGCCTACACAGTGAGAGTTTGTCTTGAAACACAAAACCAAAACCTCAAGCCTGGGTATCCTTGAGTCTTTAAGGGGTCCTGCCAGCCCTCTCCACTGGACCTCTGGGGTGTCCCTTCTTGGCTCTATGACCATGCCCATTCCTGAGGCTCTAAGCAGCACCTACCTCTGAGGTGTCTGGAAGAGCTCCGTCTTGTACATACAGAGAGAAGTCAAGCTGGTCCCAAATCAGCCTTTCCCCAGAATAGCGCAAGCCACACGCAAGTTCTGCAGTCTACAGGGGAAGGGTGACAGTGAGGCTGAGGCACGGCAGCCCTCGGTGGAGCTAAAGCAGTGCCAAGCCACTGAGCACCAGGTGAAGTAGCTGGCCGTGGGCCAAGGCAGAAAGACAGGTGTGCTGGGGTGGCCAAGCCTGGGGCAAATCTGCAGTCTTCTTGCCATGATGGGAAGGCTATGCTGTGCCAGGTCCACATCAGGGCCCTGGGGTGCCCAGGCGCCCAGCCTTCTTGTTATCCTGTCTGTGGGGACCAGTGGCTGTGTGACAGAAGATATGGACTGCTGTATATGGTGCGATGCGTACCTTTAACCCAGGTACTCAGGACGCAGAGGCAGGTGGAGCTCTGTGAGTTTCAGGCCAGCCTGGTCTACATGGTGTAGTGCTGTCCAGAGAGAGAGAGAGAGAGAGAGAGAGAGAGAGAGAGAGATATGATTGACGTTTGTGGGAATAACATCTGAGACTGATCTTCGATCTCTGTACCTGCTTACGTGTGTGCTTACATCTGCACATGTGCACGGAGGGGCGAGCCACACTGGTAGCCTTGATGTGACATCCCCTTGAGTTTGTGTGGCTGCTCTTTGGAGGATCAGGTGTGGCCTTGCTGGAGGAGTGTGGCCCTGGGGGTGGGCTAGGAGGCTTCAAAAGACTCCCGCCAGCATTCTAACTGCCCTCTCCGATTCCTTCCTATGTGTCCTCCGCACTGCGCTTCAGCGCCGGAAGCCACGTGAAGCCTTCCTTCTCACACTTGCTTTATCACAGCAGCAGAAATGCCACCGTCAGGCGAGGTTGCCCTGGAAAGACTCCAGCTTTGCAAACCCTCTCAGTGCTTGCATTCTGTCCTTAGGAGGCGGGCGGTAGGGCTGGGGGCTCGTGTGGTTGCTGTGGCCCAGGGTCAGGCACAGTTTACCCGGTACCCACTCAGATCTTGCTGGCTGCCAGCAGGGGTCACATCTTTGGATTCCTCCCGGGTATTCCATAGTGCAGGGAATAGCCCCTCCCAGCTCTGTGCATAGGCGAAGCCAGGCACGTTAACAAGCAAGAAGACAATGGCATGCCGGCTGTGGTGGTGCTGGGGAGGCAGAGACAAGCGGAGCTCTAGGGGCCAGCCTAGTCTACAGAGCAAGTTTCAGGCCATCCAGAACCACATAGCGAGACTGTTTCTTAAAGGAAAATGAGGAGGAGGACGAAAGAGGAGGAGAAGGCAGGAGCTACCGCTGCGCCCTGGAATAGTGGTACAAGCCTGTGATCCTGGCAGCAGGGAGGTAGGTCAGGAGGATCAGGAGTTCAAGGTCATCCAAAGCTACATATGGAGCCTGAGGCTAGCCCGAGCTACTTGAAACCCTGTCTCAAAACAACTGAAGGCAAAAATACCAAAGAGAAACACATATACACACACACACACAGAGGCCCTTTCTGCACACTCAGGCCCAAGCCTTGGCTGTGTCACTGGGTAATCTGGACAAGTGCTTCACTTCTCTGAACCACAGTTTTCTCCTCAGGAAAGTGGTCAGGGGCCTTGTGATGGTCACAAGCCAGGCAGAGCTGAAGTCCCGTGGCCTGCTCTAGCAGAGGGAAAAGAAGAGGCGTCCTGGAAGGGACAGTGTGGCTGGGTGGCAGGACTCTGCCCTGGCCTCCCTGCTCAGCCTCTTGTCTCACTGTGTGGCATCGTTGTCTAAGATGCAGAATCCTGCCAGGGCCTGGGAGCCCACCAGGGTGGTGGCCCAAGAACCGGAGCAATGGGATGGTTGTGACTTGGCCCAGGAAGTCCACTGCACCAAAGAGGAAGGCGTCCCTGCCCAGGCATTGCAGGTCCAGGACCAGGCCATAGCAGGACAACATTAGGGAGAAGCTGTGGGCAGAGCCAGGGTCAGGTGTTACTAAGGAGCCACACCAGCCCATAGAGCCTACCATCTCATGCTGGCTGCCTGGAGGTCATTGTCAGCTCAGTATCCTGCTATCAGAGGTATCTAGTGACATTAGGCAGCCCTTTGGATGCAGGACACCTTTCCCAGAGTCAGGCTTGTCCGAGGGAAGGACAGCAAAGAGGGACCTCAGAAGGTTTTAGGCCCCTGCTTCTAGGAGCTTGCTCCATCAGCTGGGATAGCATCCTGAGGCAGATCCACAGGGGCCTGGATCTCGAGAAGGCCACACGGCTCCCAAGCTGCCTGACTCAGTGTTTCCCCGAGGACAGGGGGGCTTTGCCCTCCAACTTTGTAGTGCTTGGATTCAGCAAGGAGAAATGACTCCTCACCACTGTAAAAGTCTGTCCCCAACCCTATCAGACACTGATGGCTTCGCCCAGTAGATACCCAGTGGACAGCCTGGGTGACAGCTGCAGAGGCAAGGCAGTGGACAGTCTGTGGTGTCTCAGACTGAGTGCTGACTGAGGAGGACTCAGAGGAGCTGGAGCCTTCCCCGGGAACAGCAGAGTTGTGGGTAATGGCAGGGTTAGCACTTCAAAGCCTCTGATTTGAATAACAAAAGACACTCTGTGGCCCCTGGGAGAGCTAGGAAGCCTTGAAGGGATTCTGTGCGTTTGGGGTGGGAGCTGAATGTTGAATTCCTTCATTTATCAAAAAAAGAAAAAGTATTTGATCCTCTTCTTTGTTCAGAGATGTATTATTTGTGGTTATAACCTATACGTGGGTAGCTATAGTGTAAAACAAACGTTTTCTTCATTAGGGTTTTTTTTTTTTTAATTTTGAGACAGGAGCTCATGTAATCCAGGCTAGCCCTCCACATCCAGTTTTAAGTGGTGCTGGGGACTGAACCTAGGACTTCTAGCATGACAGGCAGGAGCTCTATCCACTGAGCCACACTCAATTTTGGTTTTATTGGAGACACAAGTTCCAGTCAAGCATGATCATCACTCTTTTGGTGCTCCTTTGGATGTTATGTCAACTCAGTGTGCTTCCAGGGGGATTTTGCAACCCGCAGTGCTTTTCAAAGCAGAGTCTCTCTGTACGGGGGCATGATGGATAAGATAAGGGGAACAGGAAGCTGCTTGCCAAGGTTCAACTACTCACCCACCTGGGACCTACTTCCCATCTGTGAAGTGGCTGGTAAGGAGACAGCGCCTGTCACCTGCGGGGCCTAGCTGTTACCATGAGCTGCGAAGGCTGGCAAGCAGTGTCCTCAGCCATGGTCCATCTGGAATCCTGGCCCTGGGCTCCTGCAGGGACGGCCATTCCAGCTGTGCCTCAGCAGCTGGCTTCCAGCACACACACACCCATGCCCAGGCCAACGTCTCTCCCGTCCCAGTCCCCTGCTCCAGTCTCTGGGGTTTCTGGGGAGGCCGGGGGGTTCTGTGTTCCCTGGAACCACCCTCGTGCCCCAGCTGAGCCCCTGAGAGAGGTGACCAAGATGTCACACTTCAGCAGCATGGTGCAGGTTCTCAGGCAGAGCACAGATCCAGCACAGACGCCTGAGGCCCTCCCCACCTGCTGGATGTCGGTACCTTCAGGAGGGAGGGGAGCAGGAGTGTTAGGGGGATGGGCCTGTGCCTTCTCTGTGCCAGGTGGTGGTACTCAAGCGGCTTAGCCTGGCCTAGGCCTCGACCCGCACAGGACGAGAAGGGCAGCAGAGATCCCCTCCGGCCTCTGTGGCCCATTCCCCAGGCCTAGCTTCCTGAACTGGATGGAGGAGCAGCCACACGTTGCTTGTCAGGCACGACACAAAGCCCTACCTTCCTCAGCCTTCATCAAGACTGCCACCATGGCATGACCACCCTGGGCCAAGCTGGCCCTCACGGTCCTCCTGCACCTTGAGCCCTCCTAGCCTGGCAGGAACTAGCTGGCCTGCTTCTGGTAGCTTCTCCTGCTGCCTCCACAGAGCTCCGCGACCTCTGTTCTCAGCAGAATGTCCGCCATTCGTTTTCTTAATATAGCCAGCTTCGAATGACAACCGCATTTCCCTGGATATATCAAAAAGTTCTATGAGGCTGAGATCACGGAAGAGACAGGTGGTCATAGTGGTTTTGTTTTTGGTGTTGATGGTGCTTATGGCAACAATGGTGGGGGTCTCGGGCATGGCAATGGTGGCGGGAATGGTAATGACGGTGGAGGTGGTGGAGAGTATGGTTAACAGTGACGGCGATGATGATGGGGAGGGTGGGAATTAGGATGATGAACATGATGATGGTGGTGGGGATGGCAGAGAGGATGGAGATGAGGAAAACAATGGTGATGAAGAAAGTGGAAGTGACCGACAGTGATGGTGTTTTGTAGAGATGCGGATGGTGACTTAATGATAGTATTGGTTGTGGTGAAGAAGAGATCCACTGTGGTGGGGACGCAGAACCTTCTCATTTCCCAAGAGAAGGTGGGAGCATTGCTTGTTTCCGTTTTTAAGTAACTGCTGGTTTTATGAGTTGGTAATGGCTCGTCTCAAGTCAAGGCCATGTGGTCCCATTTGGCAGGAACCATACATAGGCTTCTGGCCAAAGCATTCACCCAGGGAGTCCAAATGGCGAGCGGTGTTATCTTTCTGTGGTTCCCAGTAGGATGTGGCCAGATAGATGGTAAGACAGAGAGACCCATGCCCCCAACAGGTCCCCCAGGAAAAGAGACCCCACTCTGCACTGACTGCAACAACAGGGTGGTGGACACAGCCAGCTGGAGGCTTGCCAACCCCGCAAGGCAAAGGCCGAGCCAGCCAAGGCCATCTGGCCTGTGCTGTTAAGTGTAGCCCAAGATTGTCATGGTAACAGCCCTCCTGCTGAGTGGTCCACTCAGCCACTGAAAGTGATGCTGAGGGAGGTGAAGGCCCCTCCTACTCCAGGGCAGGAGAAAGAATGAGGGCCTCCGGGGTACCTCAGACTGGGCCAGAATGATACCAGCCACCCCAAAGGCACTCAGGAACTGAAGGCCACAGTAGATTGCAGACACCGGGAGCCAAGGTGGCACCAGCCACAGCCGCAGCCACTTGCAGGGGGCACCAGCTCAGAGTCGGCTTGCACCCCAGACTGTGAAAATGAGCACATAAGGTATGTGGATGGCCCTGGGTAGACTGTACGTGCCCAAGGCCTGACAATGGAAGCAGAGCACAGCCAGCTCTGCTTTCTCAGAGCTTCTAGAAACACGGAGGCTTTTGTTATTGAAATGGTAGTGTCTTGTTCTCAGGATCAGTGCACAATTGTGGACAAAAATATGGCTTCGGCATCAGGCATCAAGGGCTGAGTCCCCTGGGGCTGGCTCAGTGGGAATGCTTGGGTAACCTGGGAGGGAGCCGTCTCTACTTGGGAACTCTGCTGGAGTTGGCCTAACTCTTCATGCCTTCTGCTCCCAGATAGTTATTCTGTCCTGGGGGGTGCGGGCAGGAGCAGAGGTACTCAGCAGTAAGAGAAGGCCCCAGACAAAGGCTCCTGCCAGAGTCCCAGCCTGGAGGGTGGACTAGCCCAGGGCTGCAGGCTCTGGGAGCTATACACCAGAAGACAGAAGTCTGACAGCTTCTGTGTTACCTGGAAGGGATGGCTGGTGGAAGGGTGAGTTAAGGCTTGTTCTCAGGAGCATGGTCAGCCTGGGCCCTCAGGGCACATTCCCCACAAAGATCCCAGACTATCAAAAGCTAGATTGTGTGCCCCACTCCAAGCCCAGCTACTGTATACAATCCACCTTATATCTGATAGCTTAACTTATTCAGTGGAGACAGTGACAGGACCCAGCCCGCAGGACTATGTGACAATGCATGACACCAGCGACCGGCCGGGAGAGAGTCTGCTAAGCCAGCCCTGTGATTGCATGGATGGGCCAGTCCCCAGCTCCTGTCTGCGCTGAAACCCAGGCTCACTGAAGAGCGAGTCAAATGATTCAGTTGGCAGAGAGGTCTGGAGAGAGAGTTCATGGAACATGCTTGCTGCAGATTCATAAAGATGTAAGATCAGTCTCCAGAACCCACATGAAAAGCGGGGTGTGCCTGCTTGTAATCCCAGCACAGGGGAGGTAGACCGGAGGACTCCCTGGGGGCTCACTGGCCAGCTGGTCTAGCCAAATCTGGGAGATCCTGTCTCACAATACAAGGTGAAGAGATGGCAATCATGAGGACCAGAGTTTGGATGCTAGCGCCCCCACAATAAGCCAGGCATCTGGATCACACTGTAGCCCCAGCTCTGAGGGGACAGGAGACAGAAGGATTCCAGAACTTGCTGGCTTCCAGTTTACTTGAGAAAATGTGAGGCTGGGTTTAGGGAGAGACCCTGCCTCAAAGGACTAGGCAGAGAGAGAGATAGAGGGCAACTGACACCCTCTTTGGACTCTGCAGGTGTGTCTAGGTACTTGTACCTATATGCAGATAGACAACACACACACACATTTTTTTTTTTTTTTACGGTGCATGGCTCCTGAGGAATGACCTAAGGTTGACCTCTGGCTTTCACATGCACATACATGCAAATGATCGTAAAGCTGCAAGAGCACACTTAGGTGTGGTCTTGCCACTGGGTGGGGGTGGAGGGGAGACTGGAGACAAAAGGCAGTAACAGCCAGGAGCTTGGAAGGGTCAGGGGTCAAGGTCAAAAAATGACAAGGATGGAGGAGGCTGACCAAACAGGATTCTCAAGGACACAGAGCAGGCTGTTCTTGCTGAACAATCTTAGCAGAGTTCCTTAAGCAAACTGGAGTGTACAAGAGCACAAATTGGACCTAGGAGTAGTTTGCTCGAACAGAGAGAGAGACAGACAGACAGACAGCGTGTGCGCACGTGTATGTATGTACGAATTGAAGCCGTAAGTTGACACCAGGTTTCTTTCTCAACCACTCTTCAGTTTATAGTTTGAGACAGGATCTCTCATTGAAGCTGGAGGTCATTGGTTCAGTTGGACAAGCCAGGCTTGTAAGCACCAGAGATCCTTCTGCCGCTGCCCCTTTTGAAATGGGCTCTGGGGTTTGCTCTCGGGTCTTCCCCAGCACTTTACTGACTGAATCATCTCCCCAGCCCTGCCGATAACACCGTAACGTTTTGTTTTCCATGCAAGGCTGGGGAGGAGGCAAGTTGTGCAGGCCAGTTCTAGGGCCCTTACCCGGGTTACAGTCATGGATGTGAAGGTACTGCGATTATAGACCCTACATCCACACAGGGCTCTGCTCTGCGGCAGCCTCGTTCCTGTTGGCAGCTGTGGTGTTGGGTTCCAGGAACTGCCACAGTAGATGGCATAGGCAACAGCATTAGTAAGGCTGCCGTGTGGGGCTGGGTGGGATGGAAATGGCCAGGAGGGCCTCCCAGGTCAGGTTGGCAGGCCCCTCAGAGCTGTTGTCCAGCGCATGGGCCCAGCAGAGGTGGCCAAGAGGTGCTCTGGAAGCAGGTAAGAAGGTGTCGAGATGGTGGGGATCTGAGCAAGGTGCAGATCTGCAGGACCCAGAAGAGCCCCACACCCCCAGCCCTAGCCAGAAGCTCCTTGAATGCCAAGGATGGGCTGATGGTAGCCACTGGGGGAAGGTGAGTGCTGAGACCTGCTAGCTCCGGTTAGTCCTCAGGGACGCCAAGTGCTCCCAAGCTCCTCCTTGCTCTGCTGGTGGGAACCAGCAGGGAATAAACATCTTGTCCTGTTTCCAGGAGCGACCACACTGTGGTCCAATACTGTGGAGGGGGCTGAGCCACCTGGGAGGGTAGGGCTGCTACCAGGTCAGGAGGGGGAAGCCTGAGCCCTCTCTGGCTTCTCTGGCACCAACAGGGAAAAGCCAGACAGATTTTTCCAACCTCCAGGGTAAGGCTGCGATGTTACCATTCAGCCACGGCTGGCTGCTGCCTCTGCTTACCTGGAGCAGGGAGACCTCAGCCGGGAGCCCTGATTCTTCTCACTTAGTAGTCTCGACTCTTGGGGTGAGGTTGTCCATCCACTGGCCTCACCTGGACCCAGTGAGATCAGTGGCGGATGCTGATCAGCTGATGCTGATGTTGTTTTATTTATCCACTCATTTATTTGGGGGTATGTATATGTGTGTGCATATGTCCGTGTGTGTGCAAGTGTTGGGGGGTGGTCAGAGGACAACCTACAGGCTTGGCTCTCTCCTTCCACCATGTGGGACCCAGGTCCTCGGGCAAGAGCCTTTAGCCATCTAGCCATCTACCCAAATGCTGTCTTTATCAGACTGAAATGTTCAGGGTGGAGCCCATGGCTGCCATTTCTCAGAATCTCTCTGAAGTCCCTCAAGGGCAGGAGTAGATGCACACGTGTGGAACTTCACCATCTCTTTGGTCATCCAAAGCCAGCCCATTTCCCACATGCTCTGTAAGGATGAAGCTCGCCTGACCCTAATGTTAGCGTCTGAGCTGTGTCCCTAGGTGACAGCTGTCTCTGTGTGCTATGCTCTGTGCCCTTATATACTTCTCATAGCCTCTCAAGAGAGAATCGGGTGTTGATTCCTTCTAAGAAGAAAATGAGGCTCAGAGACAGCAGGCAAATTAGCCACAGCCACACAGCCAAGTTCAAATTCAAACTAGACACCAAAGCCTGAGTTCTCTTGGATGCCCCATGGGCAGTGGCTGAGTAGCCCCAAACTGGTTTGGAATACAAGATCTCAGCCAGCCCTAAGCCATACCCCTGAGTGTGAGAGGGGGGTGTCTGAATAGGTTCTGGAGAGAATTGTACATGGGTGAGGACCTTGAACTTCCAGGAACCTCCCTAGCGACGTGGGGCCTCAGTGCAGGAGTTCATTGTACCCTCTGCAGGAGCAAATTCAGAGAGATGGGGTGATGAGGCCGGAGGATTGCATGGGAGGTGGTGGAAGAGGGGTAGGGCAGGCCTAGCCGCAGGGGTTGGTACCTGGAGCTCACCTTGAGGCACGGCCTCAACTCCTTGGCCCTCTGGTTTTAAGTCGGTGAAACAGAGCAATGTTTGCAAACCTGAGCACACAGCAGAGACCTAGGGCTGGGTTCTCGAATGCTCAGCACTGACCTGCCCCTGAGCCTCTGGGTCTTCTGCTGTGCTGAGAGTCTCTTGGTTCCAGGAGGCTGAAATCCAAAGAGTGTGGGGAGGAATTGATTTCCCTGCCAACTCCTTCCCTGCCCTTTGCCTGTCACGGACTCCTCCAGGCTTTGCTAGCAGAAGGTCAAACCTCCCGGATTTGCCAGAAGGCTCCCGGAATCTCCAACTGACTTCCACGTCCAGGCCAAGGAATTTTTAATTTGTATTTTCTGCTTTTCTAGGGCTGCTGGGGGCAGGGTGCTGTGCGGCTGCTTTGCCACCTGGTGGTCACACCCGGGACTGCAGCACTTCCAGGAGCCAGCCTGCCCCGCTTGGTGCCTGTCCCCTGAGGTGCATCAAGGATGAATGGGTCAGTGGAGAGGAGGCCTTGGGGAGAAAAGCAGGCAGCCTTAAGTGATGGTGAAACCTCTCCTCTCTGGGGAGTCATCCAAACTTGTTTGGATGAAGTGAACATCTGTTCCTCACAGAACCAGGGTTAGCACTGGGTTCACTTTCCCAGCCAAGCACTCCCACCAAGGAGAACAAGGGCTCTCAGATGACCTTATAGTTCCTTCCCTTTCCTTGTCTCCACGATGGTGTCTTCCGCTTTAAGGGGTAAGATTAGATGAGATAATGAACAAACAAGCATTTGCTTCCACCACCCTCACCTCAACCATCACCACCATCACTACAACTCCTTATTACCGAGATCACCGTTACTGTCACTGTCGTCACAACAATCGCCATAATTACCTCCACCCTCGTCACTACCACATCATCACCATCATCACCATCACTTTTACCATCACCGCTACCGTCATGACTGTTCATCGCCGCTGCCACTGATAACCACTTTCATTACAGATGCCGCCATCGTACCTTCCTGCTTCCTCCTCCTTTTGTCTTTGCCGACCTGTAATTGCAGGCCTGACCCAGCTGGGCTTTGGGGGACCCTTGCTTGCCTGGCCCTGCAGTCTGTCAGAAGCTGTGCTCCTCAGAAGGCGGGGACAGGACTCCGCCGGGCCTCACATTCTGGCTTCCACTGGTTTCTTGCTGCCCCCTCGTGAGGACACCTGAAAGAAAGTCACAGGAGCAGCTACCACCAACGCCATCATCTTCACAGCCTCAGGCCGCTGGGCAGGAGGTACTGGTGGGCCATGGGAAAGGCAGGCCCAGCCTCGGCTTCTCTCTTCTCTCCTTCCTCCTGGGGGCATCGCCTCAGAGACCCCCTGGAACACCGGGAGCCCACGGCAACGCTTTCTTCAAATCTTCTTTAGCTCGTGGCCAGCAGCAATTTGGGCATGTGGTTTGTGTCCAAAACCTCATCATTTAAAAACCTTCCAGAATTCACATATATGCTTTTTTTTTTTAAGGTGAACTGGAGGGAGTTTTTTTTAACTCAATTCTCAATCCTTTTGCTTTTTTGGGGGGGGGGCAGAGTGTGGGATTGTGGGTGGAAGCCTGGTCCTCATACAGACTGGGAAAGTGCTCAGCCTTTGAGCCATACCCCAGCCCCTGACCGTGTGTGTTTTGTGTGAACCTGGAACTAGGCTGGCAGCCAAGCTGTCTCTACCTCCCCAGTGCAGAATCAGAGGTGTGTCCTACCATTCCTGACATTTTTCAGCCGTGTTCAGTGCGTAGAACTCAGGTCCCTGCCTCTGCAGCAAGAGAACAGGCCGGGATGTGCTTCAGAGCCCTTTCTCCAAATCCCCACCACAGTGTCTCTTCCACGTATCTACAGCCGTACAAAGAGGAGCCAGTCCAAGGTCAGGGGTCAGGGGTCGTCAGGAGATGCTGGGGTGAAAGTGCTCAGATGGCATGGGGTGGACCCCCTCCCCATGGCATCAGCTGTTGGGCTTGACAAGATCCTGGCTCTCTCTGAGCTCTGCTGTTCTACCTACACGTTTATCTGATCATCTCGCGTCACCATGGAGTCACAAGGCTGCAGTGCCCCAGCTGCCACACATCACAAGGAGGCTAAAACACCTTACCTGGGATCAGGATTCCCTCCCAGCCCACGTGAGAGGCTTGAATGCACTTGGTTTATTCTCAGAGTGATCCAAGAGGCACAGATGAGGATTGGGGAGGTAGGGGCAGGGGCAGCAAATTCTGTGATGCAAAGACCTGGGTCCTCTTTCTCCCAAGGCAAAACAAAGGCTGTGACTGGGAGTCAGTCAGCCAGGTGTGAGCCTTGTACAAGAGCTGAGGGGACAATCAGCTGTGCTGCACAGTTTTATGTCAGCTTGACACAAGCTGGAGTTAACCGAAAAGAGAGAACCTCAACTGAGAAAATGCGTCCATAAGAGCCAGCTGTAAGGCATTTTTACAGTTAGTGGTAGGTGGCAAAGGGCCTGGCACAGTATAGGTGTTTCCAGCCCTGGGCTGGTGGTCCTGGGTTCTATAAGAAAGCAGGCTGAGCAGACTGTGTAGAGCGAGTCAGTAAGCAGCTCCCTTCCGTGGGCTCTGCATCAGCTCCTGCTTCCGGGTTCCTGCCCTGAATTCTTTCAGTGATGGACTAAAGTGGAAGTGTAAGCCAAATAAACCATTCCCTCCCCAGCTTGCATTTTGGTCATAGTGTTTTGCAGCAGCGATAGAAACTAAGATCTCAGCCTTGACTGTTACCCTGAGGCAGGGGGCAATGGGAGAGCTCTGGCCCAATCCATTATGCTCAGACACTATGATTCATCCATCTGGCAGAGCTCAAAGGGGCACACAGGACCATCCATCACAGGAAACCTCAGACAGCTGTGTCTGTTAGAAGGACTGACACTCAGGTGTGTGTTGGGGAAGGGAGAGGGCTCTGGCTGGAATGTGACCACCGGAACTGTGCACTCGGCTCAGGCACCCTCTCCCACCTTGGCTCCAGTACCACCTGCATCGTTGTTTCTCCGCCCACTTCAGCCTCAAGGACGGAACTGGTTGGATGATCAAGCCAGATCAAGCACAGGGGCTATATGATCTGAGTGCAGGCAGGCAGAATGAAGGAAAGCCCTCCCACAGGTAAACTGAGGCAGAGTGTAACAAAACCCTTCTCCATGACACGACCACAACTTTTATAACAAGCCTGACAAAGATGGTTTAGAAGGGAAGGTGCAAACAGCACCACAGCCCTAGCTTAGACAACAGGAGCCTTCCACATGTAAGGGACAAGCAGGAGGAGCCAGAAGATGAACAAACTGAGGGAATCCTGGAGAGGGAAATCTGGGTAAGTGAGCAGGAACTACATACAGAATGCAATAGATGGAAGAGAATCTCAGACACAGAAGACACAATCGGAGAAATCAATACGCTGGCCAAAGAAAACGTTAAATCTAAAAAATTCTGGACAGAAAATATTCAGAAAATCTGGGGCACTATGAAAAGACCAAACCTAAGAATAATAGGAATAGAAGAAGGAGAAAAATCCCAGCTCAAAAACCCAGAAAATATTTTCAACAAAATCACAGAAGAAAATTCTCCTAACCTGAAGAAGAACATGCCTTTAAAGGTACAAAAAGCATGCAGAACACCAAATAGATTGGACCAGAAAAGAAAGGCCCTCCCCAACACAAAATAATCACAACCCTAAACATACAGAACAAAGAAAGAGAAGTAAAAGCTGCAACGGAAAAAGGCCAAGTAACACAATAGGCAAACCTATTAGAATTACACTCAGCTTCTCAGCGGGGATTCTAGAAGCCAGAAGGGCACGGACAGATGTCTTGCAGATTCTAAGAGACCACAGATACCAACCGAGATTACTATAATCAGCAAAACTTTTAATCACCACAGAAAACAAGATATTCCATGTCAAAGCCAAATTTAAAAAATATCTATCCACAAATGCAGCTCTACAGAAGGAAAACTCCATCCCAAGGAGGCTAACTACACCCATGAAAATACAGGAAAGAAAAAAATCTCACACCAGTAAAATCAAAAGAAGGGAAGTGTGTACAAGTGCATATGTACACACACACACAAAACCACCGCTACCATCGACAGAAGAACAGGAATTAGCAGTCATGGCTGTCTCCCAATGTTAATGGACTCAATTCCCAGTAAAAAGACACAGGCTAATAGAGTGGATGGGAAAATGGGATCCATCCTTCTGCTGCATCCAAGAAACACACCTCAGTATTAAAGATGGAGATTACCTCAGAGTAAAAAGTTAGAAAAGAGTTTTCAAGCAAATGGACCTAAGCACCAAGCTAGTGTAGCCATTCTAATATCTAACAAAATAAACTTCCAACCATCATTAATCAAAAGAGATGGAGAAGGACTCTTCATACTCATCAAAGAAAAAAAAAAAGTCCACCAAAAGGATGTCTCAATTCTGAACATCTATGCCCTAAATGCAGGGGCACCCACATTTGTTAAAAAATATATATTACTAAAGCTTAAATGACATGTTGAACCCCACACATTAACAGTGGGAGACTTCAGCATCTCACTCTCATCAATGAACAAAAACTAAACAGAGAAATAATGAACCTAACAGATGGTAGGATACAAATGGACCTAACGTATATTGACACAACATTTCACCCAAACACAAAAGAATATACCTCTTTCTCAGCACCTCACAGAATCTTCTCCAAAACTGACCACATCCTCAGTCACAAAGCAAATCTCAACAGATACAAGAAGATTGAAATAACCCCCTGTATCATATCAGATCACTATGGGTTAAAGTTGGACTTCAACAACAACAGAAACAACAGAAAGTCTACAAACCCGTGAAAACTGAACAACTCTCTACTAAATGACCACTGGGTCTAGGAAGAAATAAAGAAGTAAAAGACTTCCTGGAATTCAATGAAGACAAAAGTACAATATACCCAAAGTTATGGAACACAACGAAAGTGGCGCTAAGTGGGAATTTCATAGCGCTAAGTACCGTCATAAAGAAAATGGACAGATCTCATGCTAGCAACTTAAAAGCACACCTGAAAGCTCTAGACCAGAAAGAAGTAAACACACCCAAGAGGAGCAGATGGCAGGAAATAATCAAATTGAGGGCTGAAATCAATAAAATAGAAACAAAGAGAATAATATAAAGAATCAGTGAAACAGAGAGTTGGTTCTTTGAGAAAATCAAGAAGATAGACAAACCCTTATTCAAACTAACTAAAAGACAAAGAATATCCAAATTAACAAAACTAGAAACAAAAAATCTGTAATTCTCTTTCTTTGTTGAGTCTCTGTGCGGTTTCACAGGGTGAAAAGTCTCAGGGTGATTGTGGCCTCATAAAATGAGTGTGGGGGATATAACAAAAGACACCAAGGAAATCCAAAGGATTATTAGGTCATATTTCAAAAACCTGTACTCCACACAACTGGAAAATCTAAAAGAAATGGACAATTTTCTTGATAGATACCACTTACCAAGGCTAAATCAAGATTACATAAACAATCTAAATAGACCTATAACCTCAAAGGAAATAGAAGCAGTCATCAAAAGACTCCCAAGCAAAAACAAAACGAACAAACAAACAAACAAACAAAAAACAAGACTCAGGGCCAGAAGGTTTTAGCACAGAATTCTACCATACTTTAAAATACCAATACTCCTCAAATTATTACCCATGATAGAAACAGAAGAAACATTGCCAAACTCATTTTATGAGGCTACAGTCACCCTAATACCCAAACAACACAAAGACTCAACAAAGAAAATTACAAGCTAACTTCCCTCATAAACATTGATATAAAAACACTTAATAAAATACTTGGAAACTGAATCCAAGAACACACCCAGCATGATGAAGTAGATTTTATTCCAGAGATGCAGGGATTGTTCAACATATGAAATGTAATCCACCATATAAACAAACTGAAATTAAAAATCCACATGACCATCTCATTAAATGCTGAAAAAGCCTTTGACAAAATCCAACATCCTTTTTTGATTAAAG
Organism: Pachyuromys duprasi; assembly: GCA_028658305.1. Classification (NCBI taxonomy): domain Eukaryota; kingdom Metazoa; phylum Chordata; class Mammalia; order Rodentia; family Muridae; genus Pachyuromys; species Pachyuromys duprasi. The sequence goes on from CM053762.1 coordinate 24,090,146, forward strand.
TCTTGGAGAAATCAGGGATACAAGGGGCATACCTAAACACAATAAAAGCAATACACATCAAACCAATAGCCAAGATCAAATTAAATAGAAAGAAAAAAAAAACTTAAAGCAATTCCACTAAAATCAGGGACAAGACAAGACCCCCCACTCTTTCCATATCTATTCGATATAATACTAGAAGTTCTAACTAGGGCAATAAGACAACTAAAGGAGATCAAAAGAACACAAATTGGAAAAAAAAAAAAAAGAAGTCAAGGTATTGCAGATGATATGATAGTATACATAAGTGACTACAGGAATTCTACCAGGAAACTTCTACAGCTGATAAACACTTTCAGTAAAGTGGCTGGATACAAGATTAACTTGAAAAAAAAAAAAGTCAGTAGCTTTCCTATATACAAATGCTAAACAGGCTGAGAAAGAAGTTAGGGAAACAACGCCCTTCAAAATATCCACAAATAATATAAAATATCTTAGCATAGCTCTAGTCAAGCGAGTGAAAGACTTGTGTGACAAGGACTTCAAGTCTTTGGCGAAAGAAATTGAAGAAGATATCAGAAGATGGAAATATCTCCGTGCTCATGGATCAGTAGGATTATCATAGTGAAAATGGCCATCCTGCCAAAAGCAATCTAGATTCAACACAATCCTCATCAAAATTCCAACACAATTCTTTACAGACCTTGTGAGAATAATGCTCAATTTCATATGGAAAAACAAACACACAAACAAAAAAATAGGATAGCTAAAACAATTCTGTATAATAAAAGAACTTCTGGAGGCATCACCATCCCTGATTTCAAGCTTTACTACAGAGAGTTAGCAATAGGAACTGCTTGGTGCTGGCATAAAACCAGACAGGCTGATCAATGGAATTGAATCGAAGACCAAGAAGTAAGTCCACATACTTATGGACACCTGACTATTGACAAAGAAGCCAATATTATACTATGGAAAAAAGAAAGCATCTTCAACAAATGATGCTTGTCTCACTAGATTTTGACATGTTGGAGAATGCAAACAGATCCATATCTATCATCCTGCACAAAACTCAGGTCCAAGTGGATCAAAAACCAGACATACTGAACCTGATAGAAAAGAAAATGAGGAATAGCCTTGAATGCATTGACAACTTTCTGAACAGAACACCAGTAGCACAGGCTACTGCCTCGTAAAACTGACCTCATAAAACTGGAAAGCTTCAGCAAGGGAGACAACACCAGCAAAGGGACAAAACCCAGAGCCTACAGAATGTGAGAAGATTTTTACCTCAACCGCATCTTAACAGAGCTAATTTCCAAAATATATAAAGAGCTCAAGAAACTAGACATCAACAAACTAAATAATCCAATCCTAAAATGGAATACAGATCTAAACAGAGAATTCTTAACAGAGAAATCTCAAATGGCCTAGAAGCACTTAAAGAAATGTTCAACATCCTTAATCATCAGGGAAATGCAAATCAAAACTACTCTGAGATTCTATCTTACACCTGTCAGAATGACTAAGATCAAAAACACAAGTGACAGATCATTCTGGTGAGGATGTGAAATAAGGGGAACACTCATTCACTGCTGGTGGGAGTGCAAATTTGTACAGCCACTTTGGAAATCAATATGGCAATCTCTCGGATAATTGAGAATTGATCTACTTCAATACCCAGAAATACCACTCCTGGGCATATATCCAGAGGACCCTTTATCCTACTGCAAGGACACCTGCTCAACTGTGTTCATAACAGCTTTATTCATAAAAGCCAGAAACTGGAAATAACCTAGATGTCCCTTAACTGAAGAAAGGATAGAGAAAATGTGGTACATTTACACACCGGAGTATTACTCAGCTATTAAAACTAATAATAATAACATCATCAAATTTGCAGGCAAATGGATAGAGCTTTAAAAAATCCTGAGTGAGGTAACTCAGACCCAAAAAGACAAATATGGTATGTATTCACTTTAAGTAAATGTTAGCTATAAAGTAAAAGATAACTATGCTACAATCCACAGAGCCAAAGAAGCTAAGTGACAGCAAGGGCTCAGAGGGGAGTGTTTGACTCTTCCTAGGAAGGGGAAGTAGAATAGATGTCACAGGGAACTGGGGGCAGGTGGAGACAGGAACGGGGGAGGGGGGAAGGAAAGAGTACTGAGAGAGACCACTGGAACTTAGGGATGACCTAGAAACCTCCCAGGAATCTATGAAAGTGACTCTAAATAAGACTCCTAATAATGGGGGATATGGAACCCGAATGGACCATCCCTCATAACCAGGCAAGACTTCTAATGCAGGGATTGGAGCACCAACTCAGCCACAAAACCTTCAACCTACAACTTTGTCCTGCATACGAGATGTGCTGGGAGTGGCCAACCAACAACTGGTCCAGCTTGAGACCCATGCCACGAGAGGAAGCCCACCCCTGATACTATCTAAAGATTCAGGACCCAGAGGCCGAGTATCCCAGAGACCCAGGATAGAACCGAACAGGACTGTCAATTTTATAAAAAACTCAATGAAATGATCCCTAACGATATTCTGCTATAGTTGTAGACTGGCATAATCATCATCAGAGAGGCTTCATCCAGCCTCTGGAAACAGATGTAGAGACCCACATCCAAACATTAGGTGGAGCTCGGGAAATCCTGTAGAAGAGGAGGAGAAAGGATTGTAGGAGCCAAAGGAGTCAAGAACACCAACCCCTCCACACAGATTCAATTAACCTAGGCTCATAGGGGCTCACAGAGATTGAGCCAATAATTGGGGAGTCTGAATGAGTCTGACCGGAGCCTTCTGCATATATGTTATGGCTGTGTACCTTGGTCTTCTTGTGGGACTCCAAATGGTTGGGGGGTGTGGGCAGGGGTATGGGTAGAGGATTTTCTTTGGCTCTTTGAACTGCGTTTGGGACCATTTCCTCCTGCTGGGTTGCCTTGTCCAGCTCTAATACAAGAGATAGTGCCTAATCTTACTGCAACTTGATAAGCCATGTTTTGTTGCTATCTAAGGGAGGCCTGTCCTTTTCTAAAGAGGAACAGAGAAAGAGTGGATGCAGGGAGGGAAGGGAGGTACTGGAAGGGGAGGAGGGAAGGGAAACTGCGTTAGGGATGAATAGCAGGACTTTCAGACACGCCAGCAGTATAAATAATGACACAGAGCCTTTTTAATATTTTAGAGCTCGGGCCTTTAGGCTGGGGTAGTCTCCCAGCCAGCTATCTAGTTTAACTGACTAGTCCTGGCACTGTGTCCCACCATGTGGTTAGCTCTACCTCTCTGCTTTGCTCTGTTCCACCTGTTTCACTGGCAAATCTCTTGTGCCACTTTTCTTCTCTCAACATTTCCTCTCTCCCTCTCTCTGTCTCCACTTTCTGCCCAGATATTGGCTGTCAGCGCTTTATTACAACCAATAGGCAAGAGAGGAAGGACAAATACTTACAAATATAGTGGGCCCTAGACATAACAATACCAAGCTAGTACTTAGCTCTCTGGTGGTTTAGCAATCAACAATTTATATTCAGAAACACACCTTCATACAATGTACTCTAACAGGGATGTAATGTATGAGGTAATAATACATAACTAATTAAAATTAAAACCCCACATGTTGCCTGTGGTCGGTCAGCCTATATTCCTAGCACTCAGGAGACAGAGGCAGGTGGATCTCTGTGGTTTTGAGGCCAGCTTTGTTTACAGAGCAAGTTCCAGGACAGTCAAGGCTGTTACACATAGAAATTCTGTCTTGAAAGAAACAAAACAAACAACAAAAACCCCAAGTCACTAGTGCAGCTCAGTGTCTTCGTAGGTAGTTGTGTAGTAATAACCTTTAAAATAACCTCCATCTTGGAGAGAAACACATTATGTTCAGGAAGCGAGCAACTCACAGGCTTCAGGAAGTCTCTGAAACTGACCAGATTCACTAGGTCCCTCCCTTCTCAAGAGTGTATATACGCGTATATACACGGTAAAGTCTGCTGAGGAACACAGAACAGCCTACCTGAAAGAAATGGAGATGAGACAAAGTACCTAGAAAACTCTCAGACTGAGCTGCTTGAGCAAGACCCTCTCCAAAGTCTGCCTGTAAACTGCGCAGTGAGCTTCAGTGTCCTAGCTTTTGAGCTGTCATCTTGGAGATCCTGCTGTTAAGGTGGAAGGCTAGCATTTCAGGAGAGCCTCTGGCCTCAGTATATGATAACAGACCCCCTTTCTCAGTGGGGATCCCTCTCTGTCTGATCTGGGGAACCCCAGATCTCCTAAGGATCATCACACAGCCCTCAGGGAAATTACAAGCCCAACCCTCTCCTGATAAGAAACCTGCTTAGCAAGCACCTGGGGATTCTTGGAAACACCCACCCTATGCTAATGAGATGTTGTGGTGTCTTTGTCTTTCAACCAATGACCCTTAATTGTACCTGGACCTCCTCCCACTTCCACAGTGTAATAAAGTACTGCGTGATAGATAGGGCTGTTTTGTTACACGTAGATCAAATAGCCCCAGCAAATCAAACACATTCACCCTTGGAACCCCTCCGACTGCCCAAGGCTTATAAGTCCTTGATTCACAAAATAAACTCTCTCTTGTTTGCTCCATTCCTCCACCATGACGGGCTGGGGAAGAATGGGTCCTCCCCATGTTCCCTGGTCGTCCCCTCTCCCCCTCCGCAGTCACTGGATCCCCAGGACTTGGCTGCTGGTCAGTCAGCCATGTGCTGCTGGCCTCCTCCAGCTTCTGCCATTCACCGGCCTGTCACTGTGGATTGCTGCTGACATCTTTCAAACACCAGCACCGCTCTGTCCACCACAGTGCCAGTCTGTGGAAGCAAGCAGCGGGCTACTCCCCAAACAGCCATTTTGTCCACCAGAACAAATCCAGGCTCCCACCTCTGCCTCTCTCGGTTTCAGAGCTCTGGGTGAGCCTCCATTACTGGCTGCTCATGAAGCAGCCACCCATCCACCCGCTCAATCAGGCAGGGTCCTCAGTACAGCCTGGCTCAGATTCTGGAGCCCTGAGCTCCTTTGACCCCGGTGCTTCACCCTTTCCCACCCAGAGCCTGACCTAAGGTCAGGAATGCAGAACTACAGCCAAGTCCCAGGACAACCCAGGCTTTCACTGGATGAGGAAAGGCTGTCATCCACGCGGGTTTTGGCGATGCAGCTGTGTTTGAGTCGTTTCTGCTCCTGCAAGTAACCCCTCACCCACACTCCTGTGAGTGACCCCAAGTAAAACCCACTGCCTCACCAATTGGGATTTGTACTTTGGGCTGCCGTTGGTTTTCTACATGGTGCCAGTAGTTGTTTGTCCACTTGTACCTCAAAATAGCATCACACAACAGAAGGAAAGCCACAGTGTCACGCTACAGGAGTGAGGGGGCATGAGCTACCCCCAACCGACAGCCATGGGTTTGAGAAAAGCCATGAGCGAAGTCCTTTTTCTTTCCTTTTTAATTATAACTCAAAATCCCAAAGCCAACAAGGAATGCAATTGAGAAACGCAAATTATGAAATAATTCTACACACCAAGAATACAAATCAACAAGAGCCCAGAGTCAGACTCAGAAGACTATATTCGCACCTAAATCCTGGAGGCCTCTTGCCCAGTCCATAAAGAACTGGTAGGAATGAGAACAGGATCTGCTCAGGCTGAAAATGGGAACGTGGGAATCACAGGAAAGACACAAGCCCATCTTCAGTGTTAGCTGCTCAGTGTCTCCCCAAAGAAGTGCAAAATAAAAGCTAAGCACAAATGCCACAGCCTCAAGGTGACAACAGAGAGAGCTCACACAGGAGAGAGACCACAGCTCACCTCACCGCGTGACACACCTCTGAGGAGAATAATGGCTGCTTCTCAAGCCAACACTCGCGCACTTTTCCACGGAGCAAACTCACTCCCCAGATGCCATCTGACTCGGGTGGCATCGCACACTCCAGAGAGCATGTGTGCAACGCTGTTCGTTTCAGGCTTGTGTGGTATCACAATCTAGCACAATCCAAGAGTCTGGAAATGGAGGCCAGTTGAGTCAGCCTGGCCAATAGAAGACAGCATCTGTGACGCATGAATGGGGTGGTCTCAGGCGAAGAAAGGCAGCCACAGTATGTGGAGGGTGGATGGCAAAGGGAAAAGGGTAAAATGAGGATGTGTATTTAACACGCCCTTGCTTGCGTTTTCCGAAGAAATCTGGAGAAATACATACGAGACAGAAATAGTACCTGCGGGTTCTGGGAGAGGTGGGAACGGTTTGCAAGGGAGTCAGACAGGAGAAAAGCCTTCTTGTTGGACAGTTACATTTTCTGGTTTTGGATGTGTGAATTTACTGTCCCCTTTTTAGACTTTATTTTATTTTTTGCTGCTGTTGTTGAGACAGAGTCTCACTGTGTACCCGTGGCTGTCCTGGAACTGTCTGGACCGGGCTAGCTTTAAACTCTGCCTCCCGAGTGCTGGGATTAAAGGTGTGTGCCGCCACAACCAGCCATGTTCAACAATTTTTAAAGTTTATGTGTACGTTTGAAAGTTCATGAAGATTTTTCTGGAAGAATAAACACTGCGTCATGCCTGGCCCTGTCACATGTTCTTATTCCACTCTTTTTTTTTTTTTCTTGAAATAATTTTCTAGTAAATGTCTCACTACTTCCCAAGACTCAGGTCCTGAAGGCTGTGAAGGAATTCATTGTCACCTCAGTACCAGGTACATATTAAACACCTCTCAGGTGTCAGGGGCCAATCTGGGCCCCGAGGACCTGAAGAAATCAGCATTGAGGCTGTTGGGAAAAGAGTGTAAAAATATTGTCACAGGATGCTCTGGCCATGTGGTGATAGCTGAACCCAACATTCTGTGGGAACAAGGTGGAGGACAGTACTGGGGGGTCGGGGTAAAAGTGAGAGGGGGTGAGGGGGAGGGTGAAGAATGATTATTCCAGGATAAGCGCGTGTGCAAAGGTCCTGAGGACACGGGGATGTGGGGATCTGATCACTAGGGGGGAAGGGGAGAGGGGATGGGCATGAGGAAAGAAAGAGGAAAACCAGTTAGGGACAGGCATGGCTCAGTGTTGGGCCTGAACTGGGCACGGACAGTGGAAATCGGGTGATGGGGGCAAAGCTGATTGATGTGAATGAGAGGAAGGGGCAGGAACATCAGCAGACTAACACGTGATCTCATGGAAAACTCCAGAACGGGTTTCATAGCGTCCAGCCAGAACTTAAGCTCCGCTCTCGGACCAAACGTGCGCTGGTCACAGGCTGAATTAACCAGTGAATTACCCATGAGTCAACACCTCCTGGCTCTCAATGTGAACCTTCAGAGCAACTTGCAGGCTCTGGCATCCCGGCTTGGTGGGTATCCACACCAGCCTTGGCTCCTCACCAACATCACAGGCAGCCAAGTGTGACCGGCAATGGAGTGTGGCTCTGGCACTCTAGGAGTTTTTGCTCTGATCCGGAATGACCCTGACCGAGCCACACTGAACCCTCCTGACTCATCCACTCCCTGGAGACAGCTAAGGGTCCCCGGCACTGGCCACGTGTCTGCCTTCCAAATGCCAGTCTCTCTTGGGGTTTAGGAGGAACCCGGCACAAACTCCAAAATCGGAAGGACGTACTGGAGAAGTGGCTCTGTGTGAAGGGCTGGCTGTGCAGGCCTAGGGACCTGAGCCTGAGTCCCAGCGCACGCAAACACTGGGCAAGGTGGTGACCTCTGTAAGCCAGTGCTGAGGCACACACATGGGGTTTGCTGTTCAACCAACTCTAGCTGAAAGGAGAGTCCCAAGTTCAGTGAGAGACCCTGCCTCAAAAAATAAGATGAAGAGCAGAAAACCACCTGTAGCAGTCTACTTTATTTGGGGGGTTTAGGCCTCTACCTCCCTTCCACCAAACCTCCAACCTTAAGTAGGAGAGAGAAAAGGTTAGTGGGGAAAGGGGCCCAGACCCCTTTACTTCTCCCGGCTATTTAGGGTCAAAGGGTTCTTTTAGGGCTCTATACCAATCTCTGTCAGCCACAGACGCAGCCAGCAGTCTCCTCCACGCCGCTGCGCCCCAAAGTGTTTCTCTCTGTCTGTCTGCTCCAAACCGCCACACCGTTCCTGGTCTCTCCAAACTGCTACATGCCACACACCAACACAGAACAGCACCCGATCTCCTTCTCAGCCTCAGATTTCTCAGAGTCCTAGACCACGCCCCTCTCTGTGCTGCACATGGAAGCCGTTACCAGCTGGCAAAAGCCTTGCTCTGCAGGAGACAATTAACAGGTGTGGACAAACCATAGCCCAACTAAAATCCTACGCTTGGGCTTAAAACGAAAGCATATTTACATGGCACACAAAGAAACCAAGACTTCCATCACAGAAGAGCAATCAAGAAAGGCACTGAGCATCTGTCTACCTCTGGCCTCCACACGCACACACCCTGACTCCACACGCCACACCATATGGTGTGCCCCTGTACACACATGGGTTAGGGTGATAAAAATAAAGAAGAAAGAAAGGAAAAAAAAAACCTGAGGGGTACGTGGGTACATCACACCAGGACCTCATTCAGCCACGTTGCCATGGGGAAGCTGAGCAGGTGTGAATTTCTAGACAGTTCTCTTCCTGTCCAAGTCACATGCTGTCAAGTGGTGTCCTATTTAGGCAAAGCCACTCCAGACCTTTCCCTTGTATGGACATTTAGCTTTGGTCTTGGTGACACCTGTAAGCTAGATTGGCCTGCAAACTGCTTGTAGGTCTAGAGTTAGGACAAGGCCTCTGTCAGAGGCCTCCAGGACAGCTGTGCTGCTGGTAGGCTCTTCCAGGTGCCCACCAGGATGGAGTGGGCAGCGGTGGCTCCATTCTAAGTCTTGGTCCGGGGCAATCTCGGCCCTATCACCTGGGAAAAGGCAGAGTCTCAGGTCTACCCAGCCTTGCCTGGGCAGCATCTGTTCTTACCAAGACCCCGAGCAGTCTCCGTGCCCAGTGAGTTATGAGATGCGCTGGCCTAGAACATCCTGCAGAGCCTCAGCTGTTCCGCACCTCTGTCTGCTCCGAAAGGCCTTCTGAGTGCCCGAGGCCCAGGTTTGCTTTGATTTTCATTCAGCTCTGAAAGAAAAACAAAGCAATAACTTTCTGCTCACCTGCGTCCACCTGAGCCTGACCGTGCACTGAGTGGCCTCGCCAGCTGGAAGGAGGGTGCATCGTGTCAGAGCGCCACACGGCCTGCAGCCAGATCCATGATGTTCCCTGAGTGGTCAGGCAGTGCAGCAAAGAGGGTGATGGCACCTGAGGACAGAACAACACACTATGTACAAGCATGTGCACCTATGGAGGTATGCATGCTTGCTCGTGATGAATGTGTATATGTGTGCATGCATATAGGTGTGAAGGTATGATGTGTACATATATGAATGTACAAGTGTATGATGCATGTGTGCATGTATTTATGTATGTATTGAGACAGGGTCTTACACAGCCTGGCTGGCCTCTGTCCCTGTTTCCTTGCTTTTCCTCTGACAAATACACGCTGACAAGAAGCAGCTTAGGGGAGGAAGGGTTTATTTTGCCTCACAATTCCCTACTCCATTGCTGTGGGGATGGCAAGACAGGACCTTGAGTAAGCTGGTCACACCACACACACAGACAGGGCCCAAGGGATGCACCCTTCTGCCTGATCACTGCTTGGCTTTCTTCACTCTTATCCTGAGCTATGTGAGTCTGAGGCTACCTTGGTCTACATGAGACCCTACCTCAAATAAGACCATACATACCTTAATTAAAAATAACTTATGATGAGCCAGGTGTGGTGGTGCAGGCCTTTAATCCCAGCACTAGGGAGGCAGAGCCAGGCTGATCTCTGAGTTCGAGGCCAGCCTGGTCTACAGAGTGAGTTCTGGACAGCTTGGGTTACACAGGGAAGCCCTGTCTCAAACCATACTCCTCACCCCTCCCCACCCCGGAAAAAAAATGAGAACGGCCACCTGAGCTGTTGGGGAAATGCAGCGAGCTCTCAGACTGGCATGATCACCAACCACTACATTCACTTAAAATAGAAAAAGGCATTCACGAAGCATAAGCAATACAATGGACCACACTGTAGAAAAATACCAGATGAATCCAGGAAGACACAGCGAATGAATGGAAGGCCGGGGGTGTCAGTGTGAACCCTCCTCGGGGTCTGCAGACCTGAAGACAAGGGCCTGCCCAGCCAGGCCTGGCCATGACCTCAAGGGGAAGACGCTTTAGACTTGGACTGACGTGGGTTGGTGCCAGCACTGCCTCCTTGGGCCCGGGCCTCACTTGATGTTCATTCGGTCCCTGTGAGGCGCATCTGGCTGCTGCCCCAGGCTCTGGGCTTGTCACACCCTGTCTAGGTGACACTGACGAGGACCACTCTGTCACCAGGGCCTGCAGGAAGCTTCCTGACACACTAGATATTTCATGTTTTATTAGACGGCCTCGCTCATCCCTAAACTGATTTCTTTTCAGCACATCACACTTCCTTGGGCCCCAAGGCCTAGGGCCAGGGCCAACATGTGGGCAGGAGGACCCAGCCATGAAAGGCACAGGCTGGGGATGCTGCTGCTGGCAGAGATGGGAGGTGGTCAGGGGGATAGGCTGGGGGCTCAGGCCATACTTCTCCTTAGGGACTGTCCTCAGAGACACAGGGTACAAGGAGTGTGTGTGTGTGTGTGTGTGTGTGGTATGTGAAAGCATGGGGCTTGTGTGTGCCACTGCATGTAAGAGGAGGTCAGAAGAAAACATGTCAACCCTCGTTACTTTGTGGTCACTGCTGTGCAATCCACGCCAGGTCATGAGCTTGCAGGGCTTGTCCTGTCTCTGCCTCCCATCTCAGCATAGGCTCAGAGGTTACAGGGGTCACAGGTTTATGTGGGATCTGGGACCCAAGCTGAGCTCCGACCCTCCTGAGCTCCCCAGCCTCACCTTTAGAAAATGATAACAAAACAAAAAGCCAGAATCTCTCACTGGTCCCCGGCTCACAGTAGGAGAGGCTGGCTGGCCAGAGCACCAGGGTGCTTCCTGCCTCCTCTCCCCCAGCTCCAACCTCACAGCCCTGTGGGCCACCAAGCATGGCTCTTCTCTTTCTACTGTGGAGTAAGCTCAGGTCATTGGTCTTACGATGTGTGTGTGTGGGGGGGGGGCTTTATGACGGAGCCCTCTCTGCAGCTTCTGTGGGTAGGATTTGAATTTGGGGCTCCACAAAGTCCCAGAAGCCGGAGAGCATCTGGGTCACGCACTGACACTGGTCTGGCAGGGTGCCAGGGTCCTCCTGCACAGAAAGCACTCAGCCCTGGAGCTGGGCCCTGTAACCCAGTGTCCGAGAGTGGTCAGCGCTCTCTGGAAACGTGCCAAGAGCAGCCCAGGCTCTGCAGTGCCTCCGGGTTTTCCCTGTGGCTGCCGGGACCCCTTTCCCTTAGGTTTGACACAAGAGCTTTGTCCTTGTGGCTCCTTCTCGGCACCCTTCCTCCCCCTGGGACTTGGCTCTTTGTCCTTGTCTTCTGTGTTCAAGGCGGGCAGGGGAAGGTGCTGGGACCCAGGGGGAGGAAGGAAAGCCCCCACCAGACTAAAAGTGCTGGAAGGAGGATTGCTTTTGAGTCCCTTGGTGCTTCTGACCTTACTCCAAGCATCTGAGTCTGCCTCACGCCCATGCTGCTGTTCCAAAAAGGGAACAGAAAATTCTAGAGGACCCCATCCTGGAGGGGAGCCTGGTCGTGACTGCTTTCTGCACCAGGGACCAGAACTCCCCTAACTCAGCCCAGGAGGACAGTGACAGCCGCATTTCATGCTGCCAGCAACCCCTGCACCCTTGAGAGCAGCCAAGGACTAGCTGCCCTAGTCTGAGAAGAGGATTTCTGGCCCCAGAGCTGTGAGATTATCTTGTTCCCCAGGTGTCACAGGCTCTCTTTGATGATGTGGCCCTCAGTGACCCTAGAACTCAGGGGACAAAGTCCTAAGATTCCTCAGGGGACAGCAATAGGCACACGCACACATACCCAAACACAGGGCAGTAGAGGGAGATGAGTTGGGTAGAGGAAAGGGCTCCCGGTAGGACAAAAGAGGGTGATGGGATGAATATGATCAAAATACATTATATACGTTTGTAAAGATGTCATAATGAAGGCCATTATGTACAATTCATACATGCTAATTTAAAAAAAAACACTTTAAAAAGGACTAAGAATCATTAAGAGTCTGGGTGTGGTGGCGCGTGCCTGTGATCCCAGGACTAAGAGGGAGAGACAGAAGGATCAGAAGTTCAAGGTCTTTCTTGGCTATATAGTTTGAGGCCAGCCTGGGCTACATGAGACCCTTTGAAGGTAGTGGTGGGGGCTGTACAGGGAAGGATGGAAGAAGGAAAGAGTCATCAAAAGTCAAGACATTCTACTGTTGGGGGTGAATTCTAGGGACAGTGACACCGAAAGGGAATAGGCTCCCTGTCACTTGAAGGTGACAAGTCCCAGCGCCGTCGTCACTCTGACCCGGGGATCTGCAGGACGGGGAGCTGCACCAGGGGCCAGGCCTCCTCGCAGGGAGAGGAAGGTGTCTCCAGGATGGGTGATAACTGGGGCTCTTCCCCCTCTCCCTCCTCCCCCGCAACTACAGGCCCAGCCTCCTGCTGCCTCTGACTGAGGACAGTACCTGACCCCACAGGGCCAGAATGGCAGGGTCCTAGAGGAACAATCACTACGTGGCTTCACGGCTTCTGATGTGGCAGGCTGTCCCCAGCTGCCCTCCGACACACACAATCACTACGTGGCTTCACGGCTTCTGATGTGGCAGGCTGTCCCCAGCTGCCCTCCGACACACACCCGGTGAGCCCAGACCCCTGTGACACCCCTGAGCCTCCTCACTGGTGTAGCCTGCTAGTCTCATTCCTTGTCCAGCCCTACCTGGTGGGAGGGCCTCACTGACCCACCCTGGAGCACAGCATCAAAAACCCAAGCACACAGGCTGGGGAGATGCTGCTGCCCCCGCAGGGGATCCAAATTCAGTTCCCAGCACCACATCCCGCGGCTTCACCACCACCTGTAACTCCCCCAGAAGATCTGACTCTGGTCTCTACATCACTGCAGTGTGTCCACACACATACACAGACATGATACAGACGAGGGCAAAAGTAAAACATAAATTTAAAAAAAGAAAGAAAGAAAAGAATTAAAATTAAAACAAACCCAGAGTACAGCAGCAAATGGCTGTCATGGGGGGAGCGAGGGGACCTGCCAAGGTGATGGCACCCGGCTTTATGGCCCTGTCCACCACATAACAGAGGCAGCAGGCTCAGTGCCAGGCTTCTACCTGTAGGTCAGTGTCCAAACAGGCAGCAGAGGGCCAGCAGGACCACAGCTGGAACAACTGGGAGACGCTCTTCCAGTGCCACAGAATCTCCTGCCCACGCTGAGAGGGTACACACACACACACACACACACACACACACACACGAGACAAGCATCCACCAACCCTGGGTGGTGAATGTAAAGATACACACAGTCAGAAGCTGGACTGGACCTAATTTCTCTCCTCCCCAATTTTGGAGCAGCTAGACAAAGCACATCTGCCCTGGCCAGCCACATCAGGACACTTGGCCATATCAGGGACATTTGCCACCCTCCAACCAGCAGCCCCCGAGGCACTGTCCCTGGCCTTCCCTCCCCGAAACAGAGGTTTCTCCACCCATGCCTGTCCTTGAGTTCCTGCCCAGTGTGCTTGGTCCAGGGAGGCCGCTCTGTGGTCGTAACAGATTATGAATAAACAGATTCGACTCATTCCCATCTGCTCGGTCTTTGCTTATTTTCTCAGTAGTGAAAATGTCAACAAACTTCCTGTGTGCGGCGTGAGGGTTTTGGAGAAAGCTAATCTCTATCAGGGTTTTTACACGAGGAGCACTCTATCTGCAACATCAGGCTAATCTCCATCTCGTACACTCAGGCTCAGAAGGGGAAAGAAACTCGCCAAGGTCACTCAGCCTGCAACAGATGGAGCCAGGACTTAGGAGTCCTGGGTGCTAGCCTGGAGTAGCAGCCATCTTGGTACATGAAGCTCTCACCCATCCTCTTCCTTGGAAATGAGCAGAGTTCTTGTGTTGAAGTCTGTCCTTCTCGTCCATCCATCCATCTATCCTCCCACCCAGCTTCTAGCTGAGGAGGAATCAGAAGGGAGGCCGAGGTAGCAGGCCCCTCCCCACCGTCCCTCTGGAGCTGGTGCTCCTGTCTTACAGAACAGTCCCCTCTGCCCCCTAAGCCCCACCCCCCAGCTCAGAGCTCCCGTGGGGGCTCAGGGTTTGCGCTGAGCTGGGCTGCTCCCTGTCCACCTGGCATCCCTTTGCTTCCTGACAAGTCTTAGTTCCAAGGGCTCTGAACCTCTGACCCACCCAAGTCTGTCCCAGCCTTGCAAGCCCAGACAGCATTCTTGGTCCTGCTCAGCTAGCACTCAAAATAGCTACTGAAAAGGTGGATCTTGTGAAAGGTTAACGTTGCCGAAAACATAAAGGTGACAGACACCTTTGGAGCGCATTTTCCTGTTTTCTTTGGCTTTTCAAGCTTCAAGTTTATTTTGTTATTTTGGTTAGTTTTAGCAAAATAATTTTATCTGCCCATTTGTGGACCTATGCATTGTATGTACAGTGCATGAATGTACTTGTTAACGTGTGTGCAATTGTTGTGTGTGCGCGTGTGTCTATGTATGCGCATGTCTATCATTGCCTTATGCAACATGTGCCTGTCTGTCTGTATATTCATGTGAGTGCATATGCACACATGTATGTGTTTGTACACATTTATGTGTGCTTGTCTGGGTGCATGTATACCTGTGTCATGCATTTATACACACATATGTATGTGTTCATGCATGTATCTATGTGTAAGTGTGTATTCCTGTCTGTGCATGTTCATGTGTGTTTCTATGAACAGGTGCATGTGAATATGCACTGTTTGTGTGTATATGTATGTGTGCATATGTGCTGTACATATGTGTGCTTGTTTGCATGCATAAGTACATGTATGCATATGAACATGAGCCTGCATGTACATGTATGTACATGTGAAGTTGTATGTGTGTACTCATGTGTTCATATTTGTACACGTGTATACAAGTTTGCCTGTTTGTACATGTGTGTGTATGTGTATGTCTGTGTGTATGCACATGTATATGTATATATTTATGTGTGTGTGTCAGGGCTGGGCTGGGGATGGTCAGGGCTAGGGATAGTTATTAGCCTTTGAATTGAGGCTGAGTGTACCAGACAAATCTTTGTAAGGAGTCAACAAGCATTTGTGAATGAATGAATGCATGAACTCATGGAAAGTGATGGAGATACAGAGGCAGCAATGTGCCCTCCGAGTAACCCGGAGCCAGGCCCCCTGGCAGCCTCCCTCACTCCCGCTGTGTCCCAGTGCCCCACTGTCACCCTTTGCCCTGACTGTGACACTTGGCCAGAGAGATGGCCTGACACCAGCAGAGAGCAAGTGAGTTACAAACTCCTGCCTTTGCCCAGGGTTTCCAACAGCTCTCCCTCTGCCCCTGGAGAAATGAGTTCTAGGTGAGAGGCAAAGCCTGTCCCCTCAAGCCCTGCGTGGGGCTGTCTGCACTGCTGATTGATGTATTTATGAGCCAGCCGCCCTCTCGCCTGATGCCTAGAAGGGCAATGAAATGCCAGCCTCCCCCAGCCTTCCTTCCGCAGCCTCCTGGGGGACAAAGGTGGTGTGGGGCGTCCATGCTTGGACCTCTCTCAGCCTCCCTCCCTCTGGGGCCAGCAGCCCCACTGGGAAGAGAATAATTAAGTGAGAGTTACTAGTGACACAGACTCAGCGTCCTCTGTCGATGTGCCTGGCTTGTCAAGTTCCAGACTCTCTGTGGAGAGACACTGGGAGACTCCAGTGCCTGAGATTGTGGGGAGCTGTGGGTGTCTTGCTTTTCTGTGAGAGCAATTCAGGGAGAGCCAGGGGAGTCTCCTCTCATGTCATGCTGCATCCAACTCTGAGCTCCTCTCAGGGCCAGCTGCCACTTCCATCAGGCCTGTCCAGCTCCATGCTGAGGCCCCGAGGTCCTGCAGAGACTCCTGGGACAGAAGGACAGATGAAGCTCAGCTAGCAGCACCCCACTGAGGCAGAGAACACAGAGGCCACCGCTCCAGAGGGAGCCCAGGGCTTTGGGGGCCCCTGAGGTAGACTCAAGGCCTAAGACCCTGCTGCACTGATGTCATCCATTTTATGTCTTGCCCAAAACAGAATATGGCAGAGCTGTGGCAGGGGAGAGCCTGGGTGCAAACTCTCTTGTCAGTGTGGGACACAAAGCTGTGACTTGACTTCTCTAAGCCTTGCCTTCAACATCTGGAAACGGAAGTGCAAAAAACAGAGTCCTCCCCTGGGTCCTGGTGGGATCCTGCAGAGGACTCAAGGGAGGCTCAGAGAAGGGAGCCTGGACCCCCAAAACCCCAAGAAGGGACAGCAAGAAACTGAGTCTGGAGAGCTTAGAGGGGCTCACTGAAGATGTGGGGCAGGCTCTCAGGGTCCTCAGGGTCCCTGCCAGGATGCTGTCCCCAGACGGTCCCACTGCCCTGCCTGCACCCCGCCATATGAAGCCAGGTGTGGCGCACATGAAGCGCTGGGGAGGTGGAGGCAGGTAGGTCTCTAGAGTTTAAGGCCAGCCTGGTCTAGATGGGAGAGGCCAGGCCAGCTAGAGATACTATCTGAGACCTTGTCTCAAAACAAAACAAGAATCCAAAGGTGCTCATTGCTCTTTCCCTGTCCCTCCCTCCCTCACACCGGAGCTGGAACCCAGGGCCTATGCCTGCTAAGTGAGCACCCACACACACTGAGTTGTATCTCCAGCCCACTCTCTTTCACTAAGTCATTCCTAGCCCCTGATCACGCAACCTGTGGGAGCTGTTCTCTCATTCCATCACGCGAGTCCCGGGAACTGAACTCTGTTCATGAGGCTTGATAGTAGGTGCCTTTACCCATTGAGCCATCTTGCTGGCCCCTGTCCATTTCCACTAACAGTGTTTCCCAGGATTCACTGCAGATCAGATTCATAGAGCCTCTGAGCATGCGTGTTATAGCTTGATCTCGTGTGGCCAAGGCTGCTCTTGGCTGTGCTATGGAGCCACGGCAAACCTAAACCTCTGATGTTTCCGTTTCCACCTCCTCAGTGCCACCAAGCCAGGTTTATTTGGTGCTTAAGATGGATCCTGGGGCTTTGTGCTCTCTAGAGAGGTATTCCACCAACTGAGATTCCCAGCCTCCTCTCTTTCCTCCTATCAGTGTAATGAGCTTTGGTCATTTCTCCCAACAGTCCATCTCAGGGCTCTTGAATGGACCTGCTGGTCTTTAACCCACACACTGCACCCCTACATTTCCACAGCTGAGTGTACTTACAGTTAACTCAGAAGGTGAGTGCTGACCTTGAGTGTGTGATCTGATGACCCTTGCTGGCCCTTGCCCTCACCAACAGAGCATCTAACTTTGGCCCACACCTGGCTGAGGGCTGGATCTCTGTGCGCTGTGACCACACAGTTCTTGTCATGAGTGGGCATCTGCCTCCACACATTTGGGGCTCCCCTTTGTGCCCGCTTCTGCCCATTTCTCCCAGCTAGGCGGCAGGCTGTTTGCTGAGCTCTGGATGTGGCTGTGACACAAGGTATGGGTGTTCTCTCTGCTGTCACTCATAGTGGCCACTTCTGACCTCTCTGCCAGCCTATGCTGGGTTCTCTTCCAACCCCCCAAGTCTCTAACACTGCCCGTATATCTAGGATAACCAATAAGGGCTTGTCCCCTGGGTGAATGGTGTGAACCCTTCTTTACTCGCTGTCTTCGTTTGCAGAGGTTTCAAAGCACTCCCCCATCACTGTTTGCTGTGGACAAGCCCCTATTTCTATTCTAACACGTCCAGTACTGCTGGCTCTCAGTACCGACAGGCTCCTTAGATTCAGCCAACTACAGGTTGAAAATATTCAGAAGAAAAATTGTGTGTTTGTCTTGAAAACATACAGACTACTTTTCTTGTCGACTTAATTTTTTTTAATTATGTGTATATGAGTGTGGGGGTTGTGCACTTGAGTGCAGTGCCAGTGGACCCCAGAAGAGGGCACCAGACTCCCCCTGGAGCTGGAGTTACAGGCCAAGATGAACCAGCGATGTGGGTGCTGGGAACTGAACTCAGGTCCTTGGCTATAGCTGTATGCACTCTTAACCGCTGAGTCTGTTTTCTTAGTATGACTTTACGTAAGCAGATGACAGGGCACTGGGTGCCACGGCTGGTTTACTCCCAAAGACCATGCCATTTCGTACAAGGCAGCTGTGGATTTCGGTATATACGGGGTGTTGTGGAACTAAACCCTTAAATAGCAAAAGATCACAGGGTTGGAGAGATGGCTCGTGGGTAAGAGGGCTTCCTGGGCAAGCTTGAGGACCTGAGCCCCCATCGCCGTGGAACGAGCCTTGCATCCTGCACCTGTACTTGCCTATAATCACAGCATTGGAGAGCCAACAGGAGGATGCTGGGAGCTGCCTGGCCCGCCAGCCAAAATGGTGAGCATCCAGGCCAGCAAGAGACCATGTGTCAAAGCATGAAGGCAGAGAGTGTTAAAGGGGGATATCCAATGTCCCGCTCTGGGCTCTGCATGTGTGCCTATCTGCATGGTCACATGCATTACCCCCCGACACACACACACAAAGAAAAAAATGGAAGATTAAAAGAACGAGCCTAAAAAGAAAAAAATTTAAAAAAAAAGGGGGGCTGGAGTGATGGCTCAGAGGTTAAGAACACTTGCTGTTCTTCCAAAGGTTCTGAGTTCAATTCCTGGCAACCACATGGTGGCTCATAACCATCTACAGTAAGATCTGCTGTATAGGCAGAATGTTGTAAAAATAATAAATAACTCTTTAAAAAAAAGAACGAGCCTAAAAATATATAAATGTTCACTCTTGATACCTCTTTCCCATGCTCCTACAGGTCATTTCTCACTGCCTTCTGGGAGACCTCTCAGTGAAAAGCAGTCTGCAGACGTGACCGGCTAACTGTGAACCTCAGCTGTGTGCTTTGCTCTTGTGATTTGGATGTGAAAGCCCACCACAGGCTCACTTGTTTAAACTCTTGGTTGTCAGCTGCTATCGGCTATGGAACCTATGTGGCCGGAGCTTAGTTGGAGGAAGAGGGTCATTGGGAGACTGACCGGCCTTCAGGGTTACAGCCTGGCTCTACCTCCCATTGGCTGTCTGCTTTCCGGCCTACCTACACGTGGGCATGCTCCTGCTGCTAGGACCTGGAGCTGCACCAGCACCCTGCCTTCCCCGCCTTGAAAAACCAAAATAAATCCTCTCTCCCTAAGTTGCTTCTTTCAGAGAGATTTTTTTTTTAATTACAACCATAGGAAACGTAACTAATAAACTTGGCAGGGCTGTAAATTGTAAGATGTCTGCCTTCCTCTCCTAGCTTCACCTAAGACAATCACAGAACCACTTGGCAATTCCCAACCATGCCAAGGGCACAGCCCGAGGGAGAGGGGAGGGTGGAGGTACCACTAGGAAGCCAAGCACGAGCGACAGATAACAATAGACACTATGCTGGTCTGACCCAGGCTGCAAAGCTCTCCCCCACTGCAAGGGAGCCTGTAAGGGTAGACAGTGATGGGAGGAGGGGATGAAGAAAAGGACCATTAGGTCTCTGCAACTCACAGAGGCTCGTGCTGGTAGCCATGGCCGCTGCCCCCAGGGGATACAGCTGAGGCAGCCACCCAGGAGCAGAGAACAAAGCCAGCAGATCCGTGTGGCACCCCCACACTTGGGAACAAGGGACAAAAGGTGCTTCGTGCTCACATGTTGGCTGCTGGCTAGTCTCCCCAGGAACCTATCTGAGAGCTTGGCCTGGTGCAAGTCCTTGGGGGGTCTCAGGGAAACCCAAAGAAGGCTCTGCCCCTGCGGTGGAAGCCTGAAGCTATGAGGGTGATGAGGAGAGTCTGCCTGCCCAGCCTCCTCCTGGTCCAGCACCTAGCATCTCTGCAGACCCTTGAGGCTTGACGAGAGCTTTCAAGGAGCAAGGCTTTCCAGAAAGCGGAGATTGTTTTTAAAAATTGCCTTTAAACACTCGAATGTTTTTCTCCTACTTTTTTATTCTTTTAAGCACTGTTCACATAAGCCCTGCCCTCTGAGCGGAAGAGCTTCCCTCTTACCAACAGAAGCAGCTGTTTTCCTTCTGTCTTGTTTTCAGGGTGCTGGGCTTGCAGCCACCACAGAGCCGCACCCGCTACCCTGTACACTGCAGTATGTTACCTATAGGTCTGATGTGAGTTGTAAACCTCTAGACCTTAGTCTCTGTAAGTAATAGAAACTTTAACCCTATTAACTGCAGCTCCTCATCCCCTCCCATCATTTGATCCTTCAGAAGCAACTTAAAAATCGTAAATCTATGAATAGATGCAACTAATTTTAACCATCTTGTTTAAGGGGAACTTTGATTAATGTTTGTGCCATCTAGTTACTTAGTTAATTAAACTCCTTTAAACATTTTAAACTGCAATCAAAATTTATTATATTCCATTTTGTAAGTTTTTCAATTATCTGACTAACGAATCTTCCCCGGTCCTTACCTGATTCTGATAATTCAGATACATTAAATGTACAATTACGGTGATTTTTAAATATTCAAGAGCTGTTTACCAACTTAGTGAGATTTCAACTTGCAATCACAGATCAGAATCAGTGACTCGAGAGCTTATTTAAAATCAGGGGCGAGGGTGTGGTGTCAACCTCAGATACACCAGGCTCTCTGAGACTCCCAGAGTCCTTCAAGTAGCCAGAAACCTGTGCTTCTGAACTTTGCACAAAGACAGACGTTGTAGTTTTTGATCTGTTGTATCACTCTGTACTCAGTTCTAAATTTCCCTGGGATTGCATCTTTATTTTAGTTTAGCTATAAAATATTTTTTAAGTATGTGCACATGTGTATGGGAGGGATGTGCATGTGTGGGTGCCGCTGCTGCCTTTGGATCTCCTGGAGCTGGGGTTCTGGGAATTGAACTCAGATCTCTGCAAGAGCAGCATGTGTTCTTCATCACTGAGTCATTTCTCCAGCCCCAAGACCTCTCTCTTTTTGTAAATGCGCATTATTGTGTAGTGTGTGGGTGTGGGTGTGTGTGCATGTGCGCGCGCGTGTGTGTGTTCACGTGTGCACCTCAGTAAGACTTCTTTCTGGGATCGGTTTTTCCTCCTGCCGTGTGATCCCTGGAAGTTGACCTCAGGTCATTGGGCTTGGCAGCAGGTCCCCTTCGCTGCTGAGCCATCTCTTTGGCTCTTAGGGTTCTTTCTCAGATGCTCTTCTGTCCAGTTGAAAGAGGCTTCTGAACATTCTGCTTCAACACCATGTGGCATGTGGCCAGGCAGTTGTGAGCAAGCTAGAGTGAGCGGCAGGTGTCCCTCATCCTCCAGCCGCAGACTCATGTGTTTGAGCGTGTGGTCACTGGTGGCTGATTCTGCCTCTGGAAACTTCAGGAGGGAAGACCTGGCTGGAGGAAATGGATACCTGATCGGACAGCCGCCGTAGGGACAACCCAGCTTCTGTCTCGGCTTGAGGTCTCTGTTTCCTGGTGCATCAAGATATTGAGCAAACGACCTGGTGCTTCAGCCTCCGATGAGCCAGCAGCTTCTGCCTCTGTAGCTTCCACCTCTGCACCTTCCTTACCATGGTAGATAGCGTCCTTTCAAACCCAGAGCCAAAATAAACCGTTCTGTCCTGCTTCTTGTCAGGTAGCTGGCCACAACAATGACGGAATTTCAATAGGTCACCATGACTATAGGTGCCAACTGCAAGTTCAGAGCGTCCCCCAGGCCACCTCAATTTCCAACTGGCTGTGAATTTGGGTGGCTCCTCTGACCCCTCTCGGCTTTCATAAAGCACTTGACCAGTTACACATAGCTGGGGAAGTGCTTTAATCCATACTGCTGACATGGGCGTCAAGGAAAGCCGAGACATGCATAGAATGGTGACTTGCATCTTCAGAGAAAGAAAAGAAGATAATCTTTGTATATGTAAGTGTGAGTGTATGTGACATGAGGAAACAGATCAACATTGGATGTCTTACTCAATTGCTCCCCCCTATTTTTTTGAGGCAGGCTCTCACACTGAACCTGTAGCTGGCTAGTTCGTCTACACTAGCTTGTCCACGAGCCCCAGGGACACCCCTCTCTCCAGCTCTCCAACACTGGAATTGCTGCCTCCTCAGCCCAGCGACCACCTTTTAAAGATAAAAGGGGACTGGGGAGATGGCTCAGCGGTTCAGAGTACTTGCTGCTCTTGCAGAGAACCCAAATTCAGTTCCCAGCATCCACACTGGGCAGTTCACAGCTGCGAGTAGCTCCTGCTTCAGGGGATCCAATGCCTCCGGTCTCTGGCAGCACACACACACACACACACACACACACAAACACACATAATTAAAGAAATAACTCTAAAGGTAAAAAGAAGACGCTATGTAAGTCATTTTGATGCGCCTATTCTTGCCTGCAAGGTCAGGCAGGCAAGGCTGAGTGGTGTCCTGCCGGAGGCATTTCTATCTGCAACGGAGCAGTGCTGTCCACCAGGCCAGGGTCTGGACGGTCACTAATGACAGTCTTGTCAAGCCAGCATGCTTGAGGACCTGCCTTCATAGCTCTGTGACTCAATGAAATGTAGACATCGGTGACCTCCGACAGCTTTCATGGTGCTATATTTATGGTTATGGCCTTACTATAAACCACCCTGAAGACAGGTTAGCCTCGGGAGACGGTCACATACCCGTAGGCTTTGCTTTTTATCCATCGCTCTTCCTGCTGTGGTCACAGTGAAGACATCTTTCCTGGCGATTCACTATGACTTGTCTCTTGAGGACGGTTCCCAAAGGTGCGTGGCTGAGCTGCCGGGGCCCAGGCTCTGACCCCAGCCACTCTAACAGGAGAACACCAGTGCTCTCCCGGAAGCTGCCCCGAGCCCTGGCGTCCAGAATGCTCATTGTGGTTTCCTGCTGCAGACCTGATTGACTGCCTGGATTGATTCTTGGCCCAGATGACTGAACTCGGCCTCTAGCCCCTTCCCCCTTCAGGGGGTATCAAAGCCCGCCTTTCTTCACATCAGTCATGAGGGCTGTCACTAACTTCTACCTTTCCCAGGTCTCACTGGCTCCCAAGCACAGGAGTGTCTTTCTCGTTCGTAATAAACCACCTGTTTCCATCCCTATTCCTGTATTTTTCCCAGCCTGGTTCTTTGTTCTGGGACACAAGAACCAAGAAATCTCAGCAGGTACCTCTGGACCCCCACCTTCAGCAATGACACTGCTGTGATGGATGTGGGAGGGGAGGGGTTCTGCAATCCTTCAGAACCGAGATGCTGAGCCTTCCTCCTGCTGCTTGCCCACGCTGTCTCCAGGTTGTGTCTGACCCTGGGTCAGCATCACCGTGACCAAGCTTAACTCCCTTTATCCCTCTTGAAGGCTGCAGTCCCCTCCCCCATCCTTTTGTGTCCTCTCAATGTTGGGTTGGGCCTGGCCTCGGAAGAGAAGGCACACTAAATGGTTACCTGTGAACCTCTGCATTATTGCTGAGAGCCGCTGAGGAGCCAGGAGCGGAGGAGCACCCCCTCCTTGGTCCAAGTCCTGCGTGTCTTCTAACACAAAGAGGAGAAATTGCTGTGAGTTCTGACTTCAGGAAAAGTAATCTGCCCATCTAAAAAGAACTCCAGGAGATAGCCGCAGGAGGTGGGAAGCCCATTGTGATGTTTGAGAAAAGAAGGAAGGAGGAGAAACACACCCTGAAGTTGAGCACCCGCTTAGCATACAGCAGTCCTTCCCTCCACTCCCTGTCATCCCCCCTCCCGTGGCAAGATGACCCAGCTTGGTAAGAGCTCTTGTCGCCAAACCTCACGACTCTGCCCCGCAACCCGTGTGTGGCTTGGCGGACATGAAGACACTCTTCAGAGACCCCTGTGTCTCTCAATCTATCAGACTATTCAGACAGTGGACCCCAGGGAAGCGGGAATTTCCCCCAGGAATCTCATCCCGGGAGAAAGGGTACCAGAAAGGAGAGGGTACCAGAGGGTACCAGAGATTTCACACAGGTTTAACAGTTCATCTGCTTACCAGGCGATGATGGGTCTCTGGTGCAAATGCTTGCCCTCAGTTTAAACTCTGATCTCACTCAGAATCCTGACCCTCTTGGGGAGCCCGCTGGATCTCTGTCCTTCTCCCCAGTGTGGTTATGTTGAATACATCTTTTCCTTCTTTCCACTATTAACCTGAGTGGCTGGACCTGATTTGGGACACAGGCTGTTACTTCCAAGTTTAGTAACAGATCCACATGGTGGGACAGGAAGAGCAACTCCAGCAAGCTGTCCACATACACACTGTGGCACACTTGGGCATGCTGGTGAACACACACACACACACACACACACACACACACCCTTTGTTTCCTGAGCCCTTCAAGAGACCTCGAGAATAAACTTGGATCCTTCCCACCCACTCTCACCTCCAAGGGTGGACTTTTCAGTGGTGAGCAGTCAGGACTTGGCCACTAACTGCACTTTGAGATCAAGCCAATGGTGCCCATGGCTCTTGGTGGATGACTCACCTCCAACCTGGACATTGATGGGCTGGACAGCTGGTGTCCCTTCCTCTCCCCTCGCTGCTGGGATCTTCCTGATCCTTCTTTGCTGGCCTGGGCAGGGCTCTGTGGGTGAGTCTCCAGAGGCCACCTAGACATTCTTCCCTGTGAAGCTGCTGGTTCGAGGAAGCAGTCTGCTTCCTGCTCCTCATTTTCCTCCCAACCTCTCCCTAGGTTCTCATCCTTCCATCCACTACAGAGCCCGCCAGCAGCCTCACAGCCTCTAGGCTGATCCACACACACACACACACACACACACACGCACACACACACACAGCAATCACAGGCAGTGTCCCAATCATCAGTTCTGTTTGATGAGGAATGAGAGACGGGATAGGGAGCAAGGAGGAGTGAGAAAAACATTTACGTTTCCAGCTCGTTTTCTTGCTGACTGAGAAATGTGCTCTGGGAAGCATGGGATGTGGGGCTCCCTCCCCCACTCCCTTCTCTTTCCTGTCCATTGAAATGTACGTGATAAAGTGATCACTTGGTCTGTGTTTGCTGCTTTGGGTTCTTATTCTGTTTCCATCCCCAGGCATAGGAGCCCCCCCAGCCTGACTCACAGTTGCTGCCTTCTCGCCATCCTAGGGATCCCACCTGCGGAGTCCTCTCACGGGCAGTTCTGGCTTCCTCCTGTACTTCGTAGATCAGGTGTCATTGACCTGAGTTCCTAGATCCGAATCCTCTTGTGTCTGCCTAGCACAGAGAAAAGTGGACAGGAGGACCCAGGGCACTGAACACTTCCGTGTCAGAAGTGACTGGGCCGGGCAGGGAAGGAGCACAGCTGCCCCCCTGATAGGGGTCTGGGTAGATTTCAGACAGGAACTCGCTTCAGCCCCACAGCAGCGTTAATGTGCAGCTGGTCCTGCTTCCAGGGACTTCTGGAAGGGTAGAAGTTCTGTCCCTCCTCATAACCCTTCTTCCCTCCTGAAGAACCAGCTGCTGGAGGCCGGAGAGATGGCTCTGCGGCTTAGAGTATTGTTTGGTTCTTACAGAGAACCAGTGTTCCATTCCCAGCACCCACATGATGACTCACAACCATCTGTAACTCCAGTTTCGGAGGAGCCGATGCCCTCTGCTGGCCTCTGAGGGCACCAGGCATATACGTGGTGCACACAGATGAGCACGCAGGCAAAACATTTAAATAAATCTAATAAAAAGAACCAGCTACTACCCCTACCCAGGGTCAAAGGTCACCTGTGCCTGGGACCTTCGGGGCTAGGGAAGTGGTTCTGTTTGTAAAGTGCTTGCCGCATAAACAACCAAGAGCAGGGTGTGAGCCCCAGAACCACCTAAAGAGCGGAGCACGGAGGCACAGCTTGTGATCCTAGCAGAGGGCCGAGTCAGAGACTGGCAGATCCCCAGGGCTTACTTGCCCAGCCAGATTTGCTAAGTTGGTGAACTCGAGACTAGTGAGAGACCATGCCTTAAAAAACCAAGGTGGGCAGCTCCCGAGGAACAACACCGAGCTTGCCCCTGACCTCCATATGTACCTGCACGTCCAAGGCTCGCCAGCTACGTGGGATCTTTCCTTGCAGCTTGCAGCGTAGACTCAAGGTCTTGGCCCGGGAGATCAGTCTGGCTGGAATCATTGCACTGTTCTTATGAGAGGGGTGCTACAGGCAGGCAGAGAGCTTGGGAGCTGCCACGTGGTTGAGGTTGAAGATGGGGAGGGGAGAGCTCTCCAGAAGCCAGAGGAGTGAGACGCACCCTCTCTGGCCTCCTCCAGGGAGAGCCAGCTCTGTTGCCTGGAGTTTCATTCAGTGAGACCCACTCCAAGCCTGGACCTCTGGAGCCGCAGCACACATCTGCGTTGCGTTGATCGCACATTCACTGCCATTTGTAATAGCAGCAATGGGAGACAACTACAGCAAATGACAGAGGCCGCTGTTTACCAGCAGCTACTGAGAACTCTCTGTTTCCCATGTCACTGTCATACCCACTTGCCCAGCTCTGTCTCTCCGTGGGATTGGGTGTGAGGAACGGCTTAAACATATCACTCAACCCTGCTGGAGAAGGCTCGGTGTGTTGCACCTCCCACAATCAACCCAGAAGCTCCACACTAAGACGTTGGGTCACCTTGAGGAGGTCTGGTCACGTCAGCTTCTCTTTACCCTGCACATGTGTCCCTGAGTATTCTCAGAGGGCTGCAGCGGTACAGTAGGAGTCCAGCCACCAGGGGCTAGTGTGCATGGCCCGGTGAAGCGCCCGCTTTTAATCCAGCCAAACTGTTTGGATTGTTCTGTGTCACCTAGAGCCTCTGCTTCCTGCTTTCCCAGCTTCCTTTGCTTGCAATAGTAGAACCTGACTCAGTGGTGCTCAACAAGGCAGGAGCAGAAGACTTCTGGAGTCCTGGGAAACCGTGTGCTTCTGGAAGGAAAGGAACAGGTGCTGTTAGCCACCTCCAGCGAGGGAGGGTAGATGGGGACGGAGTGGAGGCGTGGGGGTGGCTGACCTGACTTTGAGAGCAGATCACATCCCTAACAGGGGGGCTGGAGGCAGCCAGGCACTTCGCATCCTTGGTCGGAAAGCAGAGAGACACAGCCGCTTGGCAGCTGGAAACACAGCTATCCCATAAGCCTCTAGCCCCATCTCTACAGCCTTGAGGTCAGCTAGGTCACGCTTTCAAAGGTTTCACAACCCCTCAAAATGACGCCTCCAACTGAGAACCAAAGGCAGTAGGGGTGGGAGATAGGGATGGGGTGGGATGGGGGGACATTTGACATTCAACTGCTAACAGGGTCCATAGACTATGGTAGAGTCTCAGCACAGCAGCCAGAAAGACTGCTTTTGTCCCCACACAGAGTCCAGTGCTGGCTCGTTAATGTCAACAGCAACTGGGCCAGGCTGAGGGGTAGAAGGTTGCATCTAAATGGGTCGATGTGGGTAACCGGCATCTCCCTAGGACACAGGATTCCACACCGTGGCAGGGTCTCTTGAGCCGCCTGATACTCTCTCCTGAGCCCCTGCATGCGTAGCATTTTAAAGAAACTGTTCACACCGCTTAAAGAACAAAGAGGAAATTAGATCAATGAGCAGGAAATAGACTTCAAACATAACCAAAAAAACTTAAAAAAAAAATCAAATAACGGGCTGGGGAACTAGCTCAGTTGGTAAAGTGCCTCCCATACAAGCATGATGACCTGAATTCAGGGCCTCAGGGCCCAAGCGAAAGGCCCAGCAAGCCGGTCTGGTGGATGGATGAGCTCCAGGTTCCGTGAGAGACTCTCTCTCAAGAACCAAGGAGGGAAGTGGCTGAGGAAGACACCTGATGTCAACCTCTGACTTCCACATGTCTGCTAACATGCATGTACCTACAGATACCTACAAAAACACTCGTGAATCACACACATATACACAGACACACCTAAAAAGGGTTTCACAAAATTTTCAAAAATGAAAGCAATCGCGTTATTTAAGGATGGATGTAGGGGGCCTGTATGGTGGCCCAGCAAGACAAGGTGCTTGTCAGCAAGCATGGAGCCCTGAGCTCCGTACCTGGGACCCACAGGGAGTGGGAAAAGCACCAATTCCTGAAAGTTGCCTTCTGACCTCTACACACGTGCTATGGCGTGTACACACATACAGACACACACATGTGAAATAAAATAAATCTGTCAGGCATAGCAGCGCACACCTTTAACCCCAGCACTTGGGAGGCAGAGGCAAGCGGATCTCTGAGTCTGAGGCCAGCCTGGGTCTAGACAGTGAGTTCTAGGCCAGCCAGGGCTACACAAGGAGAGCTTGTCTCAAGTAAATAAATAAATAAGTCTGCCTTTTGAAACAAAATTCTCCCTTCTGCAAAGGAAAACACTTGCATAGATTTTTTGGAATTCTTCTATGGGAAAGATTAGTCCCTCTGCCCCATTTATTCATGTGTGCGATGATTTATTCATCCCCCTGTGAACTCATGTATATGTATTTTATCCTTTGGGCTATAATTCAACACTACATTATTTATTTTCCTGCTCAGAATGTTCTACTTCAGGCCATGGGGACGTTCCCGTTGGCTCCTGTGACCCTGTGACATGCTCCACGGTGACTCTGTTTTGTCCTTCCTTCTGATGCTACAAGATGCTCCAGGCTCATCTTCTCTCCCTGCCCTGGACCCAGACTCTCTAGTTCTCTAAGGAACACTGTGTCCTTTCATTGCAGAGTGCCACTTAAAAACTCAGCTCTGAGGGCTAGAGAGATGGCTCAGTGATTCAGAGCATGTGCTGCTCTTGTAGGGGACCCGAGTTCGGTTCCCAGCATCCATGTTGGGTGGCTTGCAATTCCAGCTCCAGGAAATCCAGGACCATCTTCTGGCCTCTGTTAGCACTGCACTCATGGGCACATACCCAAATACAGACATATCCATATGCAAGTAATTTTAAAATAAAATAAGATATTTTATAAAATAACACTCACGTCTGTCTAAATTACGTACGCGTGTGTATCCACAGAGAGTTCTGAGAAGTGTCAGGACAGCCTGGATGGACGGCATCGGGTGGCTGTGAAAATGTGCTCAGTTGACTCGGTAGCCCATGTCTGCTGTGCTTGCCCTTCTATAGAATTATGCACAAAGAAGTGTTTCTCACTCTATTATCTGTAAATTAAAAAAACAACAACTATAAACAGCAAAGTATCCTGAGAAAGGGTAGTGTTTAGCTTGCCATTCAACCTTGGGGTAGAGCATAGTTGTGTAGTCTTATCTCTCAGCTTGGCTGGATTGAAAACCTAGATTACCCAGGAGAGGTTTAACAATCAGGGAGGCTCTGAACGTGGGTGGGGAAAGGAGCCGAGCACCATCCTCTCCCTCCTGACCACAGACTCAGTCTGACCAGCTGTCTCACCCTCCCCGCCACCCCATGGTGGGCTATAGCTTGAACACCTTCCCCATGGTGGGCTATAGCTTGAACACCTTCCTTCCTCGGGTTGCTTCGTCAGGTATTGGTCACAGCCACAGGACAAGCAACTGATACACGTTACAGAAGAACCGAGGAAGCCTTTTATATGCAGATGTAGAATGGCTTGGAAGGGACGTGATTAAGAGCTGCCTAAACCACACTGACAAGCAAGAGGATAAGGTTTCTGTGTTGATGTATTAGGTGGCTCCCTTGCTGTTGTGGTGACGTGTCTTTGTAATCCCAGGACTGGGGAGCCAAAGACAGACAGACAGAAGGATTCCTTGACTTACTGCCCAGCCAGCCTTACCTACTTGGCAAGCTTCAAGCTTGGTGTGAGACTCAAAAAAAAAAAAAAAAAGAAAGAAAAGAAAAGAAAAGAAAGAAAGGGGGACAGCGCCTGAGGAAGGACACCTAGGGTTGACCTCTAGCCTCCATATAGATGTGCACACACATGCTCCTGAAAATACACATACATGTGCACATGAAAAACTCTATTACAGGGGTTTAGGGTAGAGGTTGCCATGACAGCTGGGGCTGAGGCAGAGGCAGTCTGAAGAAAAACTTTGTCACAGTCCTTTTCAAGCTCTGGCCAGCAATTTCCATCAAGGAAACACAGGCCAATTGAGACCCGCTCAGAGACTCTGGGCATGGTGTGGGGGCGGGAGTACCCTCTGTTTTACAATACAGACAAGATCGCAGGGAAAAGGTTGCTTTCATCCAAAATTGAAAATTTACACTTGTTCTAAAAAGCACGCATCGGCAAGGACTTTCACTTTACAATATTACGAGAACAATTTCCCAGGGACTTAGCCATTCTGATGTTTGAATTACAGAAGGTAAAGTGAGCGAAGCTGCCATCTGAAGACGGGAATAAATGTCAACAGAATGGCGTGTGCAGCCTGGATGGGATTTTATGGGCAAAACAGTTCCCTTAAAGCATTATCAAACGGCCTGAGATAAGTAGTTACTTTGAATATCCTAATTTCAAAGAAATTTGCCTCCTCTTCCCCGAAACATTTTGTGCTGTTAGAACACACAGGCACAAAACCACTTCATGCTATTGGGCAAATATTTTTTTTTCCAGTTTGAAGCCTATAAATCTGCAGAGCTCAATAGCAGCAAAGGATGGGGCAGTCTGGTCTAGGAGGGGCAGGAAGCCACAGCTCCAGGTCAGAGAGAGCAAGTGGAACTCATTTCTCAGGGGTGGGAGGAGACCCTGTATGTGTAGACAAGCAGGGTGTTTTAATTTGGATGGGGAATGCACCCCCCAATACAGGCTCATGTTTTGGGTACTTGATGGTGTTTGAGGACCTTGAGACAGAGGGGGGTAGCCTTTGAGAGTAAGAACCCAGCTCCTGGGTCTGGATCCTTCTTTCTGCTTCCTGATCTACACGCTGCCAACAGCCGCTGACTTGTGGCCCCACTGCCAGGAGCTCTACCATGCCTCCCCAGATACATGGAACAAATATCCCAAAACCTTGATCCAAAACAACCCTTCCCCCCTACGTTGTTCCTGCTTGGCATTTGATCACAGTGAGACAGCAATGGATACCCAAGAAACCCCCAGTTTCAAGGACTTGGGGAAAGCAGATGGTAGTGACAGGTAGCCTGGCCCCCTTCAGCCTAATGCACTCCTGGTGAGAGCAGAAACCTGCACAGCAGCCAGAGCGTGCCACAGGTCACAGTCCTCCGGATGCCAGCTGCAGCTTCCTGAGGGGAGAGCAGGAGGGCTTCTGGCCTCTCAAGGAATGTCAGTTGGAGCTGGTGTCTTTGCCTAAAGTGACTCTCCTGGCCAGTCACTCGGGTGCAAATCACTACCAGGGACTGAAGCACAGTTTGGCTACATCTGGTAAAAGAGAAATACATGGAACCAACCTCATCTCTCAGTTTCCCGCCTTTATCTCTTTGTCTATCTGCTACAAATGAATGGGCACACACATCTTTGTGAAAAACTGAAAATACTTGGATATTCATTCTTTTTTTTTTACATTTTTATTTATTTATTTTTCTTCACAGTTTATTCATTATATATCTGATTGAAGCCCCTCCCTCAACTCCCCCAGTCCTACCCTCCCTCCCTCTTCCCCCCATCCACTCCCCCTAGTCCACTGAAAGGAGGAGCTCTCCACTGTTGCCAGCTGCCCTCAGGACTGCCTGGATCCTCTTCCTCCATGGACTGGCCACTCTTAGCAGAATGGATATAGAAAATGTTTTGCAAACAGTGGAGTATTGCAGCACTAGATAGAATGAACAAGTCAAAGCAGACTGCCTTAACCAGGAGTGCACCTCAAAAACAACCATGAGTGGAAAAAGCACCCCGCTGCTGAGGCTGTTGATTATACAAGCCCTGAAGAAGCTTAGGCAGGAGGATCAGCTACAGAGGGAGACCATTTCAACACGCACAGGAGGGAGGGAGGGAGAAGGCAGAGCCAGGTGCTGTTAGCTGGGACAGTTCCCCTGGGGACGGCAGAACTGTGGATGGTGGTGGTGGATGGTGGACGGTGGATGGTAAACGGTGGACGGTGGACGGTGGACGGTGGATGGTGGTGGTGGATGGTGGTGGTGGACGGTGGACGGTGGACGGTGGACAGTGGATGGTGGTGGTGGATGGTGGTGGTGGACGGTGGACGGTGGACGGTGGATGGTGGTGGTGGACGTGGACAGTGGGTGGTGGATGGTGGACAGTGGATGGTAGATGGTGGACAGTGGGTGGTGAACAGTGGATGGTGGACGGTGGACAGTGGATGGTGGATGGTGGACAGTGGGTGGTGGATGATGGACAGTGGGTGGTGGACAGTAAATGGTGGACAGTGGATGGTGGACGGTGGACAGTGGATGGTGGATGGTGGACAGTGGGTGGTGGACGATGGACAGTGGGTGGTGGACAGTAAATGGTGGACAGTGGATGGTGGATGGTGGACAGTGGGTGGTAGACAGTGGGTGGTGGACAGTGGGTGGTGGACAGTAAATGGTGGATGGTGGATGGTGGACAGTGGACAGTGGATGGTGAACAGTGGGTGGTGGACGGTGGACAGTGGACAGTGGACGGTGGACAGTGGATGGTGGTGGTGACTGTGCAGCTGTGTGGATGTGCTAATGCTGAGATTTAACATAGTTCACCCCTCTGTTCGATGTTCCATCATTTCAGTCTCAAAAAGCCAAAACAAGACAAAACAAAACCCCTGAATCTCGAAAGGCACAAACCTGGGTGAGTCTTGGCTGTTTTAAACTGACTCTTTTACATGTACCTGGAATATTTCTGGAATTATTAAGAATATCATAAATATGTTAGATAAAACAGTGATAAAAAATAACAATACTCATACAAAAAAAAATGACCCAGAGGTTTGCAGGAGCTGTGCCTCAGGTCGAGGTGACCCAGAAGAGCCAGGCAGACGTTTTTGTATTTCTTCTTTGCTCTGAGTAGTTCAGGCCCAGATGATCAGTGCTGTCCTTCCTGCTCCAGAAGAGTCAATCAGACAGACAGACATGTGTGCTTACACACACACACACACACACACACACACACCACTCAGTGACAGTTGCATAGCTCTTAGCAGTGGGAGGAGACTGGCCTCAGCTGCTGCCCCAGGGAATGAGAGGCATAAGGCAGACTGGGGAGGAAGCTTCACGAAGGGCAGAGTGTAGCCTGGGTGGGCATGTCACATCCACACAGAGCAGCGAGGGCAGGGGAGATGGGCCCTCGAAGTGATGGGCAGTGCATTTGTGAAAGGACTGAGGGGCAGAGACTGGCAATCAGCACTGGGGACTCAGGACCTGCTGCCTGGGTCATATGGCTCCTGTGCAGACATGGGGTAGAAACACAGTGAGAGAGAAGGAGGGAGAAGATGTGAGAGCATTAGTGTGGTTGAATCTCCTAAGGGTGGAGAAGGCTGAGGCCAGGCTGTACCAAGAATACGGCAATGTACACTCTGGGGTAGGAAGACAGGGTCAGATGTCCCATGGAGTTCCATTCCCTGCCAAACCCAAGAAATGAGGTTGGGGCCCTGGAAGCAAAACCCACAAAATCACATACTTTGATCTAAACTGGTGATTGGCCATTGTCTCCAGGCGTAGCACAAGGCAGGCTAGGCATGGGCTCTGATGTGTCAAGAAGGCTGTAGCCACCTGGAGGAAGTCATGCCTGAAGTGATGGGGGAGGAAAGGTGGAGTGTTCCCAAGAAAAGGCTCAGGGTCCTATGACTGGTTGGAACCTAGGGAATTCTGGAAGCCAAGGAAACGTTGGGCAGAACAATGGCAGGGGAGAGTATGTCTAGCCCTGTTAACTTCCTCCTTGCTGTGAACAAATGCCTGAGAGAAGCGGGTAAGAGGAGAGAGGGGACGAGGGGAGGAAGGGGCTAGGGGAGGAAAAGGGCGAGGGAAAGAAGGGAGTGAGGGAACAATTGGGGGGAGGGGAGGAAGAGGGGGAGGAGAGGAAGAGGGGGAGGGGAGGAAGAGGAGGAGGGAGGAAGAGGGAGGAAGAGGGAGAGAGAAGGAAGGGTCAGGGGAGAAAGGGGGTGAGGGGAGGAAGGGGTGAGGGGAGGAAGGGTTTATCATGGCAGAGAAAGTGAGGCAGCTGGTCACATCACATCCAAAGTCAGGAAACAGAGAGAGATGAATGCTGGTGCCCATCTTCCCTTCTTTATTGTTTGGGACCCTGTGGAAGGGTCTGCCAAAAGTTAGGGTGTATTTCCCTTACTTCCACCGACCTAATCTAGAAAGCCCCTCACAGACTCACCCAGAGTCTCATCTCCTAGGTGATCCTACTGTCCTGACAATCAATATTAACCAGCACTGTTAATCCCGCAGATATGTGGAAAATGACCCAAATCATTTATGGCCAAATCATTTAAAGCAAACAATTAATTAAAGCCAGTTTATTTTATTTGCACACATGGGCTATCTCTCCCTAAAACGGGGGGGGGGGGCAAGAGATTAGTGTTAGATTTCGGGAAGATAAGGTTTTTAATAGATCAGAGGCAAAGGGTTTCCAAATGGGGAATTTTGCAGGCAAATAGACAGGAATACAGAAGAATATAAGCATAACAAGTTGGTCAAAACAACCTCTTGGAACAAAGACATGGTTGCAAGGCGGTCATAACAACATAGCCAAAACAGGGTGATCATAACAAGATGGTCATGACAAAGTGGTCATAATCAGGTGGTCATTACCAGGTGATCATAACAAGATGGTCATAACGAGGTAGTCACAATAAGGTGATCATAACAAGAGGGTCATAATACCCTTTTGAAACAAAGACATGGTGGCCATTTCCTGGAACAGGCAGTGCAGAACCATTTGTAGTTAAGGTTACAGGTGGGGCATAGCCCAGTCCCTGAGAAACAGATTTAATTGTAAGCAGGAATGAGACTATAAGTCTTTACTATAAAATGGCTTTCAAGGCTAAGATGGAGGTAGGCTGGTTCATTAATCACGTGTCTTGTTTTGGTTTGGTTTGGTTTGGTTGTTTGTTTGTTTTGAATCAGAGTTTCTCTCTGCATCCCTGGCTGTCCTTGAACTAGCCATGGAGATGAGGGTGGCCTTGAACTCACAGAGATACACTTGCCTCTTCCTCCTGAGTGTTGAGATTAAAGCCGTGTCACCATGGCCAATTTGCCATACATGTTTAAGTGAAGGGTGCCTCATTTATCTGACCAGTTGCCTCCGGATGGTCCCAGGGCTTTAGATTCCTGCCATGCCCCAGGACTCCAAGATGTGACCCTCCAGCCCACTTCTCTCAACCCCAGACTCACCAAGGGTCTATCTGAGATTTCCAATGCATGTCTCACAGGGGTCTTCTACTAAACAGGATTAGTCTTGCATTCTGCTGGGGCTTCCCCACCTCAGGGATGGCAAGTGCCCGCTGGCTATCTGTAGATGACTGATGTATATTTTTTTTCTCTGCTTCTCTCTTGGGCTTCAGAAGCCACTTTCCTAAATCTTAAATCCTTCCCAATAGCCTGAAAGACCTGGGAATCTTCCTAATAATCAGGTACACAGATGTGTGAGAGCCTCACTCCATCCTTCATCAAGGTGAACTCTGGAATACCATTTAGGTGTTCTGTTGAATCAGCCAGGGGCTCACATCATGCAACTGTGACCCCCTCCCCCACCTGACACTCCCTGCAAGTTAAATAATGCAGTTATGACTCATGGGGGGTGGGGATATTGTAGCTTACATCCCTGTAGCCAGTCTCCCAGGGCTCTGGAAAGCTGATCAAGGTGATGGCGCCTGTATGCCCACATCACAGGGAGTATAGCTGTCCAGGGACCCTGCAAGCTGTTCCTCTCTGCGCCTTGCACCCAGGGAAACTTGTCACTAAGCAAAGATGTTGCAGAGATAAGACCAGTAAACCAAATAAGCAAAGTCTCTTAATTGTGGGTGCCTGTAAAATCAGAAACAAGTTATATATGTTCTCATTCCAAGAGGGAAGGACCAGGGCATAGTTACAACAGATCAAACCAAACCCCAAATCGGACAATGTAAATGCATCAGTGTCAGACATCTTCAGATCATTCATAATCTTCTGGGCCCCTGATTCTCCAGCTCTGCCATCCACAACACACAATGTGTGTCTGGTAGGCTAAGGCTCACTCCACACCATACTGTCACAGTTCAAAATGGTCATTCGGTAGACCTAGCATCTCCAGTATCCACATGTCTTCACCACATTTTCGTTTCTCCTGGCCTTTCTTCAGAAATGCAGACACATAGTGCCAAGCCTCAGCTTCTCTCCATGCTCCCTCTAATTCTGTAGCTTTCATGCCACCAAAACCAGCACCAAACAGAAAATTCTTACATATTTGTCAGGCTGTCAGCGTGGGATGCAGCCCTGGCCCCCTCTGGAAGACTTTGCCTCAGTGAGGCTGGTCTCAGTCATCACTGCTGATCTTCAGCCCCAGCCAGCTGACATTGACTGTTCCAGTAAAGCAAAGGGTCCTCTTTCACAGACTATCAATTCAGAACATCATGTACTCGGTCTTGATAGTCTTTGATGACCTGTCAAACTTCCCTTGGAAACTTTACAAGCCAGGCCTCCATCATCGACATGGCTCTCAACATTTTTCCATCCTCCCACAGAACAGCCTGGTAAGCTCTAAGCATTCAACGGCTTTTTAGACCAAAGCTCCAAATCCTCCCACAAGCCTAGAAAACAACATAATGTTTTTCACAGCAACACTCCAATCTTGGTACCAAGATTTCTATCCTAGTTTGCTTTTCTGTGGCTATGATAAAACGTTGGCCAAAAGCATCTGACAGGAAAAGGATTTATTTGGCTTAGAGATTATGGTCGATCATCGAAGGAAGCCACGGCAAGAACTCCAGGCAGAAACTCTGGAAGAATGCTGCTTACTGGCTTGCTCAGCTAGTTTTTATACAGCCAAAGCCCACCCGCCTTGGGACGCTGCTCTCATGCTGTGCTGGGCTCTCCCTCATCGGTTAGCAAGGAAGAAAATGCCTCAAAGATGTGCCCACAGGCCGATCTGATCCAGGCAATTCCTTAATTGAGGTTGCCTCTTCCCATGCGAGTCTGGGTTGTGTCAAGTTCACAGCTGGAGCTTGGCATGACAACTTCTTCATCTCTTTCCCAGCGTGTCCCATGGTTACTCTGAAACTCCAAGCGAGGAACAGTTGAGCTGGGCCACCAAGGCTGCCCTAGTCTTGAGTCCTCTATATCCTGAGAGTCAGTCAGACTCAAGTACCAAGCCTTTGGTCAGTGTCATCCTGGTCCTTCTACAGTGCAGGGAGCCAGGGGCCAGCCAGTGGGCACCTGCATGCCCTTACATAGGATGGTGGTTTGGATAAGAATGGCCTCATAGACTCACTTGTAAGAAGCGGTACTGTTAAGCAGGTGTGGCCTTGTTGGAGTAGTGTGGCTTTGTTGGAGGAAATCTGTCACTAGGGTGGGCTTTTAGGTTTCCTATGCTCAAGCTCTGCCCAGTGTGGAATAGTCTCCTACTACTGCCTGAGAATCAAGACGTAGAACTCTCGGCTCCTCCAGCACCATGTCTGCCTGGACGCTGCCAGGCTTACCACCGTGATGAAGGTGGACCAAACCTCTGAAACTGTAAGCCAGCCCCGATGAAATGCTTTCCTTTATAAGAGTTGCCCTGGTCGCGGTGTCTCTTCACAGCAATGGAAACCCTAACGGAGAAACATGGCCTCCTTTGCCCTCTCCTCTGCCCCTTTCCCTTTCCCACCAGAACAACACCATCCATCAAAGGCATTCATTCTTATGATCTTCCAGGCTCTCAGATGCCCCCTCTGCCCAACAGGGCCTGCCTTCTGTCATCACTGCAGTGCCCCTGCCTGGTGTCCTCTGAGAATGACTCTGAGGAAGGACTCTAAGTCCTTCTAAAGTTGGGCAGGAGCCTGGGGAGAGTGCAGTGCAGAGTAGTCCGGCTACCGGGTACATTTAGTTTGAGGTCTGTGACTCCAGGTAGCACCTGCCTCTTGCAAGTGATGTTGCATGGGGCCACATATCAGCCTAACAGGGCCCCAGACACCCAGGGAACTGGCCAGGTAAGTAGCCAAACCCTTTCTGAGGCACCTACCCACAGAAGATTTTCCTCTGAGTGGGTGAATCAAATCATGAACCAAGCCTTGTGGGTGGTTCCCAGGGTGTGTGCTCCCCCCCCCCTCCATAAAGCAAAGGGCAGGAAACAGGATTCTCGTGGCCTGACTGCTTGAGCTGGGATCTGGGTCTGCCTTCCATGCTCTAGTGTTTAAGCTTCAGACCCAGATCACTGCAGCCCGTCACCTCCAGCCAGATGGCTTTGGCACATCCCGCTGGGTTCCCCGAATCCTCGGAAGATCAGAGGTGTCTAAGGTTCCCTAATGACACAAGATGGTACCTTATCCTTTATTATCTCTTTATATAGACAAGTAGGGATAATGAGTAGGTAAACAGATGATAAATGTATATGATCAACAGATGATAGCTAAATAGAAACTGTCAAAAAATGAAAGATAGAAAATGAGGAATAGATAAATGGGCAATTGGTAGATAGATGATAGAACTATCATGGACAGATAAACACATAGATGATAGATTAGATAGACAGTTGTAAATGATGTCTGTAGACATAACATAGATATGAAAGATGAGTGAACAGAAGATAGATATATGATTGATTGATTAATAGATGGTTGATAGCTCATATACTAAAAAGGGAAACTTACAGATGATTTGATAATAGATGATTGATAGATGGCAGATAGAGCATAAACAGATGATAATAGACAATGATAGACAGATAGTAGACAACATACATGGCACAGTGTCACATTGCAGGTGTCGCTGTGACTGGGCAGATGGCTGAGACAGCATTATTTCCTGCTATGTCCACAACAGTGTTTCCAGGTGCACTCAACCCCCGGATCTGGGGGAAAGGAGAGAAATTCTGCCTTCACTCAACATGGGCAGCGCCATCCATCTGGCTGAGGAACAGAATAAAAAGGCATCCGAATTCCAGATTCTCTGGGGCCAGCCCCTCTTATCCTGACTGAAGGCAAGATCATCAGCATCCCTGGTCCTGAGGAACTCATCCTGGCAGCCAGCTTTCCTGCTTCTATGTTGCCAGTGGCGGACTATGGGACTTCCCAGCCTCTGTAATCACGTAACCCCCTAATCACACACCCCCCCGAATCTCAACACAGCTCTCATTGGTTCCGTTCCTGAGAAGAACCCTGACTGATGCAGGAGTATGGTCCATGCGGCGCCCAGAAACTGCAGGCTACACCGACTGCGCATGCACTCCTGATCCCCCAGCCTCCACATCTGGTGCTGGGACCACAGGCTACAATAGGTGTGTATGGTGTGTGGAGCCTGCGTAAGTGCTGTGGAAGCCAGGGCCAGCCCCTAATCCCATTGTGATCCCAGGTTTGCCTCTTTCTGGGCCTGGAGCTTTAAATTCTGACTTCTGGGAGTTGGTGTATCGTCAGCCTCTGGTAAAGACAGTTGGATCCCAAAGCTCCCATCCTGTGTTCCCGAGAGTGGAGCCTTCATCCCGTGTCCCTGAGAACTCATGCTGAAGGGAGAGTGGGGACCTCCCCCCAATCTGTCTTTACCAGTTTTCATCATCATAGCCCCTGTGGAGTATCTTCCCAGCATGCACCTGTTCTTTCCTGTCATTATCCATAGATGCAGGTCTGTTTTCATCCGAGTTCCTGTATCCCCATCCACAGGCTCTGCAGTCTCAGAGGACCACTGTGTGTCATCTGACCTCTACGGGACACCCAGGCTGCCTGCTGGAACTCACTGTGAACCGTGGATCAAAGCATGTCTTGTGAGCAGCTGCCGAAATCTGCAGCTTGCTTGCCCTGAGGTTCCAGGGGTTTTCTTTTAAACTCTAATAAAATTGTTCTCATGTCTTGCCCCCCAGGGAAAGGTGAGGAATTGACTTCCCCTGCCTTTCATCAGGACCTTCTCGGCTTTCTTTGCACCCTCTTCTGCAGCGAGCTGAGACTTGGTGAGCTGTGGAACCCATCGCCGGTCCCTTGAGGAAAAACCCAACGAAGGCATTTGGTCCCAGGCAGTGACTTCCTTTACATGGAGTTGTGACTTTGTAAGAAACAAAAACAACAAAACAAAACAAAAGCCACGGAGGAAGCAAGGCCAGTGGCTTTCACCATGGCGGATCAGCCTGGAGCCTACGCCAGAAACAAGTTCACACACTTCATGTGTGGCAACCCTGGGCAGGGCGCTGTTTGTGTCTGAAGAGTGGTAGGCACATGTGACGGGTGCCCCAGACTGGGCAGGATGGTCCCACACAATGCAGGAGCCTCTAACGCTGTAGGAAGATGGGAACACTCCCTCCTGGAGGGAGAAGGATGCTCATAAGACCTAAGAGGCAAAAGAAATTTCTACGGGCTCAAAAGCTTGGAAACCTCCATGACCCTAAAAGATGCCTCCCCAGGGTCATGGAGCAAACTGCAGCAGCCAGGGAGAAGAGCTTGTCATAGGGCAGGCGAGCTGGCAGAGTCTAGGCACACACATGGGGAAATCCAGATACGTAAACAAATGAATAAATGACAAGGAAAAGGGTTTGAAGGTAAAATAAGGGAAGAAATGATGGAACTAGAAAATTGACATTTGGGCCAGGCATGGTGTTGCAAGTCTTTAATCCCAGCACTCAGGGAGGCAGAGGCAGATGGATCTCTGAGTTCAAGGCCAGCCTGGTCTACAGAGTGAGTTCCAGGAGAGAAAGGGATACACAGAGAAACCCTGTATTGAAAAACCCAATTCATTAACTGATTAATTACCAAAGCCTGACTGGGAGTTCTGTGATGTCACCGTGTGTGAGAGATAGGCATGGAGTTCCTGATTCTGTGTGAACACTGTGTTTGTATATACAAATGTGTGATGTGTGTAAAATATATATATATATATGTGTGTGTGTGTGGTATGTGTATATATATGTGATGTGTGTATGTGTATGGTATGTGTATGATGTGTATTTGTATATGTGGTGTATGCATGCATGATGTGTGTATATGTGCATGAAGTGTATATGATGTATGTATATGTATGTGTTGTATGTATATGTATGTGTTGTGTGTGAAGTGTGTATATGTATGTGGTGCATGAATGTGTTCGGTGTGTGTGTGCTATGTGGTGTGAATACTGGTACATTCATCTGTGTGAGATCAAGTGGAGGCAGCACTTGATACCTGTTGACGTCTTGTCTCTCTCCACCTTTATTTTTGAAGACTGGTTCTCTAGCTGACCCCCACACCGTTTCAACTAGCATGAGTTGCCAGCAAGACCCTGGGATCTCCCTATCTCTACCGCCACCTCCCAGTGCCCGGGTTATAGGACTTTCTATGTGGGTGCTAGGGATCCAAACTCACACGCGTCCTGCACAACCAGCATTTTCCTTTCCCAGCCCCTACTAGTGTTTAATTTTCAGGGTCAAACACGGTAGGGGTTTGGGGTATAGCTTAGTGGTAGAGCACATGTCTAGTATGGTCTAAGCCCATACCCAGCACTGGAGCGGAAAACAGATGAGTTAAAAGACCAGACAACAGTACACAGTTAGATGGATCTTATGCAGATTAATTACCCAAAGTCCCTAATTGTTACAAAGAGTGAAACGTGGGCCTTGTTAGCTGCAGAATAAATATTAAGAGCAGACCTGCCGATGCATGCCTTTATATTCCAGCATGCAAGAGGCACAGGCAAGCAGATCTCTGTGAGTTTGAGGCCAAACTGGTCCCATAATGAGTTTTAGGCCTGATGGGCCTAAATAGTGGCACCAAGCCTCAAATATATATATAGAGAGATATATATATGCATATAAAAGTGTGTACTTACCCAGGTGGGCTGGCACACCTTTAATCCCAGCAGAAGGAGGCAGAAGCAGGCAGATTTCTGAGTTTGAGGCCAGCCTGGTCTACAAAATGAGTTCTGAGACAGTCAAGAGCTAAAGCACAGAGAAAAACATGTCTTTAAAAAAGTGTGTATTTACATATATAAATCAATATATATGTATATATTTATATACATTTATAAACAAATATAGGAGAAAAGGCAACACAGCTTAACCATTCCTTATCTGAAACCCAAAACAATCTACAATCCAAGTTGTCAGCACATACATGGTGGCCATAAGCGGAAACTTCCACATCATAAAACTATTTCATGGACCTGTGTGCCACAATACAGCCAGGAAGGACGTGTCCACCGGCCTGAGAGTGGCCTTAAGGTTACAGGAGACACCATTGCTTCCTGACTTGGTTTGGAACCTTCTCTGCATGAGGGAATTTGTGCCTGGTACTGTAAATCCGGCCGAAAGCCCACGGCCCTGGAGGTCGCAGGTGCTTGGGAAGAGTCTACTCCAGTTCTGCTAAGTGCACGTGTCAAACTATCTTTTCAATATTTCTGTTTAGCGCTGCTCACAGGCTTGGTCAGGAAAGCGCTTTACGATGGGCAGCAGTTAATGCAGAGACTCATAACTGGTCGAAGAACTGAGAATAAGTGACTGCTGAGGACTCAGCCCTAAGTTAAGACAGCTGTGGAAAAAAAAAAAAAAAGCTACCTGCAGCAACCTCGCCTCCAAAGAACAGTTCAGAGAACGGGAAGAGTAGAAAAGCCAGAGAACCGGATGGCTCTGTGAAATGCTTTCCTCTGGACAGGACTCCGCCCCCGCAGCTGCGGTTACCGGCACGTGATCAAGCCAAGAGGATCGGTCGAGCAGGCAGCACTAACTGGACTTAGTGTGACTTAGTCGGGGAAGGAAGAGAGGACAGAAGGAGGGAAGGGAACATGTAGGGTGGAGTAGTTTGGGGGTGAGTAACACCAACATAGGTTATACACATGTACAAAGTTGTCAAAGAATAAATAAAAGATTCAAAAACTATGAAGTAGTCTAGCAAATTACATTTGGCTTGCGTATGTATGACACACACATGAATTCCCCATTTAGACTTGGGTTCTGTTCATTCCCAAAATACCTCATTGTTATATGCAAATATCCCATAAGTCCAAAATCCAGGCATTTCTAATACGCAACCTATATTTAGAACAAAATACAATTAAAATCTTCATATTCAATAGAAATAGATGTAGATTTTATTCTCTGCATATGTACATCCTGTCCTGGCTAGTCTTATGTCAACTTGACCCACCTAGAGTTATCTGAAAGAAGGGGACCTCAACTGAGAAAATGCCTTTATAAGTTCCAGCGGCACGGAATTTTCTTAATTAGTGATTGATGGAAGAAGGCCCAGACCATGGTGGTTGGTCCTATTCCTGGGCTGGGGCCCTGGATTCCATAAGAAAGCTGAGC
This sequence comes from Pachyuromys duprasi, assembly GCA_028658305.1. NCBI lineage: Eukaryota > Metazoa > Chordata > Mammalia > Rodentia > Muridae > Pachyuromys > Pachyuromys duprasi. Next base: position 24,133,420 of record CM053762.1, read on the forward strand.
AAGCCTTGAGAGCAAGCCAGCAAGCAGCATTCTTCCGTGGCCTCTGCATCAGCTACTATCTCTAGGTTCCCATCCTGCCTGAGTTCCTGTCCTGGCTTTCTTCGATGATGAACAATGCCACAGAAGCGTAAGCCGAATAAACCCTTTCCTTCCTAAGTTTGTTTGGTCATGATGTTTCATCACAGCAATAATAACCCTAAGACACACATGTGTGAGAGCAAATGCACGTGTACAGGTATACATGCATGTGGGGTGGGCCCTGTGGGGACCCACGTCGACATCAGGTGCCTTCCTTCCAGCTGTCTATCACACTCTTCTTCACATTGAGACAAGATCTCTCAGTTGAGCCCAGAGCTACCGATCAAAGCAGCCTAGATTCCTGGCTTGTTTTGGGGTCCCCCCTCTGTCCACCTCCTGAGTGCTGGAACCGCAGGTGCCCGCCAGGATTGCTTAGCTTTTAGCTGGGTTGGGAGGCAGGGTCTGAGCTCCACTTCTCACGCTTGAGTGACAAGTGCTGTATCCACTGACCCAGCACCCCAGCCGAATCTAGACTAGAAAGAGTCTTCGTGTATTCATAGAACATGTTCCCACGCTTGGCCATAAAACAAACCAGTGACGTCTATCTGGCCTCACACCTGTGGCAATCCTCCGGTCTTAAGTTCCCTTGTAATTGCCTTGAAGATTTGTGTGTGTGTTATACTTACAGGTGCATGTTTGTGTGCAGGTAGGTACACACATGACGAAGGTCAAGTGTCCTTCCTCAAGGGCTGTTCACCTTGGTTTTGGAGACAGGGTGAATCACTGGGATCCAGGGCCCCCCAAGGTGCGTTGGCATATAAATTTAGAGGGAAACAAACATCACACAATTTATCGTCCGTGGCGTGGAGGCTGTGTGTGTACAGGGCAAAGAAACCTGGCAGACATTCCCAAATTCTTGAGACCGTGGGGGTAAAGTCTTAGGGCTTCAGTCAGAGCCATTTCATACCACTCGAAATGGTGACATTTTGCAAAGTTAGCCCCAACACTGAGACAATACTGGGGACCCAAGACCAGGCATCAACAGACACCTTCTTTTTTTTTTAATATTTTTAAAATTTATTTATTTTTATATCAATCACAGGTTAGGTACTTTGCATCCCAGGCGTAGCCCCCTCCCTCATTCCCTCCCACCGTCCCACTCCCTCCCTCATCTCCCTCCTCCCCGCCCCCTCCAAGTCCACCAACAGGGGAGGACCTCCTCCCCTTCCATCCAACCCCAGCTCATCCTGTCTCCTCAGGGCTGGCTGCAATGTCCTCCCCTGGGATCTAGCCAGTCTGTCACTCCCTGGCTTGTATGGGGGAGGGTCAAAGAGTCCGCCATCAAGTTCATGACTGAAACAGTCCCTGTTCAACGAGCTATCATGGGCCCCATCTGAGCAGGGGTTCCAGGCCACATACACACATGGTCCTTGATTGTAGAAACCGTCTCATACAAGACCCCTGTGCCCTTCTCAGTTTGGTCTAACAGACACCTTCTTTTATGTCAGTTTCTGTTTTAAAACTTTTTATTTGAAATTTATATTGACTCATTGACAGTGAACTTCAGGCAACAACTTCATGTCTGGATGAAGCCTGAGGATTGGAATTTGGATCCCCAGAACCCACATGAAATGCCAGGAAGGCATGGTGGCCTCCTGAAACTCCAAGCAGAGAAAGGAAATCCACGAAGCAAGCTGGCTGGCTAGACTAGCCAGAACCAGTGAGCTCGGAATTCAAAAAGAGAGCCTTCCAACTCCTGAGGTTGACTTCTAGCCTTTACACACACACACACACACACACACACACACACACAAATGCAATATATATGTGTGTATATGATCCCTGCAGACCTCACTCTCTCAGGAGCAGGCTCACGGAAGCCTGGGGAAAGCCGGGCCAAGACAGTCCTCACCCAATTCTTTTCTCTGGGAAAAGCTTCCCTTCGTAAGGGTAACCTTCAACCCCAGGTCTCATGCTTTGATTTTCTTTCTAATGAAAAAAGCAATAAAAAGGAGACCAGACTTCACCCCTTGGCACCCGCGCTCATGCACGTTCAAGAGCAAAAGCATGGGTGCAGGTCCCTAGTCACTCTGGGGTCACCGCTCCCTAGTGCAGAGCAGAGAGGGCCCACTTGCTGGGTCCTCATTCTACCATCACCACTGTTGAGGAGAAGGGTGGATGAAGACAGACTTTGTCCATGGCTCTTGGTCCCTTCTTCCCGGGACTTTTCTCTCCCAGTTCCTCAAAGCAAGACCAAATACAGACTATATCAGATCCACTGCAAAAATGGAAGCCCAGGGTCCCTTCTGCCACGTGTCCTGTCTTTCTGTGAGCCTTGTCTTGGGCGGACCCCCACTGCCACAGCTGTTTGCCCGAAGGGCCCCTGGTATTATGGCCTTACCCCTTCACATGAGCTTTCTTATGAAGAATTGCTGTGGAATTTTTTGGTAAATGGAATCCTTTCTGCTATAACCAAAACCAAACAGCATAAAGGACTCATGGGGCCCCTTGCCTCCCTGAGCACCCATTGGTGGTTAACAGCTATTGGGGGGGGGGGTAGCCACTTTCGGGTTGTCCCTGCTCCAGTAAGTACGCTAAGTACGCTCCACCCAGGCCTGTGCAACTAAACCTAGCGGGTCACAATACACGCACACAAACAAGCTAAATCATTTTAAAGGAGCCTCGGAGATAAAAACCACAGGTGAAGCTGTTCCCACGTAAGCCTGACAAGGATCTGAACCCCAGCACCCACACAAGGCCAGGTACAGCGCCCCGAAGCTGCAATCCCCACACTCCACGGAGAGTGGGAGGTGGGTACGGGAGACAGGCGCTGTCCTGGAGTGCTCAGAAGCTGAGCACAAGAGCTTGGCAGAAACAACAGAACCCACAGTCAGCAAGGATGGAGGAGAAAACTCCTGAAAGTGATCCTCTGACCTCCACATGCATGGCATGCCCCCCCATGCACACACTCATAATAAAAACGTTTTAAACGTAATTTAAAATTCATTTTTTAGTTGGAGTAAAATAACAGCGAGCCAGCACCAGGTGCTGCTAAAATAGAGGGGAAACTCTCCTCCCCTAGGGACAGAGGTTAAACACTGCCAAGTGTTGTAAAAGACTATCAAGTGCTGTTAATTTTTAAATTGCTTTAATTTTATTTCATGCGTATGGATGTTTTGTCTGCATGCTGTCTGTACACTATGTACACAGTGCCCATGGAGGCCGGGAGAGGCCACTGAATCACTGAAATTGAAGTTACACGTGGTTGGGAGCCTTCATGTGGATGCTGGGATTTGAACCTGGGTGCTGGGAAGAGGCACTCAGCTGGATAACGTTGAAGTCCCAATAGCCAAACTGAGCTTGGTCAATTGCGGTAAACTCCCTTTTCCCAGCGAGGTTCTAAAAATCTACCCCCCCCCACACACACACATACACCCTGATCTGGGTGCCCCAGATTTTGTAAGGAGCATCACTTAGCCCTCAGGGAAGATCACAGGCCCACCCCTTTCCTGATAAGGAACCGGGTTCAGCTAACCATCTATTCCTGGAGATACCCACCTTACAGACTAATAAGATGCCTTGGTGTCTTGACTTTCCAAATGAGCTTTGACTTTACCTGAAGATTTCCTCTGCTCACAGATTAAGTAGTATATTCTTCTTGTGATGGAACAGTGCATGTAAACGAGGCACTGTACCACTAAGTGTAAATCAAGTATCCCTGACCCACTGACCCGGGCAAATCAAACACATTCACCCTCCAAATCCCTCCCACTGCCCAAGGTTTATAAATCCCTGATTTTAAATAAACTGGCCGAGTGCTTTGTGATATCACCAGTCTTCCACCACGGCCTGAGATTTGCCATTTGTCCCCCGCTGGGCCGGGGCCTCCCCAGGCCTGTGTCTCAGACTGTGAGCCCACCAGGCGTGGGCTTTCACCCGCACCTCTCAGCAGCTTAACCAGGAGCTTTAACACTTTGCCACCATCACAGGCTCCTGGAACTCCCTTGTTCTAAAAGAGCTAAATCATTAACACTCCGTGGAAACCCTTTTCCACACCCAGGCCAAGCACACACAGGCCTCACCCTAAAGAGCTCCACCCATTCCTGAGGTCCAGGACCTTTGATTTCATTCTCCGTCCAGAAGCCAGAGTTCCAGGCCATCGCCGAGTGGAGCGCGACAAGGAGACAGCTACCCTCTGTCTGAGCCATCTCTCCAGCCTGAGAATTGTTAATTCCGTAGGGGTCTCGGTGCCATCTTCACTGTAAGCATCCGCTTTGAAGGACTATTCTCTAGAGAGCATCCTGTGCAGCAGGCCCTTGCCAGCTGCGGCCTGCCCTGATGTGGGAACTGCGAACCTAGAACCCTTTATATTGGCCACCGGCAGACACACACACACACACACACACACACACACACCCCGCACTGCTGGCTCTTCTGGACACTTACTCTGAGGCCTTTCCAGCAACTATAGGGAACTGCCACACCTGCAGCAGAAGACACACACTCCAACAGCCCTGCCCTAGCCTGGGAAACAGTCCCCCAAGCCAGACAAGCCTCTTGTGAATTCTCACTGACCCAGCTGTCATTTCGCCCAGCAATGGGGAGCCTTACCCTGACCGCCCTGCTGAAGGCTTGTGATTGGTGCAGGTCCCCATCCTTCATTTGCTGAGGGACTGTGTGGACTGGCGTAAAAGTGGTCCTTCGTTTGCATGGGAATCTGTGCTTTAAGGCCCAGATGTGTGTCTAGCTTCCGCATAGTTCCTACCCAGGGAAAGCAAAAGGGCCCCACAGCTGATGGGTGGCTGACCCTGAGCCATGGTAATAGGGTCTGTTGGATGAGGTGATTTTGAGTGAACTTCCCCATCCTTTTGCCTCTCCGTGTTCTCCAGGTTTTCTCTGAGGAATGCATCATTATGGAAATAATCAGAGCTGTGGGAGCTGAGTCAGCAGAGCGCTTGCCTTGCAATGTCAGGGACCTGAGTTTGATCCCCAGAAGACATAAAACAACCGCGCATAGTGAAGAGAGTTTTAAGGCCAATGTCAGGGAAGTGGAGGTGCCGAGAGCTCTGGGGGACAGTTGGTGAGCCTGCTTAGCCTGCCTGGTGACCCGCAGGCCGGCGGGAGACCCCATCTCAAAAAACAAGGTGGACGGCCACTAAGGAGACACACTCAAGCTGTGTTTCCAGCCTCCGCACGCAAGTGCACACGCGCATGCGCCTTGGAATACGTAAATGTGCTCACACAGGGGGAGCAGGGAAAAATAACTTGAAGGCTGCAACAGGCTCTGTCAGTTCTTGTTGCTGTTGCCACCTGTGGGGCCGCTCCAGTTCTGTCTGCGCTTAGATGAGAGATAGAGCTGCAGAGAGCTGGGTTCACCCCAAAACTCCCAACGGGCAGGCAGGGGAACCACAAGTCCCACGGAGCCTTGGGGATACAGCCTCACCTCTGTGAGGAAGATCCACAGTGGGGTCAGAGAGCCCCAGCCTGGGCTCACGGCTTCCTAAGACCAAGAATCCAGAGTTGATTTTATCCATTGTTCTTTCATATACATACCAAATCCTGTAAGCCCAGCACCAAGGGATCTGACCTCCTCTTCTGGTCTCTGCATTCAAGGACACATACTACACCCAGACGCATACATACACACATGACGAAGAATAAACAAAAATAAATGTTCTTTGTTTGTTTTGTTTGTTGAGATGGGGTTTCTCTGTGCAGCCCTGGCTGCCCTTAAGATCACTCTGTAGACCAGGCTGTCCTCAAACTCACAGAGATCCACCTGCCTCTGCTTCCCAAGTGTTAGGACAAGAGGTGTGCACCACCACTCCCAGAAAAATAAAATATTTTTAAAGAAGAATGTGGGATAAAGCTAACAAAAATGCATCAAGATGACCTGCATTGTGAAAATTGTGAAAGCACCTCTGAAAGAAATGAAAGTTTAAACACAGCAATGTGCCATGTTCACAGACAGTCTCCCTACAATAATTATTCTACCAAAGTTGAGCTTAGGTTTAGTGTAGATCTCAGTCAATAGCCTGGTTGACTTTTGTGTAAAAATGTATAGACTAATTCTCAAGGTTTTATGGAGGAGGCCAGAGCTCAGTGATTAGAGCATGTACTGTTCTTACAGAGAACCCAAGGATGGTTCCCAGCACCCAAAGCTGCAGTTCACAGCCGCCTGGAACTCCCGCACCAAGGGATCCAGTGTCCTCTTCTGGCTACTCTGGGCTCATGCCCACATGCCCACACATAAATAAAAAGAAACCTTAAAAAAAAAACATTATGAATACAAAGAATCACCTAAATCCTAGAATCAACCAAAGGTAATTTTGAAAAAAAAAAAAAAGAATGAATTTGGAAAATGTATACCATCTAAGTTCCATACACACCTGCATTTGGCTGGCGCTTACTCTACAGCGGCTGACAGGCGGTACAAGAGTAAGGCTAGACATGTCCACGGAACAGAATAGACCTGTGCCTAGAGGTTCAGGTGCTGCTGTAAGAAGGAACCAGAGGGGGCTGGAGGGATGGCTCAGAGGTTAAGAGCACTGGCTGCTCCTCCAGAAGTCCTGAGTTCAATTCCCAACAACCACATGGTGGCTCACAACCATCTATAATGAGATCTGGTGCCCTCTTCTGGCATGCAGGAATACATGCAGGCAGAACATTCTATACATAATAAATAAATCTTCTAAAAAAAAAAAAAAGAAGAAGAAGGAACCAGAACAGCTCGGTAGGAAAGGAGAGTCTATTAGGTGAAGCGCTGGGGCAGTTACGTTAGCATGTGTGCAAACAGAAGAAAAAGGAAGATGGGGCGAGGAGAACCGGAGGAGGGAGAGAAGGGGAGCTGAACACAGGTGTGCACGGAGGGAAGACACGTGCGGGCAGAGACGCGTTGGCAGAAAGGTCCACCTGTGTTTTCAAACGCTGATTTCGGCCCCGTGGGAGCTGGATATACCCTGCTGTGGGTATTGTTTTAATGTTGAACTGGCTCCTGCAGCCATGTGATTATAATGTTCCCCAATTATTCCTGACTGGCTGATTAAAAGGCCTAGATCTGGGCAGGGCGGGGATGAGGTAGGTGTGGCTAAGGGTCGTGGGCTTTGGGGACTGAAGGATGTTGGGAGGGAGACAGGTACCAGAAAAGGAAGGAGGAAAGGGGCCGTGGTGGGCTAGCGTGGAGAGGAGCACGTAGCCGGATCGGTATGGATGAAGGAATGCGGCCCAGATGCAGAACATCGGCAAATATTTATGGAATTACGGATGGGAGGTAACCCAGCTAGAAATTATTAGAGCAGATGGCATGGGCTTGGGGAGGAAAGGTAGCTTAGGAGGTAATATCTGCCTTGCCCCGGGTGAAGTAAGGCTGTTCTAAACTCTATCAGGTGTCTGTGTCTTTTATCGGTTGTGATAGCAGGTTAGACAATACCGTCATAATAATTATAGGGCTAATAATAAACACCATTAGACCATAATTTTAAATTACCAACAGAGACACGGACAGGATACGGGGCTGTGAGACGAAGCAGAAGAGACGGCGGGAATGTGTCTGCAGGCCAGGATTCCGAGCACCGCCGCTGAGCTGGAGGGGCCTTGCTGACATTGCACCTTCTCCCCCTCTTCGCCTCTGAGGCGGAGCGCACGCGCTTGGCAGTTGTTTCAAGCCACCTGCCTGTACAGTTGTCGCAGCTGCCCTGGGACCGAACGCATCAGCTAAACAGTGCAGAGCTGAGGCGCCCAATCCCAGCCTTGACATCTAGAAGACACTCCCGCACCTCAGGCTCAGGAACCATTCCGGAAGAGGGGCTGGGAGGATTGTAAGAGCCAGAAGGTAAGGAGCTTGCGGTGAGATTGTGTTTCCTAATGTCAGAAGGAACATCCACGAAGTGTCACCAGCATGACTGCCCAACTGTGAACCGAACCAGGACCACAACCACAGGCATGCCAGACTGGATGGGGAAAAACTGTCAGGCTACAGCCCTGGACAAGGAACCAGAGGCAACAGAGGAATCCACAGAAGAGCACCCTGGTTATCTAACACCACACACTCAGCCCTGAACTCACACATACAAGTAACATCACACACACTGAGCAGGTTACAGTTGGAAACATATGTGTGTATACATACATGCATGCAGTAACAATGATTGAAGACGCTGTGCATCTGAAAGAGAGCAAGGAGGGGCATATAGGAGGGTGTCGGGGGAAGAAAGGGAATGGAGAAATGTTGTAATTATATTCTAATCCCAAAAATTCTTTAAAAAGGTTAAGACATGGCTAATACCAGAAATATACAAACAAATACAGGGGAGATGCAAAAGGACACTGTGATGCCTCCAGCCGTTTGTCTGCGGCTGCTCAGCTTAGGCCCAGTAGGCGAGGCTCTCTACACAGCCCGGCTCCCTCGGGCTCCCCCCCCCCGCCCCGCCCCCGCCCCGCCCCGCCCCGCCCCCGCCCGGCTCCAGCCAACTGCACGTGCCCAGCGTGGTGACCCAGGGCTGTCCCGCTCTCTCCCCTCCACGCTCGGATTGAGTTCATTGATTGTTCAAACCTAAGATCTCCGGGCTTAAACGGGAGCCCTTGGAATCTAATTAAAATCTTGCCAGCCACAAAGCTGGTGTCCTCCTGGGAGACATGCCCCTCTGCATTTCTAAGCCTGAGCCCGCGATGGTCAATGAGCTTCCGCTTTTTCCCCTTCGGCGGGCCGGTGCTGTATGGAATCACGTGTCTGGGCTCCAGGTCTTCTCTACCTGAGGCGATCAACCCCGGCAGCCTGCTGGGAGCCTCTTGCACTGCGTCTCTGCGCCAAGGTCTCCCCCAGAACCAGCGAAGCCAGCCCTGCAGCCAGCAGACATCACAGGCAGCCGGCTCATTAGAGCCCTGGCAGCAGCTGGGCTCTGGGTTGGGCCCAAACTCCAGGTCTGCAGTCTGTCTTTCAATCAGATTATTAATGCCCAGAGCAAAACGGATTCGAATTTCCCAGTCAAATTAGAGGTTCCGATTTTCCTTTTTAAATCTGTATTGACTTTTTCCTTTAGTGATATCTATGACTCAGAATCAATGTTGAGTTCTTTCTTGTGTTGTTTTTAGGAGAGTTCATAGCGACCCTGTGTGTGTGAGATGTATATGGTGTGTGTGTGTGGTGGGGGGAGATATGGAAGGTTAGTGTGGGAGGGTATGGGGTGTGTGTGTCGTGTATGTGGGGTGTGCTGCTGTGGAGTATAGGGTGTTGATGTGGTATGTGGTGTGTGTTTGATTTGTATGTGTATGTGATTTGTGTGGTGTGTGTGTATATGGTATGTGGTGTGGGGGTGTATATAGGGTGTGTGGTGATGGAGATCCAACCTAGAACCCCCGTGCATGCCAGGAAGGCATTCTTCCCACTGAGCCACATACAGCCCGACTCAGGCACACACTGAAGGGCAAGCCTGACTCCCAGACAGCTCTGGGCCCTCAGATAAACACTTCCTGCCCTACATGGCTCCTCATGGAAGCTCCTGAATGAGTCACTGTAGAGAAAGAACTAGAGTCACTTCCTGCCGTCACTGTGGAAAGCTCACCAGAATCTACCAACCAAAAGCTTCCCTGAATCAAATATTACTCAATTTTCCATAAGGGACTTGAGCTTCCTCAGCTCTGGTACCCAGGAGGGTCCTTGAGCCAAGCATTCAGAAGATGTCTGCAGCGGAGGAGGGTTCACCCACCACAGAGGCAGGCATCAGCAGGAAGCACAGGGCTGGGGACCGCCAGGTGGGGAGGAAGGAAGCACAGGCCTCTAATCCAGCAATGATGCCCACAAACAGCTGTGACGTGAAGCCAACTTGCAAGGCCCCAGGAAACTGATGGTCAGTGAAGCAAGGACGAACAGTTTCTCAACCTCCACAGCTTGGTACTGACAAGATTCGATGAGAAGGTTGGTGTGGGCCCCTGAGATGGCTCAGCAGGTCAAGGTGCTTACCACCAAACCTGCACACCTGAGTTTGAGCCCCAGGACCCAAGCGGTAGGAGAGAGCTGACTACAAGCTTTCCTCTGATCTTCATGTGGTAAGAAATAGACGGCCATGGTGTATTTTCAGTGTGAGGTGTGTTAGGAGTTCATCAGAGTTACAGAAGAACAGGAGACACTGCCCCACCCCCAGCTCCTGCTTGTCCTAGAACCCTGAAGGGTGAAAAGTTACAGGCCCTCAGCTCATGAGCATGAAAAGGGGGAGGCAGCCTAAGCCCCAAATTATTTATTAGAAAAGACTTTGTGCCCTAAACCAATGAGACGCGGGACTCGAGAGGAAGGCAAGTGCCAAACTTTGAGAAGAGGACAGGTGTTTCTCATGATCTGGGGACCTGTAAAACCACAGCCAACCATATCTGCCTTTCTGTCCTGGTGTCCCTCTCTGCAGAATTGCAGAGGACCCAGGTTCTGTTCCTAGCACCCATCGGTAACTCCAGTTTGGGGGGATCTGATGCCCTCTTCTGGCCTCTGAGCACTGCATGCACGTGGAGCCCAGACATTTGCAGGCAAAACGCCCATACATATAAAGTAAATAATAAAACAACCCCTTAAAGCCACTTTGTTTTCTCTAGCCTCTTAAATGTGTTATCATTTCTAACAAGGTGCAAGCACACACCGAGAGAATAAATAAGTGCAATAAAAAAAAATAGCATGGAAAGGAGTGCAGCCAGCCATGCCTCGGGAAGGAAACAGACACCGTGGTAGGCAGGATTCTTTAGAGAAAACAGCCAGAGAGAGTGTGTTTGTGTAATAAGAGGAGATGTATTGGGCTGGCTTACACCATGGGGGCCAGGAAGCCCAGCAGTGGCTGTCGGCTCCCAGTCCAGGAAGCCGGTGCTCACTTCAAGGCTGGAGAGTGACTCACTGGGGTCTTGTTGAAAGGCTGAGAAGCTGGTCTCACCCAGCTGCAACAGCAGGTGATGTCAGCAAGACTGGAGACGCCTGCCCCTGCCACCCCCCGGCCCGTTTCTCCATCCAGGCAGTTGCCCCAGACATCTCTGTGTGTGTCCACAGTGACATCTGGGACCAGTCTTCAGTGCCCACTCCACATGGCACACAGAACCCTCGGTGAGCCCCTATGCATGCTTATTCAGATATATCACGTAACAACGAAACGCAGGAACATGTCCCACTAAGCCTGGGGCAAATGATGGTGTGATGTACACCTTGTACCCCAGCATTTGGGAGGAGAGGCAGGAGGGTCAGGAGAGCTGTCCTGCATAGAGACATGCAGATGATGGCCATGGTGGGCATGGTCATCCAGAAGAGGCAAGACGGTTTTATCTCCATATCACCCGCAAGGCAATTCATGCCCCCCACCCATGACTATTGAAGTTCCAGCCGCCCAATCTGCCTTCTAGACAACAAAGGATAAAAAGAGAAAAAAAGAAAGCCTCCACCCTGGAACCCTACCCACCACCCCAACCCCTTCTTCACCCTGCCACAGGGAAACCCAGTGGGGGCTGCTAAGAAAGAAGAAAATGAATCCTGGCTGCAGCCCCATTCCTGACACACCCACTAAACACCAACCTATGTTTGATCTGGTGATACAGAAATGAGAACCTTAGGCAGAAAGCATTTGACATGACAAATTGACAAGACAAACAGCAAGTACTAATCTCACATCATGAACCTGCTTGTGTCTAACAAGTAGTGTGTCTGTGAGAGAGAGAGTGTGTGTACACTCACAGATGGGCATATATAAATACTTGTGCATGTGTATGTTTTGCATATGTGTATGCACATATATATAAGTACGTGTATGTGAGCATATGTGTAAATATGTGCATGTCTGTGTGTAAATGCATATATGCGCATATTATGGTATATATAGAGATATCAATATCTATGAGTTTCCCCCTAAGGACTGAACATGACATCTCAAGAAAGCTAGGCAAGTGCTTTCCCACTCAGCCTAGAGTGGGGGTAGAGAAAAGCTCCACCTACATAGCCCAAGCTGACCTCAGACCCTCAGTCCTCCTGCCTCAGTTTCCCCAGTACTGGGATGGTGAGAGTACCGCCCACACCTGGTTTTAGGAGCAAGCTCAGAGCGATTAGAAGATCTGCTTCTGTCTGAGTGACACAGTTCACAAGCTTGAGCTACACCGTGCGGATCTGCTGGCCAGTGCACAGATGATGCGTGCTATCTTCAAGTGCTTAGTGAGGTAGATGAACTGACAATTTGGGTGATCAGAGAAACAGGGAGGGACCTTGCCTTGGAGCTGTGGGGGTGCGGCGTGGCAGTGAAGCTAAAGAATCCACGTTGGTTTTTATTTTCATTTTGTCCCCACTCATTTAGAGATGAGAACTCAAATAGCCTGCGATCATAAAGGAACCTGCAAGTAAGTGACAAAATATTTAGAACCACACTTCTACGAAAGTGTCAGTCTTCAAAACCGGTGGGATGCAGTTCAAGTGCATGGGGATGTAGTTCTAAATTTACACCCTTAACTCTATTATATTAAGTAAAAAGAAAGAAAAAAAAGGGAGGGATGGAAACCGGCTGTAGTGCTCAACCCAAGGACCTGGAAAAGTATTAAAGAAATCATATTAAAGGGACTCGTTTTAACAAAAAGAACCAACAACTGGAGAGGTAACTCAGTGGTTACAAGCGCTGGCTGCACTTCCAGAGGACCTGAGGTTGCTTTCAAGGCACCCACGTTGAGCAGCTCACAAGCAGCTGTAACTAACTCCAGGGGATCTGTTGCCCTCTTCTGGCCTCCACAGGCACTGCATCCATGTTGCAGACACACACCTAAGAAGAAATAGATCCTGGCAGTCCTCTTCTGTGATTTGAGGTCTGCCCTGAACTCACGCACCCTAGAATCAGCCTAAAGGTCAATGCCGTCTCAGTGCCAGCCCGTTCCTGGTGGAGGAGCTGCCCCGGCCTGTCTCATCTCCAATAAAGCCTGAAACTGACCCCCCCCCCAAAAAAGAAGAAATAGATATTTTTTAAAACAATTATTAATAAAACAGGGATCTAAAGTAGGGGGTTTTGATGTGAGGTGTACTGTTTTCTCTGGGATCCTCTTCCACGTGGGATCACCAATAATCTGAAGGAACGCAGGTGGCTACCAGGTTGGACAGAGGAAACCAAGCTTACAGTCCTGCTGGCTGTCCAGTCCTTCTCTGGCTCTGTTTGTTCCTGGTCCCACTCGAGAGCGTGAGAATGATAGCAGTCTCCGCAGGACAGGAGTGGGTGTGGTTGTCCTGACATGGGACATGTGTGGAGGTCAGAGGACAAGGTGTAGGAGTCGGTTCTCTCCTTTCACCGTGTGGCTTCCAGGGATCAAACTTCTGTCAGAGGACAAGGTGTAGGAGTCGGTTCTCTCCTTTCACCGTGTGGCTTCCAGGGATCAAACTTCTGCCATCAGGCTTAGCGGTAAGAGCCTTTACCTTCTGTGATGCTCTTCTTGGCGTCAACCTGGCTACATCTGGAATTAACTAAAACCCAAGTGGCTAAGTACATCTGTGAAGGATTTTTTTTTCTTAATTAAATCATTGAAGTGGGAAGACCCACTTTTAATCCAGAACCTTTGGGATGGGGAAAAACCCACATTAATCTGGGCCACACCTTCTGCTGGCATCTCATGTAAAGGATGTGGAAGAAGGAAATGTGATCTCTTTGCCTGCTTGCTCTTGCTCTCACTGGCAAGTCCATTCCTACACTGGCATTAGAGCCTGCTTCTTTAGGAGTCTGGTGTATATTGAAGACCAGCTGAGAAAGCCAGTCTCTAGACTGAAGAACCATTAGATTCTTAGACCATTCATTGGTAGGCAGCCATTGTTAGACTAGTGTACCATTCTAATAAATCCATAGATAGACATATATATAAATATAAATATATATATATATATATATATATATATAGAGAGAGAGAGAGAGAGAGAGAGAGAGAGAGAGAGAGAGAGTGAGAGTATTCATTCTATCTATCCATTATGTTCCTCTAGAGAACTCTGGCTTAACCAACTGCTGAGCCATCTCACTGAGCCATTATTTTAATTCTTTTTTTTTAAATATTTATTTTATTATTCATACAGTAACATTCTGCCTGCACACCAGATCTTACTATAGATGGTTGTGAGCCACCATGTGGTTGCTGGGAATTGAACTCAGGACCTTTGGAAGAACAGCAAGTGTTCTTAACCTCTGAGCCATCTCTCCAGCGCCTATTTTAATTCTTAAATGATATACAAAGTCTGCAAAAGAGAAGATAGAGTGTATCGGGCGCCCTGAAACCCCCAACAATCAAACCCCTATTCCCTAAAGACTGAATAAAATAATGAAACTTCCAGCAAGTCAAGTTAAAGCTTAAAGAAAATGCATAAGCAGTAGGAACCAAGGAGAGTGACCTGCAGATGTGCAAAGTCCATTAGACAAGACGGTGTGGGAGCTTCGGTGGTGAAGGTTAAACCTTAGCTGCACAGGTTTTAAAATAACAGAAAAGGCAGACTTTACTTATTTTAGGAGAGAGGCATGGCTGGTTTGCCAGCTGGATAGGTCCTGCACATGAAAATAAAATTACAAACAATTCTACTTTTAAACATAGATTCAGAATCTTAAGTAAAATATGAACGAAATAAATTCAGTGTGGTGCGCTTTCAAAATATGCACATCGGAACTAGGCTGAGATTAGCCCAGGCCTGCAAGCACCAATTTTAGAAAAGCATTTAGGAAGACTCTCAGAGACGTGATTGGGAAACTGAGGCAGGAGGAGCTTCAGTTTGAGGCTAGCCTGAGCTACGTAGTGGGACGGGGAAAGAGGTGGAGGAAATCCCTATCTCAGTAGGTGAAGAAAAACATGTAAGAATGTGTCATGTTCCGGGGCTGGAGAGACGGCTCAGCAGCTAAAAGCACTGGCTGCTCCTCCAGACGACCTGCACTAAGTTCCCAGCGCCCTCCTGGCGGCTCACAACCATCCCTAACTCCAGTTCCCAGCATTCTCATCTGACCTCTGAGGGCCAATGCATGGGGTACACTCACGCATAAAATAAAAATAATTTAAAATTTTAAATGTTTATTTATGATATGAACCGAAAATAGGACAGAGTTCCTTGAGTTTAGTAAAAGTATCTATTAAAACCCCATCATAGGGGGCTGGGAGTGGAGCGTAGTGGTAAAGCACCTACACAAGGCCCTATCACCAAAGAACTGAAAAAAAAAAATTAGGGCTGGAGAGACGGCTCAAAGGTTAAGAGAAACTGGCTGCTTTCCCAAAGGTCCTGACTTCAATTCCCAGCACCCACATGGTGGCTCACAACCACCTAAATGAGATCTGATGCCCTCTTCTGGCCTGCAGGTGTATATGCAGGCAGAACACTATATACATAATAAATAAAATCTTTTTAAAAATTATAGCAGATAAAATAATTTTTAAATATTTATCTGTAATTATGTATATTAGGGGGAGAGAGGGTATGTGCATGTGTGAGTGCAAATGTCCTTAGCGTCCAGACAGGGCATCAGATCCTCTGGCACTGAAATTACAGACAGTTGTGAGCTAACATGTGGGCACTGGGAATGAAACTTGGGTCCTCTGCAAGAGCAACACATGTTCTTAACCACTAAGCCATCACTCCAGCCCCCACATGTTATAGTCAATGCTAAGATATTTAAGGTATTGACATTACAGCTAATGGGGGAAAAGAGTCAGAAACTGGTCCTTTATTCAGCATTTGGCTTGAGGTTATTGCCAATTCAATAAGACAAGAAAAAAAAAAGTCTTGTAACAATCGGTGGGGGGAAACCAACACATTGTGATTCCTTGCTAATGGTATTATTGTTGGCATAAAAAGTCCAAGAGTTTCTAGAAACCTTGAAAAGTCATAAAATTCAGTAGGACCCCTAAATACAAGATGCACATACAGGGGAAATAGTCCACGATGTTCCTATGCCTCGAAATAGCCAATTAGGAGACACAAAGAAAGTACCACAGTAGCAGTAGAAACTAGCTGTGCAAGACCTTTATGGAGAACGTTACAAAATACAACTGCAGAATGCAGATGCCTGAGTAAACAGAGATCTATAGCAGCTCATGGCTGAAAAGGCTCCATGCCATAAACACATCAATCCTCTCTAAATTAACTCGTAAAGTTAATGCAATTGCATTCGAATTCCAACTAGGCCTGGAGAGAAGAATCCTAAAATGCAAATGGAAAAACAAGGTTAAGAGAAGCCAAGGCCATCTCAAAGAACAAGGACAGGGCTTTCCCTACTAGGAATCTTGCAAGCCTCTCGCTGACAGAATAAAATAATGGACAGTGTTACAAAGAGAGACAAATATACCCAAAATACAGAATTCAGCCACTCGATTTAATAAAATCAAAAATAAAATGGGCAGATAAAATAAATTGTACTAGGTCACTAGGGTGCCCATTTGGAATAAAATAAATAAATAAATGAATGAATAAATAAATAAATAACATTTTCTCTTTTTTTGGATGCAGGGTCTCACTCTATAGCCTTGGCTAGCCTGAAAATTGCTACATAGATGAGGCTAGCTTCCAACTCACAGCTGTTGCCTGATGAGTGCTGGCTGGGATTGAAGGGGTGCCACCACCCCAGCAAACTTTCCTTTTTCTTTTTATAAATCATCTTGTAATGAGCTGGATACAGGAAGGGCATTTTCAAACCCTGTGTGCTGTGTGGTTCTCCTTTGCCATCTTCCCTCTCCTCTTGCTACCCTCCCCCTTTTTTTCCTCTCCCCCAGGCTCTTTCCATCTTTCCTGCCCCACGTATCTTTTACCTACCTCCCAGCAGGGTTTAACCTATACTTACACCTGTTTTTATGTATCCGTACATACATTACAAGCCAGGATCCACATTTTAGGAAACACGTGGTTTTCCTCTTTCTAAATTTGAGTCATCTCATTTAATCTTGCACTTTCTGGATACATCTGTTTTCCTATAAGTCCCATGGTTTCATTTTTCTTCATAGCCGAATAATCTATTTTGTGTCTACGTACCACATCTTCATCATCCACTCGTCCACTGATGGACATCTAGGCTGGTTCCCTATTAGGTTTCAGCTTTATATGGTTGTAGAATCAAGGATGCCTAGACCACCCTGCTTCATATTGCTCACCCTGTTCAACTGAACGCTCCAGGACATAAGGGCTATACTCATCCTGATGAAACAGCAGATCCAAGAACCAGGGAGTTAGTTTCCCAGAAGAGTGTCCAAGGAGTGATGGGGAAGATTGACAAGACCAGGCCCCTCTGAAGGGAGGATGGTGAGATGTATCCTATACCTTTCTTGTGGTACCCTATGGCTGGGTCCCAGTCGCCCACCTCAGTACCAGTCCATCAACTTGCCCTCCCTATGACTCCTCCTCTGACCCTCTTATTATTTAACAGCTAAATCCAGTCTCAGGAGTGACTCCTGACAAACCACACCAAGATAACAGCACATACATACATTCATGCACACACACACATGCACACACACGCACACACATAAACCAATATGCACACACACACAAACATACAGAAGTTTCAGAGCCAGTCATGCTCTGCATGGAAGAGTCTCTTACATGGATGCTGGTTAACTTTTTGTCTACCTGACACAAACCTAAACATACCTAGGCAGAAGGCATCTCAATTGAGGAATCTCAATCTCCACAGATTGGCCTGAGGAGCGCTGCCTTAGCTAAGGCAGATTGCTGTGGGGGGGATCCAGCTCACGGTGGGCGGTGTCACTCCTGGTCAGCTGGGTCTGTAAGCACTGGGAACAGGACACAGGGAATGTGGGGGATCCTGAGTGCCGTTCCCAGCCGGGCAAGAAAATCAATAAACAAATGACAGGCGTGGGTGTGGTGCCAAAAGCCTTTAATCCCAGCTCTTGGGGAGCAGAGGCTGGTTGATCTGTGCGAGTTCAAGGCCATCCTGTCCTAAAGAGCAAGTCTCAGGAGAGCCGGGGCTACATAGGGAAACCCAGTTTCAAAAATAAATTAACAAACAAATAAATAGATAGGAAGTAAACTCTAGCACACATGACAGCTCTACAGATGGCGTCATGCTAGACGAAATAAGCCGGTGACAAGACAACTAGGGTGTGAGGCGCCTGGAGCCAGCAGTCAGACAAAAGGTGGGGTGCTGCTGGTCAGGGGTGGAAGGCTGGGTGACAGGAAGCTAGTGTTCAGTTCGGGCAAAGGTGAAAGTTTTGGACAAAGTTGGGTGGCCTAATAATACCCCTGAACTAAGCTGGGTAATGGTAGCACAGGCCTTTGATCCCGGCACTCAGGGGGCAGAGACAGATGGAGTTCTGACTTTGAGGCCAGCCTGGTCTACAGAGCAAGTTCCAGGACAGCCAGCCAGGGCTACACATAGTAATAATAAAATAATGCCATTGAACTATGTGTTTTAGCTAGTTGAATTGGCCAATTTTTTTTTAAGATTGTGTTTATTTCATGTATGCATGTAAGTGCCTGCATGTATGTCTCTACAACATGTGCATACCTGGTGCCTGAGGAGACAGAATTGGGCATCAGACATCTGGAACTGGAATTATAGGTCATTGTGAACCATCATATGTGGGTGCTAGGAACCAAAGCTGGGTCCTTTGCAAGAGTAGCAAGGGCTCATAACCTCTTAGCCATGTCTCTAGCCCCCTAATGGTTAATTATATGTTGTCTACATTTTATCACTGTTTTGTTGTTGTGTATACACGTGAGCATCTATGTGGGTGAGGGCACGTGTGTCCTAGTGCTAAGGAGGCTGAAAGAGCACATTGGATCTCCTGGAGCAGGGAGTTATAGGCCGTTGTGAGCCTCTGATGTGGTCACTGGGAAGCCAACTCCAGAGCTCCTGAAGAGCAGTGTTCGCTCTTAACAGCTGAGCCATCTCTCTAGCCCTGAAGTGTTTTTTTAACAGAAATAAGTGAATAAACACATATTGATCTAAAAAGAGCTGAAGGCCGGTGCAGAAGATCTGCTCAGAAGGCCAGAGGAACCAGGCAGGAACTGTAGCTGTTAGTAAGAATCTTACTGTGTCTCTATGGAAGCCAGGGCCCCTCAGGGGCCAGGAACTGCCGACATAGAAAGCTTAAAGACATGGAGGCACAAGGCAGACTGCCCATGAAGACGGTGGCGTGAATAGAGGTTCCTCTCTCTGCTTGAACCTCCATAGCCCCCACTGCTGTGAGGGACAGTGCTTGCCTCAGGAGCAGCCTCTCCCTGAAGGACAGCAACAGGCTTCAGCCTAGAAGCCGGGGCCTAAGAAGCACAAGGCCTAGACAGCGCAGTTCTTCAAAGGTATCAGAGGATCCCACAACTCATGTTGCTTTCTCACAAGGTGAGGTTCAGGTCCCTGAGTTAGGCAGAGGCACTTTGCAAGCTCTCAGAGAGAGAGAGAGTTGGCTGAGACCCTACAGGCCAGAAGAAACTGCCAGCGCTGAAAGCAAGTGGGATTAGAGATGAGTGAGGCTGGGGTACCTGATGTGAAATTCACAAAGAATCGATAACAAGTTAAATTTCAGAAAAAAAAGAGGCAACACAGACATCAGCATACACAAACCATAGAGCCAAAAGATCAATTACATTTAAGAGAAAAGGAAAGTAGAGACAGGAAGGGAGGGAGGGAGGAAAGGAAGGAGGGAGGGGGGAGAGGGAGGGATGGAGAGAGGGAGGAAGAGTCTAGTCCTTGAACCTCTTCTTAGAGAAAATCCAACATGACAAGTTTTGTGCTACATTATGAGCAATGTCCAACAATCAACAGAAAGTTGTAAAATATGCAAAGAAAACTGCAAAAATGTGGTCCACACTCAACAAAGGTCAGCCAATAGAAGCTTACTCTGGCTGAGTGCAAATGCTAGAAGATAAAAATTTTTTGAAGATTAAAAATGATTGTGAAAAGGCCAGAATGGTACATAGCAAACACTTGTAGTCTCAGCTGCTTGGAAGAATAAGGCAAGAATTGCTTGAGGCCAGGAATTCAAGGCCAACTGAGCAACATAGCGAGAGCCCATCTCAAAAACAAAAATTTAGACAGCATTTAGAGAATTAAAAGAAGCTATGTTTAAAGAATCGATGAAAAAATGTGACAATGAATGTATAAGGGAATATTAAAGACTCCAGCAAAAGAACCATATAGAAAGTCCAGAGCACTAGCCCTAGCTTTGATATAAGTGCTATAGGAGTGTTTGTTCTTATCAACATTTTATTTATTTGGAAGTCCTGGGGGCTTGAACTTTAACAGGCCCCAGATCTTAGTAGACCCAGACATCTTAGCACAACTGACTCCATTCAAGATGTAAAACTCAGAATCTAGAAGTCACTGGCTGCCAAAACTAAAACAAGGATTGAATTCATCAAAACCGACAATTCTGGGAAAGTCTCTAAATGCGCTAAGCTGCTCTTTGGCTTTCCATAGTTCCGCTTCTGGCTCACTGTTCCTGTTAACTCAGTATGTCAACCCAGAAACCCAGGGTTTTGTGCTTAAAAGCTCATCCTAAGAAAGGCTCAGTGCTACACTGGGATCCTGAGCACCCTGTGTAGTAACTGGCTGGCTTATGAAGACTGCCCATTGGCTTGAACTCTTGTCCAAGCAGCCTTCTCTGGTGAGTACCCCAAAGTAGAACTCAGGTTTTGCAGATAATAGGCAAGTACTCCATCATTAAGCCACCAACTTAAATATATTTAAGATACTTCAGGACATCTAAGGTACAAGCTGTTTGATACGTGACCATAAGCTTTGCAACAATTTTAAGGTAAAGATGGCTTATTCTTTCCTAGTGAACTTCTCAATGGTGCGTTAATTTTATGTAGATAAAATTACTCACAACTAGGTAATACTTTTAACATAATATAAGGTCAGAGTAACCAAAGATAATGCTATGCTGGCATCAACAGTTTGTAAGATTTTAATTTTGCTGTCTTCATCAGCATTTATCAAGAATGTGTCTACAACTTTCAAACAATTAATAAAATATTATACAAAACCAAACTATATTCTGACACTTCGAGGCATACATTAATACAAATGATTAACTAGATTATAATACTCATGAACTTGCAAGATATGTGTGTGTGTATGCAAGCATAATTTCAATTGAACAATAACATTGAACAATAACATGATGATTAGATTGGTTAGTATCAATGTTTTTTCTTCTAATTTGTAGTGGCTAACTACTTTAGACAGTTTAATTGGTTTTCATCGTTTTGATTCTTTGTATTGTCATAAGAATTACAACATTTAATAAACCATCCTTTCCATTTTTAGTAAGAATGGCATGTGCTACAGAAACACTAAGTTTTCATATACTTCTTAAAATTGTATAATGGTTTAACGAGAGAGACCTACAGCATTCCCAGTTAGAGCTCTCTACCTGTGCTTGTGGACCCGGATGGAAACGCTCAGCTACTGCTCCAGCTGCCTGCTGTCGTCCCATTGCTGTGATGGTTGTGGACTCTAACCCCCTGGGACCTGGGCCCTCACATTAAATGCTTTCTTCTATAGGTCGCCTTGGTCATGGTGTCTCATCACAGCCATTAAAAAGGAACCAAGACACACAGTCTTCACTCTAGCACCCCCTGCTGGGCATCTGGGACCTACAGCGCTACAGAGAGAGGCTTTCCCCACCCAGCCCTCCTCTCTTCCCACCTTCCTTTCATACCCTCTTGCTCCTGAGAGTGTCCCCAGCCCACTCCTGCGCCTCGTTCTCTTTACCATTCATCGAGGCGACTTCCATCTCCCCACAGCGCCTGAGCTGACAGGACTTGTCCCACCACGTGGTAGCCAGAAGCCATGGGGATGCTCCTCCTGGCAGGTGAAGCTGTCTCCCCCAAAAGATGTTGAAGTGCTTACTTCTGGGACCTGTGACTGAGATTTGATTTGCAAAGAGTCTTGGGAGCTGACCACGTAAAATGAGGCACAGCTGTGCCTGGTGCAAGGGCAACATCCGGACAGAGACAGACAAGTACACAGAAAGAGCATCATAGGAGGAAGGTGGGCATCACAGCAGTACGTCAGCAATTCAAAGGATACAGCAGATTGCCAGGGAACTACCAGCAGAGAGGAGAGGCACCCAAAGGCGACCCTCCCTGCCAACACCCTCACTTCAGACTCGCCCCAGAACCAGGAGTCAGTGTATCCCTGTTCAAGTTCCATTGCGTGCAGCCCTTGGTGCATGGCCCCACTGTCCTGTGCAGTCTCTGCATGGAGGGAGCCCATACTTGTGGGACCCTTCTCAGTTGAGGGGCTCTGAGTGCAAGAACAGGTTCAGGTTTGAAAGCTGGGCAAGGGACAGGTTAGGGGTACCTGACCTTGGTCTTCAGCTCATTATTTTCTTCCTCTCTCATTTAAAAATGTGTGTGTGTGTGCGCGCGCGCATGCGCGTGTGTAAGCATGGGTGCCAGGACCTGTTACAGAAGTCAGAAGATAGACTGTTGATATCAATTCTCTCATTCCATTATGTGTTCCATTATGGGGTTTGAGCTCACCTGCCAGGCACACACACAGAGAAGATTCTTAGACCTCTGGAGAGGTGTCCTTAGAAAGGATGAAGGTAACTTCCCTAAATCCACTAATAATTCTTGAGAGAATTACAAAAGCTTGAGCTCGGTGCTGTCGGGGATGTGATTACTCAGCACTGTGCAGACTCCCTACATTGCCTTCCACCTTGAGGTGGCACAGCCAGGGGAAGCCCTCTCTGAGCTATGAGCTTTGGACCTTAAGCCTTTGAGACACCTCCCAATAAACGTTAGCCTCAGGTGTTTCGTCACCATAATGGCGTGGGCAAGCCAACTGATGCAGGGGAGCTCTGCAGCCTGGGAACTCGGCCATCACCGTCCTGATGTCCTGCACCACGCATCCTGTGACATGCTTTCTTCTGTGGGAGGGAGGGTTTCCTTAAGCAGGGCCAAGAACCCCTCACATCCTGTCAGTGAAGATCAGACCCCTCATCTCCTTAGTCTGCATCTTCTGTAACCCTACCCCACCCACCCTCGTAGCTCTTAAATACCAAGAAACTGCCTTAAATTTTATCCTGAATTTTGTTCCTGGCCGTTACAAGTGGTAGCTTGAGCAGCTGTCCTGACATCCCACACCAGGGACCCCCAGCAATGGACTCGGCAGCCACCGGAGCCATGTCCATCTACAGAGCCCCACATCGGGACTGCTTCCCAGGACCCATCAACTGAGAAGGGACTCGAGGGTGTAGCTGGCCCTCTATGCAGGCATGACCTGCACACCAAGTGCCACACAGAACGGACCCCTACCTTCAATTGCTGGGAAGCAGAGCCCGGGATCAGGGCTTGCTAGAGGATGGCTGGTCGGGACAAGTCCCCAGAGGGGAAGGGCAAAGGACAGGGAAGGAAGAGGCTCAACAAACGCTCCGGATCATCTCCTTCAAAAAGAGTGTTGAAGTTTAATCCCCATTATGAAAGATTAAGAGATACAGGGCTATGCCCTCCTGAGTGGATTAGCCCACTCCTGGGATTAATGGATTGATGAGTTAATGGGTTATCTCCAAAGTGGCCCTGTTTCAGAAGCCAGATGGCTAGATCTTGTGAGCACCCTGCTTCTCACCATGTGATGCCCTGTGCTACCTTGGGATTCTGCCAACAAGCACATCATAGATGCATCCCCTTGACCTTGGACCAGAACCATGAGCCAAAATTAACTTCTTTTCTTGATGGCTCACCCAGCCTGTGGAATTGTGTTATCGGCAACAGAAAAAGACTAGGAAGGAAGGAAGGTGGTCTCAGAGTTAAGTCCAGCCCTGGACAAATTCAGGGAGGCTTGGAAGCATCAGCTCTATGCTAGATTTATCCAGGTTGGAAGGAGGTAATGGCTTCTGGGTTATTGCACTAGTTGGCCACTGACTGTGGGCTGCACCCGGAGCCTGCCAGATGCCGTGGCTCTCAGTGGAGGGCCCTTCTCTACGGAAGGGAGATCTGGTTGGGATGCCAGAAGAAACCGCCAGACAGAGCACGTATGTCCCAGAGCGCAGCCGTCTCCTCTGCCGCCTCAGGCTTATCCACTGATCAATCACCATTCCACTGCCTCTGGTGCGTGTCAGTCACCCGTCCAACATGTCCCCAAGTCACAGGGGATACAAATCAAGTTCTGAGAGATGCCTCGCTGTGCTGAGACCTTCCTGGATTCCCAGGGGGGGAAACGAAAAACTAAAAACCTTTCTGAGCCCAGACCACCCCTGGGGTGCACTCAGAGAGAGTGAGGGGGTCATCTAGGAGCCCCGTCTTGATGGCCAATTGGATTTGGAGCCACACTGTTTCCCTAAAGCCTCCGCCAGAAAGATGTAAGTCTGAGGTTCCCCAGCTATCCCAGCATGAGCTGCGCTGAGCCCATCTCTCTCTCCTGCCCACATTTTTCTCCACCAAACACTGCTCCTGCTCCTACCCCACCCCACCCCCCAAATCAGCAGCGCTACACTGGGAGCCCAAAGCCAGGAACCAAGTGGCCGAGAGCGCCATCTAGTGGGTGACCAGGCAAGTCGCTAGAAAGGACGGAAGAGCCAGGATTGTGGTCCTCTCGCCCCCACGGCCTGTCCCAGAAAAGTCCAAGGTCCTGGACTGAGAAGGAATTAAAGGATAAAGGCAGGGAAGAAGGACCAAGGCCCTTCCTGGGGCTGGAGCCCTGCCCCAGGTGCCGCGCTGCCACTAGAGGGACTGGCAGGTCACCCAGGACAGGACACAATGGTCAGTTTCTGCCCCCTTCTCTCTCTTCTGGAGCATTTAAATCTGGTTTGGCTTGGTTGGTTGGTTGGTGTCTTGTTTTAAGGCAGGGTCTCACCTAGCCATAGCTGGCCTTAAACTCCTGATCTTCCTGGCCTCACCTTCCAAGTGCTGGGCCATCATGTACTACGAGGAGTCATATAAAAATCCATCTGGGAGCCCATACGATGACTCACACTGCCACAGAGGCTAACAGCCAGTGGATTCAATCCTGGGGACCCATCAGGCTGTCCTCTGACCACCACACATACACACTGAAGCATGAGTGATCACATGTACAGACACATACTCAGACCAGATTTTTAAAAATGATTTGTTTTGTTCTGTTTTTTAATTCCATTTGTTCTGTCTGCTTATTATAAGAAAAACGGTAAGGAGGTTTTCAGAAAGCTGCCATGACTGTCATCCTTGTCATCATCATCATCCCCTTTTGGACCATACTATCCACCCTCTCAGCCCTTCAGGGATCTCAGAGGCTGCCGAGCCAACGAGAGGAGGGTATGGAAGCCAGAACTGTGACCTTCCCCTGTGCAGACACACCTGTTGGGCAGTGTGGAGGCACTGGCTGGCTGGAGACGCCACATTCCCCAAGCTCTTCCCCTCTCATTCCGGGAAGGTGGGAGGAAGCCGTGCCATCTGCTCAGAGAAACTTGTTAGGGCACAGAAAGTGACCACCAAGACTTTCGCTTCTTAATTTATACGCTTCCCCAAAAGTGAGGTGGTATCTGGAGCTAGTGGGCCTTTAGGTGGCTTGATCTCTCTCTCTCTCTCTCTCTCTCTCTCTCTCTCTCTCTCTCTCTCTGTCTCTCTCTCCCCTCTCTCTCTCTTTTTCCCAAGCTATGAATGCAGTTAGAAACACCAGGCGTTGAGTGTCTTGAAAGAGAAGACCATGTTATCCCCTGAAAAGCAAATCCAATCAAGGTTGAGCTCAGAGCCTGCAAGTAGCGTTTCGTGGGCTCCACTGACCCCCAGTGTCCTATCTTCGGCGGCTTTCTCACTTCCATAGATCAGCTGAGAAGTTGCTACAGAGACAGTCATAACTGGCAAATCCTAAAATAGTTTCTGTCTGGCCCTTCAGAGAAAAAGTTGGTCACTGGGCCAGTGAGATGGCTCAGCAGGAAAAGGCACCTGCTTCCAGGCCTGATGACCTGAGTTTGGTTCTGGGGACCTGCATGATAGGGAGAGAGATTGATTCTTCAGGGAGCTCCCTGCACACCGCACATATGCTTTGGTATGCACTACACAAACGCATGAGCACAACCAAAACAAATAACTGTAAAATAATAAAGAAAAGGTTGGTGATACCTTAAAAATTACAACTACACCCGGGCATGGTAACGCACACCTTTAGTTCCAGCACTTAGGAAAGCAGGGGCAGGCAGATCTCTGTGAGTTCCAGGCTAGCCTGGGCTACAAAGTGAGTCCAGAACAACCAAGGCTACACAGAGAAACCCTGTCTTGGAAAAGAAAAGAAAAGAAAAAGGAAGGACAAAAACAAACAAAAAAATTACAACTACAAAATTGCAAGAAATATGAGAAACAGAGAATTGAGGTCAGTGACATGAAAGCCCCGGTCAGTGGCACTCAGACTCAGGAGAAGGAGAACAAGCCACAGACTTTACATCAACCCTAGACAGAAGCAGAGGCGCCTACAGGTTCCTACAGGTGATGGAGAGCAGACCTCCTTTCCCAAGGTAGCCGGAGAGGGAACCAACAGCCGGAACCACTGACTGTGCAGGTAGAGGCTAGAAAGATAATGTTAAGAAGCTGAAAACGCGGTGAGGGCCCTCAGGAGTGAAGGCCCAGAGCCTGGTGACCTGAGTTTTGCTCCTCAGGACCCACTTGGTAAAAGGGGAAACCAGCTCCTCCAACCTGATCTCTGACCTCCGAGTGTGCAGGTGCCTGTACACACAAACAAAGTTGGGCAGGGAGCACACCTTTGACCCCAGTGCCTAGAGTTCAAGGCCAGCCTGGTCTATACAGTGAGACTCTGCCTCAAAAATAAAGAAACAAAGAAGCTGGAGATGAGTTGGGCATAATGACACAGGCCTGTAATCCCAGCCCTTGTTAGATAAAGGCAGAAGGATCAGAAGTTCAAGGTCACGTTAGCTAGGATGTGAGTTAGCTTGTGGCTGAGCTGTGTGAGAGTCCATCTCAGAAGGGAAAAGAAAGCTAAAATTGGAGAGGAGCCAGGAATATGAGCAGAACATTATTTTTATTTTAATCATGGGAGTCATGTTTACATTGTTTGGGGGCTTTGTTTGTTTCCAGCCAAGGTCTCCAGTAGTCAAGGCTAGCCCCAAGTTCTTCACCCTCTTACCTCCACCTCTCACGTGCTGGAACTGTAGGTGTATGCCAGCACACCGAAGTGATTCAGTGAGCTCTAAATCCATAGATTCAGCAAATGCTTGATCTAAACTATTAAAAAAAAGAAAAGCATCTGTACTAAATATGAACAGACTTCTTTGTGCCGTTATTCCCTATTTACATAGCATTTGCATTGCACTGGGTCTTAGCAGAAATCTAGAGCCATTTTAAACTATAAGATGCACCTAGGTTATATGCAAATATCATGCCATTTTATGCAAATAAGCATCTGCAGATTCTGGTCTCTGTTGTGGGGAGGGTGCTCTTCTGCCCATACTGAAGGACACCTTTGTATGTTTAAAGTATTCAAGGAGAAGGTGTGGTGAGCACTCCCTTAATCCCAGCATGCCAGGCTGAAGCAAGCAACAGATCCATTTAAGTTCAAGACCAGCCTGGTCTACACACCAAGCTCCAGGCCAGGGCTAAGCAGTGAGACCCTGCTTAAACAAAACAAAACAAAAGTAAATAATTTAGGTATAAATACTTAAGCCAAACAATAACTCTAAAATTTGTAGGATATATGAAAGGCAAGTACAGCAGAGGCACACACCTGCAAGCCCAACACACACAGAAGTCTAAGACAGGATTGCCAGGATGTCAAGGTCAGCCTGGACTCCATAGTGAATACCAGACCAACCTGGGTCTGGATAGCTCAGCAGTTAAGAGCACATACTGCTCTCTCAGAGGACCGGAGTTCAGTTCCCAGCACCCATGTCAGGCAGCTCACAGCAGCCTGTAACCCCAGCTCCAGGGGTCCCAGCGCCCTCCCCAGAACACGTGCGGATATTAGAAAACAACTTCTAGGAGTCTGTTCTCACCCACTCACTATGTGGGTCCCAAGGATCAAACTCAGGTCATTGGGCTTGGTGGCCGGCGTCTTTACTGGCTGAGCTATTTTGCTGGCCTGTGATTATTTCTATAATCTTGTACTTGGAAGATCTTTCTGAACATATCTGAAAAGACAAAGCAATGAAATGGTGCTCCATTTGGCCACATAAGGATCTAAGATCAGGGCCAGCAAGATGGGTCAGCCGGTCAGAGCGTGTGGAAGGAGCAATAAACATAAAAACAGAACAAAACAAAAAAACTCTGAAGCCTCACTGACATAGGCAGCTGCTGTGTGTGCCTTCCCAAATCAATCCCACCTTCCTTCTTCCTTGCTAGCAGAACCATTTAGGTATCAAACCCACTTGGGCAAGACTTGACACAGACTGCAATCCAGCCAGTGAGCTAGGGGAGCAGGGGAAGGGAAGGGAGGGCAGAGGGAGACGGGGAAAGGTGGGGTGGGAGAGGGCACTCCAGGAAGCATGTCTCAGCAAGGCTCAGCGGCTGTAACAAACATACCCCAAATCTCTATAGCTTAACACAGTGCTATCCTTCACACAAGCAAGTCCAGCATAGACATTCTGTTTGGTGTATGGCCTGAGCCTTTCTCTCTCAGGCCCAGCAGGCCCAGCCCTTTCCATCCTGGAGCTCTGCCACCCTCAAGCAAGGCCAGAATCACTACAACCAGAAAAACAGTTGGAGTGGTACCTGTGTCTCTGCTCACTATCTGATTGGTCGGGTCAGGTCTTGTGGTCGCATGATCCTCACAGCTGCAAGGGAAGCTGGGAAATGTCATTGGGCCATGGCATAGGGAAGAAAATGAGCCTAATTAAGCAGGTTCTGAGCACCGCCTAGCCACATGGTCCCATCCTCCCACACAGAGGACTCGCTCAATTCTCACTTTTCTGAGAGTAAGAATTTTCATCGCTGTCACCAGAGTGTTCTTTTGTACCAATGTCTCCACAGTTGACATGGGTACGGGTGGGTCTAGACCCTCTCTGGAGTTTGTATAGCCTTGGCTAGAAGCCATGTGCTCCCACTGTCAAACCTGAGAGTATGAATTGCCATCCCAGGACATCCCTGTGAAGGGTCCCCTGTCCGGCCAGACGGGACGACACCGGCCCTTGTCTTCTTCCAGCTGCAGACTGAACTAACCATGAGATTCTTGTCACTGCTCAGGCAAAGAAAATTAACAATCCAGGGGACCAGGGCCCCTGCTCTTAGTGTGAGGACAGAGGCCTCTCTGATGGAGGAAGCACACAGCCCACAGAAAGGCTTCAGGGGGAACTCAAAACACACATCCAAGAATTTGAAATTCAATAGAGGAAGTGAAGAGGCAACAGGGTGGCTACTCTGAAATCTGCCTTTGGAAAGAGGAAATGGTTGGAGAGCAAGACCAGAGAGAAGGGTGAACTTGACAAAGAGACTCAAGGCTGATCTGCTTCAGGACCAACCTTGGGAGCAGATCAGTTTCTAAAAGGAGAGACGAATGAGTGAGGAGAGGTATGGTGATTTAAGAAACCCTAGAGTGGGGCTGGGAACACAGATCAGTGGGTACGTGCCCGCCACATGAGTGTGGGCTTGAATCCCTAACACGCACATGAAAAAGCAGGGGGTGCGTATGCACACCCCGTAATCCCGAGAGTGTGCACACAAAAGAACCAGGGAGTCCGGGGGGTCTGAAAAGGCCCCAGGCAAGGATGCAAGAATACAAAGAAAGCTCACGTGTAGCCCTGGGCTGGCTGGGCAGTGGAGACCTAGGTGAGAGGAATCTTCAGAGCTCGGGGGCTGAAGCGCCGGGGGCCTGCAGAGGCCGAATTGCATTTGCTCTTTTGTAACCTTGGAAGGGAGCAGGGAGGGAGTTAGAGAGCAACAGATCCAGAAGGGAAACAGAGCAGAAAACATTTACAAGTTCAAGATCAGACCCAAGAGGAAGACTGAAAAGAGCTTAAGGTGGGAGGGCAACACCCAGCCTGCTCGCACTGCAGTAGAGAATAACATACAGGAGGTACTCAACACTCAAAACTCAGAGGCTGCTACCGGATCCTGGGAACGGACGGCGCAATAGATAAACCAACCAAGATGCTGAGCAGCAACGGATGAGAAAGGGGAGGTGAGACTATCCCCGAGTTCCTTTTCTTGGGGTCGTGTGGACAGACAGAGGGGCTGAGGAATACAACAGGGGTATGTTTAATAGTTCAGTGGGTAAAGGGACCTGCAACCAAGTGTGACAACCCGAGTTTGATCCTCAAGGCCTCCGTGGTGGGGGGAGAGAACCAACTTCCAAAAGCGGGTCTTCTGACCTCCACACACATTCCGTGGTCCACATGTGCCCCCGTATGCAAGATAAATAGGAGTCTGTTTTAATATACTCATCCTAGATATAGTAATATATTTCAATATATTCATCCTGGCAAGAAGGCATTGGTTAAGTGGCAGCCTTGAGCGTCGGCAGGAGTGCGTCACGGTGGGTGCCGTGCAGCTGCTGAGCGCATGGGGAAGTGGCTGCAGCGACACCTGCACGCAGCAGGGTTAGCGCCTGGGCCAGCATCTGTCGTGGTGGTGACTGAGCCCTCAGCTTCCTGATTGAGCCAGAAATAGCAGCTCTCTTGCAAGCTGCTTCCATGGAGGGAAGTTGGGGGCTGGGGGTGGGAGCTACCAGTGACACAAACTAGAGAGCTTTGCCCTGTGACAAATGCAAGCCCTCAGACCACAATGGCAGGGGGTGGAAGGTCCTGACCTGAACTGTGCTGTGTTGGCTTCTGATGCTTCACCCCATCTTCCGAGCTGTATCATTTCGGATGCTCTTGAAAACGTGGGAAGCTACAACCAAAAAGCAGGGAGGTGAGGCAAACGCAGACACTGTGACCAAGCTACACTCTTAGCTCCTAGCCACGAATTCCAGCATTATGAGACTGAGGCAGGAGAATTGCCACGAGCCTAAGCTAGCCTCAGAAACAAACCTGCAAACAAACAGAATGACACACACACACACACACAGGGTTTCACATAACCAAACTGACCCAATTTCACTATGTAATTGAGGAGGACCTTAAAGACCCTGATCCTCCTGCCTCCTGCTCCAGAGTTCTGGGCTTAGAGGTGTGAGTGTCATGCTCTTTCTCTTGTCCACTCTATCTCCCAAGGCATCAGCTCTGGTCATCAGAGGGTGACCACCATCTCGGCCAGGCCTTCCTGCTCGGTCAGGGGGAGAAGCCAGAGCTGAGCTGGTGTGCTTCCTTCTAGGAGGGAAGGAAGCTCTGGCGTGCAATACTCATAGTGTACATGCACATGTAGTTTGAATGCCCCCAAAATGGCTGATTTCCAACTCCCAGCATGACACCATTGGAGAAAGCCGTGTGCATGGTCCCAGGGGCTGATTCCACCCGCTCCAGCACGCAGCAGTAGAAACACGTGTCTGCTAAATAGTACCCTGCAGGATAGAAAACAGAAGACACCTTTGGCTTAGGCCACTGGTTCTCAACCTTCTGAATGCTGTGAACCTTTAATACAATTCCTCATGCTGTGGTGATTCCCAAACATAAAACTATTGTTGTTGCTGTTTCATAACTGTAATTTCTGCTACTGTTATGAATCGTTATGTAAATATCTGTGCTTTTCCATGGTCATAGGCAACCCCTGAGGAAGGCTTGTTTAAGCCCTCCAGGGATGCAATCCACAGATCGAGAACTACTGGTCTAGGCCAATGCAGGCCTCTCTGCAGACCTGAACTCTTTGGTGGCTGGGCAGCCAAGCAGGGAGGGGGAGGGGAGGACGTTGAGGGAGGCTTTGGCAATCCTTACAGCTTCCAGAGGCAACCTCAACTTCCCGCAGCCCCAAGAATAGATCCCACTCAGGGATGTGCGGGACAGAGGTTGAGTCCTGGCTCAGGTGACGAGCAGTAAGGCAGACAGGAACACCTCAGGGAAAAGGGGAGCAGCAGAAGCCAACAACTCCCAAAAGCACTAGGGAAGCGGCTTCACCATGGCTGCAAAGGAAGAGGCTAGCTGACAGAAAGCAGGTGAGAAAAAGCCCTGGACAAGCTTGGAGTATCACCTTCTGGTTCATCCTTCCTCTGTAGAAGCTCTGGGTCTCTTGAATGAACCCCAGAGCCAACGGCAGGAAGAAGAAAGTGCAGGGTCCAGAGAGCAGTTTGCATTCCTGACCACTTTTCCAGGGCTCAGATCACATGTATCTCCCTACAAGCTGAGCTGGGTGTTGGGAAACCTGCAGCTCTGGCTCATCTAGAGCATTGTGCAGAGGATTGTGCCTGGACTGGAGCCATTTGGTGACTCCAAGCATCGCTTCCCACACAGTCTGTGCAGAAAACCTGCTTCTCCCGGCTGCCAGCAGAGCCCATTGCTGTGATGATTGGCAGTGTGGCCTCACGTGTAAAAGAGCAGCTATGTATTTATCTCTGGGTGTGGAGTCACATGCCTGGAATCCCAGTGCTCAGGAGGTGGAGGCAGCCTCTGCTGGAGTTCAAGACCAGCCTCAGCTACCTGACATCTTGTCTCAAAAAATAAAAATCAAGGGGCTGGAGAGATGGCTCAGTGGTTAAGAGCACTGCTCTTTCAAAGGACCAGGGTTCAGTTCCCAGCATCCACATGGTGGCTCACAATTGTCTGTAACTCCAGTCCTAGGAGACCTGATGTTCTCTTCTGGCCTCTGTGGGCACCAGTCATGGACATGTGCACACACACACACAAAAAAAATGCAGACAAAACACTCATACACATAAAAATAAATAAATCTTCTAAAAATAACAAGGACCAAAGAGATGACTCAGCAGGTAAAGGCACTTGCCTCCAAGCCTGATGACACAAGTTCAATCCCTAGAACTCATCTGGTGGAAGGAAAAAAACAACAACAAACAACTCTCACAAGTTGTCTGCTGGCTCCACGTGTATTATAGCAAGTGCACACACACAGGAATGAATGAATGAACGAAACACTTGGTTGTCACAACTCAACAAGACATGGGGACAGGCCACAGGTACAGCTCATTCCACATACAACACAATCACCTTGCCCCAATGTCAACTGAGCCCAGATGGAGGAATGTTCCCATAGTGGGGCTCTCAAACCAGCAAGAGAACCCAGAAACTGTAGAGAGGTGTGCTGTTTAATCTCCCACCAAAACTGGCTCAGATACTCTGGGCGTGGCGCCCCGAAATGAGTCCTGTCAGAACTGCTGAGAACATAAGGCATGGGGGAGGGGGGCAATGCCCCAGTGTTTAAGCTGGGTGGGGGGTTCCCTTGGGGTTCCGCTTCAGCTGGGAAGAGGTTGAGAGATCCAATGCCTGCTCTGCTTCCTGCTCAGAAACCAGCAGTGGGGGGCTGGGCTGTGTTTCAGTTGGTTGAGTGCTTGCCTGGCACGTACGAGCCCCTGGGGTTCAATCCCGGGGACACATGAACCAGGAATGGTAATATAAATCATAATCCCAGTGCTTGGGGGCTGGAATCGGGAGTATTAGGAGTTCAAGGTCATTCTCAGCTATATGGCAAATTCAAAACCAATCTGCTTACAGGGGACCCTGTGAGGAAGGAAGGAGCCAGGCGTGTGGCCTTGCCAGAGCATGTATGCAGAATAGCATCCTCTTTCCCTGTGAAATTGGTCACAAAACCTCTATGGTGCCAGCTTACTGGGGGGTGAAATTAAACCCAGAGGAAAGGGCAGCAAAGAGATCAGCGGCTCCTGCTGGCAGGAGAAATCCAGGAGCAAGGGAAGGGCACAGCCGAGGCAGCTCACAAAAAGGCCTGGAGCAGGTGGTGGCCCTTTGGGCCAAGGGCACAACAAAGGTAGTTGTGGCTGCTCTAGAAACCCGCTGTGCTGCCTGGGCATGTGGTGCACGCCTGGAATCTCAGCAGGGAGGCAGAGGCAGGGGAATCTCTGAGTTTGAGCCTGGTCTACAGAGCTAGTTCTAGGACAGCCAGAGCTACACAGAGAAACCCTGTCTTGGAAAAAAAGAGGAAAGAAACCCACTGCCGTGCTGGCTAGATTTACATCAGCTTCACACAAGCGAGAATCATCTGGAAGGAGGGACCCTCAGTTGAGAAATCGCCTCCATAAGATCAGGCTGTAGGCAAGCCTATATGACGTTTTCTTAATTATCAATTGATGTGGGAGGGGCCAGCCCATTGTGGGTGGGGCCACCCCTGGGCTGGCGTTCCTGGGGTCCTCAGGCTGGGCAAGCCGTGAGGAGTGAGCCGGTAAGCAGCACTCTCCACGGCCTCTGCACTCTTCCGGCCCTAGGTTCCCATCTGGTTGAGCTCCTGCCTTGGCTCTCCTCCATTAATGGTAACTTGGTATGTGGAAGGGAAATAAACCCTTTCTTCCCCAGGTGGCTTTGGTCATGGTGTTTCATCACAGCAAAAGTGACCCTAAGACACCCACAGAGACTATCACCCATCAAGAGAAATACCAGGTCAAAAGTGGCAGGAAAGAACTCCTAAGCCTGACCTTGGGGCTGAGATCAATGTCAGCATGTCTAGTAGTCCCATGAAGGATGTGCTGCACTCTTGGAAGTCACCAAATGAAGCCAGGTGAAGGTGGACGATGGTTTCCCCAGGTGTCAGCCTCCCTGTCTCTCAGGGGCCACAACAGCAGGTCCAAAGCTAAGTCTCCTCATGACTCCTGTCTGCAAAAACCTAAATGGATGGGGTACTTGTCCAGGTAGGCATGGAAGAGTGAGGAGAGATGGGCAGAACTCCCAGGTCCTCTAAGACAGGAGATCCCGGAGCCCATGACCCACAGAACCCAAGACCCTACTTCCAAGGCCACCAAGAGATCATGACAATTTGTAGACTGGAGAAGAGCCTGGGCGGGTGTCTGTCGTGGTTTGAATCTGAAGCATCCCCACCGGCCTGGGTTTGGAGCTTTGGTCCCCAGCTGACAGTGCTGTGGCCAGGGGCTGCAGGGCCCTAAGGAGGTGGTGGAAGCCATGCTCTAGGGAGCAGCATCTGAAGATTTCATTGGGTCCCTGATCCTTCGTGATGTGAACAACCTCTGTCACACCCTCTCACTGCTATGCTTTCCCTACCATGATGCGCTTAAGCTCTCTCTATCAAGTCTCTCGGTCACAGCAACACAAAAGTAATCCAGTCTCCAAAGCTGTGAGTCCTACAAGGTCCCCAAGGCAGGCTTTGGGAAGGACCATCCACCGATGGCTGAGACTGGTTTGCCTCCTGCCTGGAGTGAGACTGAATTGGACATAAAAGGCTGGCAGAGCTGAGAGCAATTTCAATTTTGGAAATGAAGCAGTCCCTGTTGGCACATGTATCACACACCCTCTGAGATAGGAATTACCATCACCCTTTTATAGGTGACGAAGTGAACTCACTGTCAGTCAGTAAGATGAGATTCATGCCTTAGTCTCTGCCAAGGTTTCCTCTGACTAGGAGACTTTATTATTTACTCTTTACTGTGTGTGGCCCTTTTCAGTCGGTGCATCCTACTACAAAGGGTGTACTCGAGTTGTACCCTGAATTCTCATTGTGGCCCCAACACACAACACACACACAACACACTACAGTATGAAGGACATGGGAGGCAGGCATCTCTGAGCTCAGAGGGCTGGCCTGTCAGTACCTGGCCCATGCTCACACTTCAGGCTGGGGAGCTTCCAGGCCACAGGAAGCTCCATCTGAGGCAACTCTTCATATCCAGCATTCTGTGCCAAGCCTGGACCGAGAAAGACTCACTGGAAGAGACCCCCCAAGACAATGCAAATGGCTCCAAATGCCTCCCCAAAAGACAGAAAAATGGGGTTGGACAGTTTGGGACACTTGCCCATGGTCTGTTATGGCCTAGGGAGAGAAGCCTTAGGAAATCTCAGAACCAAAAATGTGGAAGGCCACAGGAGCTAAGCTAAGGGAAGATGGCGCTCGGCAGACCCAGGGTCCTCTTGTCCATTTGGGTGATGACACCTCCCCACTGTGAGCCAAGCAAACCTCACACAATCTCAGACTCTGTGGGCCACAGTGAGTTCCTCATAACTGGGATTCAAAAAGTGAGGCCACAGGGGGCGATGAGGCTCGTTCCTAAGGTTAGAAGAGCCCGGTTGTCTGGCCCTTCATTCAGATGGAGAATGCTGAGTGTACAGGCATTTTCCCTCCACTGAGCCATTGAACCAATGCTGCCAAATACTGCCAAAAACAACTGAGGTCCATCCTGCACCAGGGACAATGTGTAAGACTCAATGCTGGAAGGGCCAGGCATTCCTGAGCTGCCCAACGTGAATGCTGGGTGGGAACCAAACTGGGATCCTCTGCAAGAGCAGCAGGCACTCTTAACTGCTAAGCTGGATCTCTTGTCCCAGCTTAGCCCACACCCAGACTTTCCATACCCAGCATGAAAGCCAGCCCTCCGGATCAAGACCCCCAACTGTTGTCTGAACCACACATGAAACCCAGGC
The DNA here is from genome assembly GCA_028658305.1 of Pachyuromys duprasi. Lineage (NCBI taxonomy): Eukaryota > Metazoa > Chordata > Mammalia > Rodentia > Muridae > Pachyuromys > Pachyuromys duprasi. Next base: position 24,169,750 of record CM053762.1, read on the forward strand.
ACCAATCAGAGAGAGCCTCAAACTGACTCTTTATGTTCATGATGGCCCAGCTGGAAAAGCTACACACCATTAAAAATAAGGAAAAACAAACACACACCACCAACAACAACAAGGTCGGGTACTGGGAAGATAGCTTAGTAGGTAAAGTGTTTGCCTCACAACTGTCAGGATCTGAGTTTCTATTCCCAGGACCCCTCAAAAGCCAGGCACAGCAACCCAAGCACTGGTGGGAGAGAAAGGAAGAGCCCCAGGATCCCTGGAACTTCCTAGCAAGCCAAGCTGGTGAACTCTGGGTTCAGTGAGAGACTGTCCCAAAACAGAAAGTGGGAGCCAGACGTGGGGATTTGCGCCTTTGATCCAACACCAGGTGGGCAGAGGAAGTTGGTTCTTTGCGAGTTCGAGACCAACCTGGTTTACATAGCTAGTTACAGGCTAGCCAAGACTACTCATTGAGACCCTATTAAAACAAAGCCAAAATAACAACAAACTATGACAAGACGGGGCTGGAGAGGTTGGCTGAAGAACCTGGCATACAAGCACAAGGATCTAAGTTCAGATCCCTAGCATTTGTGAAAATGCCAAGTGGGCGTGGCAGTCCATTTATAATTCCAGAACTCAGAACGCAGAGGCTGAGATGCCTGCAGCAAGCTGGCTAGCCAGACTAGCCCAGCCAGCAAGCCCTGAGTTCACTTGAGAGGCCTTGTTTCAATGCATAAGGTTGAAAGTGATCAAGGGAGACCCTCTATCTCAACCTTGAACACGCACTCATATGAGCAAACAGAAACACCACATACATGTATATTCATATAAACATACACACACAACATGTATGAACACACACCTCACATATACATATGCACACTCATATGAACACACACACACACCTCACACATATGTATGTAAAAGTACTCAGTGAACCAAATAAAGGGAAGGAGAGTAATTGAGCAAGACACCTGACACTACTCTCTGACCTCCTCTGCACAGATAAAGACTCAGGTCTAAATCCCAGCCCACAAGTCAGCAGCAGGAGGTGACCCAGAGCACAGACCTACCCTTCCAGGCCTCAGTCCCCCCTCTATGAGACACAAGTACCTAACACGCTGTAGGCAGGAGCCCTGCAGTGCTGGGCGCCCCAACATCGCCCTGGCCATATCACATGCTCAGTGCCTGGCGGCTCTGCTCTGCCTCCGGCAGACCTTACACAGCATCCAGGGACATGGGAGAGTCACCGGTGACTCCGAGACCTACTATGAATGTCCACTTTCTTTTTAGGGCTCAGACTCGGCCTGCTGTCCATGTAGCACAGGTATAACAGAATCCCCAGGCCCTGTGATCTCAGAGGAAAGCCTGGAAGGCCTGCTGAGGGAGGGTGCTGCAGGGTCGGGAGATCCAGCCTAGCAGTTAAGAGTGCCTGCTGCTCTTGCAGAGGATCCGAGTTTGGTTCCCACCCAGCACTCACGCTGGGCAGCTCACAAATGCCTGTAACTTCAATTCCAAGAGCTGCAATACCTTCTTCTGGCCGTAGACACCCACACACATATGTAGCATATACTTACACGAACACACATGCATAAGTAAAAATAACTCCTAAAAAAAACAGAGGTATTGTTTTCTTGTAGGTATAACACAAAAGTACAGGGTGGGTATGTATTAAACTTGCTTCATATTCTGGAGGCTGGAAGTCGAAGATCAAGGGACCTTATCTTCTGAGGCCCTCTGTCTAAGTCGTCATGGCTGAGAAGCAAGCACCGAGCAGAAGAAAGGAAATCAACCCGAACTCATCTTCACGGGAAGCCCACTGCCGTAACAACAAACCTTCAACAGCACATTTAATCCCATCTGGAAGCCACAGCCTGAGAGCCCAGTCCCGTTAGAAGTGCCGAGTCTTTATCAAATTATTTATCATTTCACATGGGTGGGTGTCTGGCCTGCCTGTGTGTCAGTGTGTGCCTAGAGCCACAGAGGCCAAAAGAGAGCGCTGGGGCCCTAGAACTGCGGTTACAGGGGGTCCTAAGAGGCCATTTGGGTGTCCTTAAGAGCTGAGACACGCCGCCCCCCTGCCTGATTTTGGAGAGGGGAGTCTCACTATTTAGCCCAGGCTGGCCTCAAATTCAAGCTCTTCCTTCTTGCCTCACCCTCCCAAGTGCCGGGACTACAGGCCCTCGGCAGCACACCTGTTCACACTGTTGTAGGCGCAGTTCACATTGAACCTGGGGTTTGGTGGGAACATCCTTAACCTAGCAGAGGCTCCATCCTACCTGGGGGGCAGCCTTGGGTGTGGCCCTCCCTCCAAAAGCTGTCGGGAGAGAGTTGGGGCAGGGTTGTGGTTTTGAGGATGGGGGGATCTGAAGATGAAGGAGGAGCTGCCACCTCTAGACGGGCAGGTGCACCTTCCCTGAGGGACCCATTCTGTTGCCTGCCCCAGCTCCGAGGTGGTAGAGGTAATAGAACCTGGCTATTAGCAGGACAAAGAATGATCCTCAGAGGGCTGGATGACTAGCTTTTGGTTGCCTTGGAAACCAAGTTCTCTGTTCAGCCTCCCCAGACATCTTTCTACCCACCTGTCTCAGTCTTTTTTTTTTTTTCCCCAGTCTTGATCCAAGCCAAGAATAAGAGAAGGGGCAGTTCACACCCCTCCCTGCCTTGCAGGGGGCGGGGGTGGGGGCGGGGCACCACTGGAATTAAAGAAATCCCAATTGCAGTGTCTTTTAGGAAGCCCTAGGGTGAGGGAGAGAGTTTCTGCCGCTCAGTGTGAGAGGAAATAGAGAATCAAAAAGCTGGGCCGGAGGGAGGGTTCAGCAGGTAAGCGCACTGTTGCCCAAGCTTGACAACCCAAGTTCAGTCCCGGGGTCCCACAGTACAAGGGAGAACACACTGCTGCAACTTGTTCACCACGCTTTGACACATCGGCTCTTCACAGGCACACTTACAGTGCAAACACACACACACACACACATGTATCATCAGCTCATTGTCATAATAAGTTAACCTTAATTATTAAAAAATGAAAGAAAGAAAAGATACGGCTTGGCTCGGCAGTCAGACCCAGGTTCAGTTCTCAGCACCCGCATGATGGCTTACAACCATCCATAATTCCAGATGCCAGGGGATCTGATGGCCTCATCTGACCCCCACCCCACCCCCAAGCACCAGGCATACCTGCATACATGCAGGCAAAACACTCATACACAAAAGGTAAAATAAAACTAAAACAAAACTTAAGGACAAAAAAAAGAAACCAGGGTCGGGGTGTGGGTCAGTTGGCAGGGTGCTGGTCTAGATGCCTGAAGCCCTGGGCTCCATCCCAGAACCTCATGAGCTAGGTGTGGTAGTGCCTGCCAGCAATCCCAGCACCAGGGAAACAGGAGACTCAGAAAGTCAGGGTCATCTTCTGCTATGTATTGACTCCTAGACAGCTGCTAGAAGTCAGCAGACAAGTGAGACCTTGTCTGAAAACAAACAACAAAGAAGAAAAGAAAGAGCTTTTTAAAAAAGAAATTAAAAAAAAAAACAAAAACATTTTCGACCTCTGAGAAAACATTTGTGCTGGCAATAGTCGAAACATCCGAGGAAACTCTGATAGATGTCCATTAACGAGCAAGCCACCCTACACGTGTGTTCTAAACGCTTCTGTATTATTGGCCAGATCATCGCCCACTGGCCTCAGCCGAGTAGGGCCCACCCAGAGTCTCCTGCAGGTACATAGGCAACAGCCTGGCATGACAGTGTCATCCTCCTCCGGCCTTAACCTCCAAAATTGCCAGAGACTGCCACATTTGTGTGTGTGAGTACAGAGGGGTAGTCACACGCCCTCGGGCGTGTTGGGAGTCGGTCTGGTGCTCTGTGTATTCAAATGTTGAATTCTGGGGCCGGAGATCTGGTTGCAGATGAGGGCATGGTCAAGTACATTGATCAATGTTGTGTAAACTTTGCTCTCCAGTTATTTCTCATCGGTTAATAATGAGCAGGACAGCCAATTCTAGACAGAGGAGATTTTCGTTCCCAGACTTGGGGGTCTTAGGTAAGGACCACAAGGTGGGGAGAAGAGAGGAAGGAGGGAGAAGAAGGAAGAAGATAATAGAGAAAGAACATGGTCTGACGGAGCAGAAAAAAACAATATGGCAAGTAAATCCGGGCACATGGCTGGGAAACAGCAAGGCTAGCATAGAGGATTAAGATAGATTATATCTGCCCAGTTATTGAGCTAAAAGCTATTAATAAATCTTAGGTCTCTGTCTCATTTATTTGGGAGTTAGAGCAAGTGATTAGAAAAGCCCCATCCCAAAAATATAAATTATCTTCATCCCAGGCGTCAGTTCTTAGGTGTGCCTTATTTGAGACAGGCTGTCTTGTTCACTGCTGTGCACACCAGACTAGCTGGACCACAAGCTTCTAGGGATTCTCCTGCCTCTGCCTCCCGTCTCCCCAGAAAAGCCCTGGGATTTGCAGACACATGTGCTGTGTCTGAGTTTTTACACAGCATCTGGGACTTTAAAGTTAGGTTCTCCTGCTTGTATGGCAAACGCTTCCCCATTGAGTCCATCTGTCCCCCAGACTTCTCTCTCTTTGCATGACAGCTCTGAATGGCTGCTCTGGGCTTCCTCACAACATGGCACTATCAGAATAGCCAGAGGATGGTGGGCAGTAGTCACTAGCGATGTTCTGAAAGACAGAGGTGAGCCCCAAACTTCTAATAACCAAGGTCACATGGCCCTTCCACCACATTCCAGTACTCTAAGCAGCAGTCAGAGAGCATCTGTGGCAAAGCACCTGCCAGAAGCAACTTAAAGGGTTTGTTTTGTCTCACAGTTCTAGGGCACACAGTCCTTCAAGGTGGGAAACCATGGCAACAGGAGCAGGATGCAGCTGGCCACTGGGCATCTACAGTCGGGAAGCAGAGAGTAATGAGTGCTGGTGCTCCAATTCCTTTCTTTTTTGTTTTCAATCCAAGACCCCAGGCCATGGGATGGTGTCACCTGTAAGTAGCCTCAACTAGCCTAATTAGATAATCCCTCACAGACATGCCCAGAGATTTGTTTTTTCATTGTAATTCTGAAACCTTTGATGCTGAAAATCAATACTGGGAGATCAATACTGGGGAGCGAATACCAAGCAAGAAATATCACCATGGAGGAAACTCATGGAGACTCAACACAGTCTACTGTAGCATCATTAGAAGAGGGACAGATGGACCACATGTGCCTCCTGACATGATACAGTAGCCAGCTTTCCTTTCTGTAAGAAACGCCCAAGGCAATCAGCTTAAAGAGAGAAGAGGTTTATTTGGGTTCACAGTGTTAGAGCTTCTGTGTATGGCCATTGTCATGGTCTGACATTGTTTTGGCAAGGCAGGACCATCATGACAAGAGCACACAGTGGAACCAAAGAGAGAACAAGGTGGGCTGGTCACATTGTTCCCTTTAAGGGCACACCCTAATGACCTAACAACTTTCTGCTCCTTAGAGCTTCTGCTACCCTCCAACAGAGCTGTCCTGGGGTGCAAGTCTCCAGGGACATTGAAGACATAAACCACAGGTGTGGTGGTACAGGCCTGGAGCCCAGTATTAGAGTTGTTCAGGGTCAGCCTCAGCTACATGAGACCCTGTCTCAAAACAACCAACAAAGAAGATCCCAAGCACAGCACAAGCTGACATCCATTTTCAGGAGAGCCAGTGGGGACTGGAGAGCTGGCCTAGGGGTTAGGAGAGCTTGATGCTCTTGCTAGAGGACCAGAGTTCAGTCCCCAGCAGCTCACTACTGTCCTAACTCCACCTCCAGGCAAACACGTACCCTCTTCTATACCATAGACACACACGCACACACACTCTTAAAATTTTTCAGTAAATATTTAAGTTGGGGGAAGGAAGCATGAGGCACCTAGGATAGACAGGAATGACTGGGTTTCTAGGAGGTCAGTGGTGTTATGTGTTTTAAAAAAGAAAGGAGTGACACCAGGCGATAGAGACAGAAGCAGGAGGATCTTTGTGAGTTCGAGGCCAGCCTGGTCTACAGCGTGAGTTCCAGGATGGCCAGGGCTACACAGAGAAACCCTGGCTTAAAAACAAAACAAAACAAAAACAAAAAGAAGGAAGAGGAGGAATGGCCAGAGAGATGCCTCAGCAGTTAAGAGCACTGACTGCTCTTTCAGAGGATCTGGGTTTGATTCTCAGCACCCACATGGCTTCTCACAACCATCTGCAACTCCAGTTTCAGGGGATCCAACCCTCTTCTGCCTCCATGGGCACCAGGCATGCATGTGGTACACAGATGTGCAGGCAAAACATCTGTACACATAAAATAAAATTCAAATTTTAAATAATATACAACCATATATATAAAGAGGGAAAGGTATACAGAACATAGTGGCACACACCTTTAATCTCAGTACTTGGGAGGCAGAGGAAAGCAGATCTCTGTGAGTTCAAGGCCAGCCTGGTCTACATGAGACTTCCAGGCCAGCCTAGACTTCACAATGGGATCCTGCCTCAAAAAGATAATAGTAATTGAATTAAATTTTTTTAAAGGAAGAGAAGCAGCTGAAAATCAGAGGCTTTCCCAGAACTAGCAATCAAATGCCACCCGGGCTTTTCAGATTACAACAACCAACCACGGAGACAAAGGACACTTTTCGAACAAACAAGGATGTCTGATCACAGCAGGTCTGAGTGCTGATCCTGTCTAAGTGGCTCGGATATTTTTTTTTTTCTGATCCTGATAATGGTTTTGTAGTTACTTGAGAAAACTCCATCCTTCTGAGAGAGGGAATTACACAGGTCACAACACATGAAGTTGCTTTATGATTGAGACTTACTTTAAGCATTTCAATGGGGAGGAAGAGAGGGGAGATGGGACCGAGCCAGAAGGACAAGATCCCTACTGTGGTCCCTTGGGCGGTGAGACAACCCGGCTTCATCTTCCAGTTCCTTCCACTGTGTGTGTATTTGACATGTTGGTCTTGAAAAGGGAAATTTTAAAGGGAGCTTTTTGTCTCTCCTGCTGTTCCTGACAGCAAGGCCTCATGCAGCGTCCTTTGTCACAGTAACTTTGAGTTGCCCAGGAACAAACACAGCCATTCAAACTCGCCTTTCATAAAGCCAGGGGTCTGTCCGCAGCGGCTATTGTTGCTGGACTTCTGTTCAGCAAACTGGCAGGTCTCAGCCCTGAAGAAGATCGAACCCCCTTTCCCATGGACACAGGCTTTCCCATCTTTCCCGTGTGTAGGGTGACATCAGTGTCAAACGGGCCCCATGGGCCGTATGCTGCATTGGGGAAATGCTGCATCGGGGAAGGCTTGAAGCAGACAAAGGCGAGCTGCAGGCAGGACTCGCAGGGCATCCCTTTCCAAATGGGGGTGGGGGGCATTGGCCATGGCCAGCTAGATTGGCGCTCCCCACACCTCACCTGGAGTTTGGAACCTGTCTGCTTGAAGTTCACGGTGACTCCAAGGTTACAGTCCCAGATCAGCAGGGTCTTATGTAGCCCTGCCTAGCCTCAAACTTACTATGTTAAAGGCTGATCTTGCTCTTCCTGACCCCACCTCCCAAGTTCTGAGATCAAAGCCATATGCCACCACAACCAGTTTAGGGACCAGATCATGAGGCCAACCCCCACCCCCACCCCCTTTCTGGAATTCTGTAGAGGGGTGTGGAGGAAAATCTCGGCTTCGATGCTAAATCCTCAGTGCCTGCAAACAGCAGGCCGGTTGCTTTAACTTGAAGCAACATTCCCCAGCTGCCTGTAAGTCTGGTTTGTCCTGAGCAAGCCGGGGTTTTGCAAATGGTGCCCTTCCAAGGAGAATGCAGACCAGGCTGGCATCTCCCCGGGGAGACATCGTCGGAACCCTGTCTCGTCTAAGCACTGGAGAAGGAGCTTTACAAAGAAGGCACGTGGGCTCAGAACGGAACAAGCACTTGACCGCGTTCATCAGGGACGAAGCTGTACACCCTGTCTGGGACGTCCTCAGAGCCATGACACTCTTTGGAACCGCCACACAGTCAAAGCCAGCATTCCCCAGAGAGCTCACTCAAATTTACCTTTCCCTGGGCTGTGGGGATGGCTCAGTCTGTAAAGGGCTGAGTTCAGATCCTCATGACCTAAGTAAAAAACCAGGCATGAAGTAACACTTGCTGGTCCGCTCAGCACTGGAGGCTTCCTGGGGCTTGCTGGCTACCTGGATAGCCAACGAGTGAGCTCCAGGCTCATCAAGAGACCAGGGAATAAAGTGGAAGGCTGGTAGGATGGTTTTACCAAGCAATCCTGCCTTGCAAGCCAGGAGACCTGAATTCAGCCCTCACTGAGGTAGGGACACTGAGAGACTGCTACCCTTCATGGCCTGCTCTCAGCAGAAAGGCAGCCAGAGGAACCCCTAAAGGGTCCTTCGTGCCATGTAGAAGGACCAGGGTTTCTGGGTACCCAAGGCTCTGAGTCTACAGGAGTATCTGGCCCTGCCTCTCATGGAGGGGGTGTTGGGTGAGCAGGAAAGAACCTGAGGGAAAGAGAAAATGAACTCTCCAGAGGGAAGAGATGTGCTTCATCTCCAGGGGCCAACATGGCCTGCATGCCATACCCCAGCAGGCCAAGCATGGAGCTGATGTTTGTTTGCTTGCTTGGGACAGGCTTCCCCTGCGTAGCCCTAACTGTCCTAGAACTCACTCTATAGACCATGTTTGGAGCCAATTTTTTTATTTGATTGTTTTCTCTCATCCAGGGCAGCAGAATTGGATTTTGAGCTGGGAATTCAGTTTTCTTTGGTGGTGGTTTGTCTTTAACGTAGGTGTGAGGGGGGGGGGGCTTGTGCGTGTCCTGGGGTGCACGTTCTGGTCAGAGGGAGACTCTCGGAAGGTGGACTGGCTTCTACCTCGCTGGGAGGCAAGTGCTCCTGTTTCTGCTATGCTGGTCGTCCTAGCCAAACTGCTCCAGGAGCTTGCCAGCTTCCAGCCAGCTCTCCTGCTCCCACCTTGCACCTCCTTGAAGGAGCACACTGGGATTGTGCACACGCGTGCTTCTGGATCCAGCCGGTGCCGGCTGAGCCACTCCCCATGGCAGTAGGGTGAACTTTTGACCCCAGATGCTTGCTACCTCCTACACTACCACTGAGCTACACTCCTCCATTCCAACCACGTGATCTGCGGCAGGTGTCAGAGGCTGTTTCCCTGGACCCTGGGGGACCTTCTCTGTCCATTTGATCTCTGTGGGAGTCGGACACAGGGTTAAAGTCTAAACCATGAGGTTGTGTCCCTTACTTCTCTCATTGCTGTGGCAATTGACCTGGCAAGCAGCAGCTTAAAGAAGGCAGGGCTTGTGTTGGCTCACAGTCTGAGGGTACAGTCCATCGCCGCAAGACAGGTGTGGCAGCCAGAGCTTGAAGCAGCTGCTTGCATCAGTCCACACTCAGGAAGGAAAGGAAGAAGATGATCAGCTCATTTTCTCCTTAAGAAAGAAAGAAAAAAATTGGGGGTGGAAAAGATGGCTCAGCAATTAAGAGCATTGGCTGCTCTTCCAGAGGACCAGGGTTCAATTCCCAGCACCCACATGACAGCCCACAACCGTCTGGAACTCCAGTTCCAGGGGCTCCAATTCCCTCTTCTGATGCTGACTTCTGACTTCACACATAAAATAAAATTAATACACCCAATTTTAAAAAAATTAAAGAAATACACAAAATTATTTGTGTGTGTATGCAAATGATGTGTGTGTGAGTACTATGTGGTGTGTGTAGAGGTCAGAAAACAGACTCAGCTGTTGGTCCTCTCCTTTCCCTTTGTTGAAGCCGAGTCTCTTGTTCACCAGTGCATACCCCAGGCTAGCCCACCTGCAGGCTTCCAGGGAGCTACCTCCTATCTCATTATAGGAGTGGTTTCAGATGTGCACTGCCGTGCCCTGCCATAGTGCTCACACTTGGGTGGCAGGCACTTTACCCACTGAGACATTTCCCAAGCTGGCCTTCTCCTTCTAGAGTCCGCCAAGCTGAGGGAGAAGGCAAGGTCACACATAGCCAATTGCCCTTGAAAACCAGCTCTGGAGGATGTACGTTCGGAATTCTCTGCTCCTGGAGTCATCACAGCTAGACCAGCCCCCAGGGCTGCAGTTGGCTCCCCCTGAGACTGGATATATGGGAAGAGCAGGAAAAGGCAGTCTGGAAGTCCTTCGCCTCCTCTTAGCCTCCAGCCTCAGGGTCACTTCTGCAGCTTCATCTAGGAGGGGCCTCTCCCACCTAATCCAGGGCTGGTGCCCAGCTATATGCAAATGGCCCTCTGCAGTTTGTCAGGCGCGCTAATACAATCTGCATATGCTAAATATGAATATGCATCTCATTCAACTCCTCTTCCCTGGAGGATGAAGTTACACACACACACGTACACATGCACTGTCCAGGGATGTACCTCAGTGGGTGGAGTGCTTGCCTTACATGCACCAAACCTTGGTTTTGATCCCCAGCACCACATAAGCCAGGTACGGTAGCACATCCCTGTAATCCCAGCATGCAGGAGTAGAGGCCAGAGGATCAAGAGTTCAAAATCATCCTTAACTTCAGAGGCTAGCCTGGTGGGTCTAAACAGGCAAAAAAGCTAAGCATGGTGGTTTATGCCTTTAATCCCCACACTGGGAAGGCAGAGGCAGGCAGATACCTGTGAGCTGGGTGCTAGCCTCATCTACATTGCAATTTATATGTCAGCCGGAGCTAGTGAGATCATGTCCATACATAAGTAGGTTTTTAAAAAATGAAAAAAGGAGAGACTGGGGAGATGGCTCGGTGGGTAAGCGTCATGCTACAGAGTGTCAGGTCCAGGTTACAGGTCCCAGCACCCACAGAAGAGCCAGGTGGCCGCGGAGAGCCTTTAATGCCAGTGTGTGGGAGATGGGGACAGAGCAACCTGGCTGGGGGAATTAGCCAGAACCGCAAGCCTGCGAGCCAGACCTGCCTCAGTCTACAGAGGAGACGGGAATTGAAGACTGACCTCAGAGTTGAGCCTCCACGCGTAGGAGAAGACCCACACACTCACACACCACTCTAAAAGAAATGCCTAAGAAGAACCATTAGAGCACAGCGGCTGCCTGCTCTGGGTAAGTGCACTTCAGTGCTATGTACATCCAGATCCGTGGTCTGCCCACACTATCCTGAGACAGTGCACACGCCACAGAAGGTGGAGGCACACAGAGGGGCTAAAAATGCGTTCAGAGCCACACAGTGAGATGACAGAGGCGGCGGTGGGCGGCTCGAACCAAGACACCCTGGCTCTGAGGTACCTACCACCTGCTTCTGCCGCCACTCAGCAGACAAAGCGTGGAGTTACCACCAGCCCAAAAGCTACCAAAAAAAAAAAAAAGACATCCGTGTACTCCTGTCAGACTGTCGCCAGGCTCCAGCTGGGCAGCAGACTTAAGGAGAAATGGAAATGGCTCAAAAACAGATCTCACAGCCAGCATGGAGCCATGAGAAAGTGACGGGAAAATTAAGGAAAGCACTGGGCTAAAGCAGTACAGGCTTTCCTAAGGAGGGGGTTCTGTCTCTCAGGCTGGGGAGGCACAGAGGAGTTCCCAACAGATGTCACCAGAACAAAAGGAGCCGGCTCAGTGGTCACAAGAGGAGACTCAGGGACAAGAGACCCATCATGGGCTCCCCAAGAGTTCCTCAGAATGACCCAGCCGGGAGAGTCCAGGAGAGGTAGGTACACCAGCCACCGCTGTGCCCTGAAGCTGCAGTTGTTACGGAGTGTAACTCCTTACAAGTGATTTTGGAGACTAGAGTACACTTAAAGGAGCCCAGAAAAATGAACACAGAGCACGGCTAGACCCCCAAGTTCCAAGCTGACACTGTGACTTAAAGTGAGGGTGAAAGGGGGAGCCTTCTGGAGCCAAGCGAGACCCAGCAGGCGGTGGCAGCTCGCTTTAGGGTGCAGGGGAAAGTGGGTTGGGGGTGGGGCCTGTCAAAAGAACAAGTCTCCAGCCAAATGGGCCTCCAGCAATTAGCTGCCTGTCATGGCTGGAACCCTGCGGTCAGAGGCTGTGGAGTTCCCCGTCTGAACCTGTCACGGTCCCACTGGAGAAAGAACGCATGCCCGTTCTCAAAGAGGAAATTTAACACAAAGAATTATTAGCCAGTCGTGGTAACAAGGAGGAAGATGAGGTGGAGGCTAGACCCAGCCACAGAGTACAACTCGTTCCCCAAAAATAAAAGTCTGGGGTGTAGTTCAGTGGCGAGTGCTTGCCTAGCATAGGGGAGGCCCTGAGTACAATCCTCAGCGTTTGGAATGGGGTAATGAAAATGGTTGGGAGGTGAAGGGAGGATGATGGCCTCATCTGACTATGGCATCCTGAGGTGTGATCTCGTGTGTGAGTGTATGTGTATGTGGAAGTGTTAGGACTAGATAATTCCACCCAGTAGAATTTGGGGGAGCTTATCAGAAAAGGGAGGGTGGAGCATGGAATAGTACCCTATAGGTGTTGTGTTTTTCAGGCAGTTCAACTAGCCTACCCTTAGAGACCTTCAGGGTCCTGACAACATCCTATGTGAGTACCTGCCCTATGACATCATCCAGGACGGGCATCTAGGCATTACCAGTCTGTCTCTTTCTTACTTTCTCTCCTCTCTCTGTCAGGGTACCCACCTCCCCCCATCTCTGTCTCTGTCTCTGCCTTCATGGCTCACTCAGGCCCGAACTCTCCTAACTTTCCCCTGGGGGAAAAAAATCTTTCATACCAGATCTGTCGTTATGTGTGGCCTATTTTAAATATATCATAACAACAGGTACCCAAACTCTTAGGTGGGAGAGTCAATAGGATCATGGGTTCAAGGCCAGCCTAGGACATAAGACCTGACTTAGTTAGGGTCTCTATTGCTGTAAAGAGATACGATGACCTATTATTAACTCTTATAACAGGGGCTGGTTTCCAGTTCAAGAGATTTAGTCCATTACCAATATATCAGGAAGCATGGCTATATGCAGGCCGACATGGTGCTGGAGAGGTAGCCGAGAGTTCTGTGTCCAGATTGGCAGGCGGCAGGAAGAGAGACAAGGCCTGGCTTGAGGGTCTGAAACCTCAAAGCCACCTCCAGGAACAGGGTCCCAGCAACAAGGCCACACCCACTCCAACAAGGCCACGCCTCCTAATAATGCCACTCCCTGAGCCTATGCGGCCATTTTCATTCAAACCACCACTAGCTCCCCTTCCAAAAAAAAAAATCAAAACAACGAACTGGAGAGCTAGCTCAGCCATGAAGAGTGCTAGCTGAGCCAGCTGAGGTAGCACATGCTTGTAATCTCAGCACTCAGGGAGGCAGAGGCAGGCAGATCTCTGTGAGTTCTGTGAGGCCAGACTGGTCTACAAAACAGCCAAGGCTGCACAGAAACCCTGTCTTGGGGGGAAAAGAAGGAAGGAAGGAAGGAAGGAAGGAAGGAAGGAAGGAAGGAAGGAAGGAAGGAAGGAAAGAAGGAAGGAAGGAAGCAAGGAAGGAAAGGAGTGCCGAGTTAGATTCCCAGCACCCACATGGTGGCCCACAACCATCTGTAACTGCAGTTCCCCCAGGATCCAACATCTTCCTCTGGCCCGCAAGGACACCAGTCATACATGAACAGACATACATGTGGACAACACACCCCCTACACTTAAAAATACAAATAAATTGAAGGAAAATAGGAAAAAAAAGGAGGGGAGAAGCAGAGAAGACACACTAGAGGAGACTTGACAGACACTGACACATCCTTCTGTGTGTAGGTCAGACTGGCCTCTCTCTATGTAGCTGAAGATGACCTTTAACTCCTGACCCTCTTGCTCTACCCTCCGTGTGCTGGGATTACAGCTGTGCACACTGTCTTTGAGGCGCTGGGGATCAGAGCCAGGGCCTCAGGCATGAGAGGCAGCCTCTCTCACAACTGAGCTACAGTCTAAATAGTTCTCTTTATATCTTACCCAACCTCAAACATTTTCTTATGGTCACGAAGAACGGACGGAAACATCAGGAAGCTGAAAAGGCACAGAAGAGACATCAAAGCCACGCAGGACAATGACGGCTTCTAAAGCCGAGTGGATGGACCGGGGTTTGGGATTGCTGAAATCGGGAAGCTTTGGGCAGGGACGTCGTTGTCGAAGAAGCAGACAGACACTGCCATCATGCGTGACTCCCCAGGAGCCTGCGGGAATCCATCTGCCTGGCTGCCGCTCCAGCCAGGCAGGAAGGAAGCGCTGTGTGGGTGTCACCACATGAAGTCATGTGGTGATGCCCACAGAAAGCAGACAGGAAGGACCGAGCCCCTCCTTCCTACCGCACAGCTGCTCCAAACTCCCCCATTGCTGGAGCCCGTGGGGCTAGAACAGATGAGACGGCTCAGCAGGTAAAGGCTTTTTTCAGTGGAGCCTGAAAACTTGAGTTCTATCCCTGGAACCCACACAGAGGAAGAGAGAACCAGCTCCTGCAAGTTGTCCTGACTTCCACAAATATACACATGTCCACACACAGACACGCTCACACAGAAATAAATTTTTAAATTTTATTTTTGTGTATTTCTGTGTGCCTGCCTGTTTGTGTTCCATGTCACACAGGCATGCATGGAGGCCAACAGAGTATTTGATACCCTACAACGGGAGTTACGGGTAATTGTGAGCCACGTGTGGGTGCTGGGAACCGAACCCAGGTCTTCTGCAAGAGCAGCAAGTGCTCTATACCTCTGATCTCTCTCTCCAGCCCCTAGACAACTTTGTTTTAAACAGGGTCTCACTATGCAGCCCTGGCTGGCCTGGAACCTGCTATGTAGACCACACCCGTTTTGGCGGTGCTGGCCACTGAACCCAGGACTCACAAATTCTAGGTAAGCACTCTCTCAACTGAGCCACAGTCCAACCCAATTTGGTTTTTTAAGAAAGGGAATCATGTAGGCCAGGCCGGCCTCAAACTAAAGTTTATTCACCTCAGAGTCCCCAGGGGTGGGATTCATGCCTGATCTTTAAAGAGAACTCCTTCAGTTCTCATTTGATTCAGTATCATTTAACCTGGATTGTGGGGTCCAGTTCCAATGTATGGCATTGACCACAGCAGCCCCACTGTGCAATGAAGATTAAGGACCTGGGGACCCCAAAGGTTCAGCACCCCCAGCCCAACACTATAATGGCCAGGCTCAGGGAACAGTCCTGAAAGAAAATCAGAAAGGAATTGGAATTTCTGAGATCTGAGCTCTTCCTGGGATTCAGGATACCCTGCCATTGTCCCAAGGTAAAGGGCACAACCCCATCCCTCAGAGCAAGAAGCCCTCAGCAGGCAGAGCCAGGGCAGCTGCTTTTGGGAGGGAGGCTGATGCAAAGGGTGAGCTCCTGTCACATGCAGGGGGAACTTGGATGAACCCAGGGGACACTGCATTAAGTGAAATAAGCCAGGTCCAGAGATAAACACAGCATGGCCTCCCCAGTCATGGAGGAGGGCTGTCAAGAGCCCAGGGTCACCATAGGCCAGCCTGTGTCACACACAGCAGCCCCTCTCCTAGGAGTGGACACTAATAAGGGGAAAGAGCTTGGTCAGTGGGCTAACCGTTATGAGCTTGGTTACATTGCAAAGCAATTAGAGTTCACCACGCAGCTGGAAGAGAAGACTGTGGTTTGGATGGGGTGGGGATGCTGTTTGAGACTTGAGCTCCTTATGTTGCTTACTGAATCCCTGACCTGAAAGCATCCTCCAGGCTCAGCCTCCTGACAGGGTCTGGGAAATCATACACTCACTGCCCATGCTGAGGAGATTTCAAATACTTCAGTTAGGGGGTGAGAATCGGGCAGTGGTGACCAACACATTTAATCCCAGCACTTGGGAGCCAAATGCAGGTGGATTTTTCTGAGTTCAAGGCCAGCCTAGTCTACAGAGCAAGTTCAAGGACATTCAGGGCTACACAGAGAAGCCCTGTCTTGAAAACCAAAAAAAAAAAAAAAAAAAAAAAAAGAGGTGAGGAATGTTTAATGGCCCTGGATTGATCTCCACACAAGCTTAAGTGTAAAAAATGGTACATCTGCCTGTAATTCCTACAGTTCCTGTGAGGCAATTAAACAACAAAAGGATGGGCTGAGTTCCCAGCCTTGACGGGAGGAAAGGGCATCAGCCGGGGCTTGAGAGGTAGCCTGCAAGCACCCTGGGATCACCTGACTTGGGTCTGAGCCACCTGAGTGGCAAGACAAATGGATGACCTCCCCACAGCCCCCAGTCCTCAGTGCTGTGAGAATTTATCAAGGCTTAAAGCGGCAACACCCGCCAAACTGCCTACATAGTAATCTTCCTGCATTTTGTTTATATGAGGTCCCTCTTCTCTCCTCCTCCAGGGCCCCCAGTCACCCCCAGAGCCCTCTTGGCCTCTGGATCTAATTCCCAGCCAGGGGAGACCGCCCCGGGCAAATTGCTGCTGTCAATTAGATTGCCAGCATGTCTGCCCTGCAAATTAATGAATTTGCTCACGAGCTCATAAATCACCTCCTGCCACAAGCCTGGCCTGGTCCCAGGAGAATGTCCAGGCTCAGAACAGGCCAAAAGCAGAACAGCGTTCCCAAACTACGTTCCAGGGAGCCTGCCACTCCCCAACAGGTGTCCAAGGCAAGCCCAAGTCTAAGGACATCACCATGCAGGACTTGTCAGAGCCTTGACCATGTTTGAGGGGCTGTGTGGCTTCCTGGGGCATCACCGTGGAGGGCTGGTCACGGATGAGCAGCTTGCAACTATTCAGAGAGCCGGATTTCGGGGTGCACACGCAGACGGTAGACTCAGGAGGACTGGGGATTCAGGGTCAGTCCGGTCTATGGGAGACCATGTCTCAAGACAAATGGGCTGGAGAGATGCAGTTAAGAGCATGTGTTGCTCTTGCATACTAACAGGAGTTTGGTTCCCAGCACCCACATGGCAGCAGCAACCCATAAGCATCCATTAACTCCAGCTCCAGGGAGTCTGACGCCCTCTTATGGCTTCTGTGGGTTTTGCGCACACTAGGTACACTCCTGATCAGTCAAATTCACACCCATAAAATAAGAATAGAGCTAAATAAAAAAACAAATACCACTGACAGAGCAGCTCCCAGAATGACTGGGAAACTGAGGCAGGCCCACCCCTAAGCAGCACTCACCCAGCCCCTGTCTGTCCCGGACAGGGTAGGGACTAAGCATGGAACATCAGAGCACACAGGTCCAAGAGCTGACAGACCCTATCTATTTCAAAGCAGCCATTCCTGGGGATCAGCCTTCAGCACCCCTTAGCTACAGTGAGGCCTGCGTGCCCCAGAAACAGAGCGGCCGGTTGCCTCAACCTCTCTTCTTAAAGCCAACTGTGCTTTCCACCCCTGCCCTGTCCCCCACGGGCCAAGGGGGCCCTACTAAATCCCAAGGGCATCCCAGAAGCTTCCCCAGGCCCATTACCACATCTGAGGATCAGGATGAGATAGGAGCACAGCCACGCTCCAGTGCCCCCTGGGCCGGTGCCCCCAGCTGCCTTAGCAGGAAAATACCCGCGTTTTCCCCAGCCAGGAGGCCCAGCTTCCCTGCCACTTCCCCGGCCCACGCCCTCTGCCACGGGCATGCACATCTGCCCAGATGGGGTAATTTCTTCTAAGGTCTTTTGAGATGGGGTATCATGTAGCCTGGGCGGGCCTCAAATTTGATTCACAGCCAAAGATAAGTGTAGGCATACTTAAAAAAAAAAAAAAACTCTTCTTTATGTTTCTTATTCCCTTTTCCTCCCCACTCCACCCCAACCCTTTCCAACACCCGGCAGGAAAGAGGAAGGGTTAGTGGCAGAGGGCGCTAGGGTCATCAGGTTCCTTGGAGCCTGTCCAATCCTCATTTCAGGAGATCTCCAACTTCGTGTTTCACAACAGCAACTAGGAGCAGAAAGGGAAAGCAGGAGCAGCCTTGTTCTTACTCTCCACTCTCTGGGATCTGGCATTTCTTCTCTCTCCAGAGCCCTCAGATTCAAACTATCTGCAGCTGGCGAAGAGCTCCTCTCAGAGCCCGCATGAGGCAAATAGTCCGCTGCTGTGGACCATCTGAATCAGTCCCATATCCCACACCTGGGACCAAAACAAAAACATGTTTACATCCACAATAGATAAGGGGCACACGGGAGCCAAGCATGTAACAGCCAGTGCTGGGTCACTAGGAAGAAGCCCAAGAAATACTGGGTAACTGAATTTCCAATCTTCCTGCCTCTACCTCCTGAGTGCTGGGATTACGGGCACGAGCCACCACCACACAGTTAGGAAAGACAGCTTCTAATACGAAAGCATGTCTGAGTGGATGACAGGCCGTGTCCTTATCCCCCAAGCCCCACCCCTGACCTTCATACATTTGAAAAACAATAAAAGCTGCCAACACAGCCACCAAGCTGTTAGATGTTCCCAGCCCTGTGAGTCCTGAGACACAGGACAGGATGGGTTGGCCTGTGAGACCAGTGCTGAATGAATGGTCCAGGAAAGGAGGAGATACTGAGGGGAGGAAGCCACAGGGTAGACCTCGAGCTTGGTTAAATACAGCTGCCTCGTGATGACGATGGTTTATATTTTGGGGTGGCTTTTCTAATCACCTGCTCTAAGCTATTCTGGTTACTTCCCAGCCATGCACCCCAAGTTACTTGGGTCCTGTCTGGGCTGCATCTGCTCTGTCAGGCCATGTCCTTTCTCTACATCTTCTTCCTTCTTCTCTCCTCTTTCCTCTCTCCAACTCCTGGTCTCTCTACTCGAGACCCCAAGACCTGAACAGAAGTTCTACCTACCTATCTCCTCTGCCCAGAATTGGCGGTCCAGCTTCTTTATTAACCAGTCAGAGATAATTGGGAAGCAAAGTTTATACAACATTAATCAGTGCATGTGACAATACCCTCATCCCAACTGCAACCAGATGTCAGGGGGCCCAGAATTCAGCATTTGAACACACTTAGCTCCAGAGCAACCCCCAACAGCCTAGGGCTGGGAGAACAGCCCAGCAGTGGAGCTGGGCATGTGGAGGCCTGGGATTCCTTCACCAAGAACTACAAAATCAACAAAAACAAGTAAATGTAGCAGTCAGCTGTGTGAGCGGGACTTGGGGGGCTTCACTGTTTGTCACCCCAGCCTCTGCCGTGATGTTCCTAGAATACAATCCCCTCATGGCCACAGGTTGGCCATCTACAGGGAGAGGGACTCAAATCTGCACCAGTAATTCACGCTTCCCAGCAGCCCTCCCCAAGGGGTGACCTGGAAGGCCCTAGAGAAGGTGAGTGGGAAGGAAGAGAAAAGTGGGAATTTTTGAGAATGTCTGGCCTGGGATAGCCCTGGGTTCTGTCCCTGCAGTACAAACAACAACAAATGGAAGGCAGAAAGGACTATATGTGCAAGAGAGGAGGAAGCAGCCTCGTAAACACAAATTACAAGCTGAGGAATGGGCCGCCGAGGGCCAACGTTGGCTAAAGCCTCCCGTTCCCTTTATAGGGTGTCAGATCTGGTCACCTTCCCCCAACAGTCATAGGGTGTCAGGTGACATGAAGGACCCGGGGCTCCCACCCCCAAACCAGACCCACTTTGTGCTCTGGCTGAGAATGGAGGTCTGAATCCTAGCCCCATTCAGGTGGCCTTGCCTGTGATCCCAGCACCCAGGAGGATGAAGCAGCAGGATTGCAGACAGTCTGAGGTCAGCCCGAACTTTTCATAGCTGATCTTACCCTCACCCAGGCACCCAAATATAGAGAGGAAGACAAAGAGGAGGGAAGGAGAGAAAGGAGAGATGGGAAGGAAGGAGGCATCATTGTAGCAAACACCTGTAATCAATCCCAGCACTTGAGAAGTGAGTCCAGAAGGCCAGTCTGGTCTGCATGAGGCCCTATCTCAGAAAAAAAAAAAGGAAAAAGAAAAGCATAGGAAAAGGTTGTATGTGTCTTTAACTCCATCTGGTGTGGTCACTTAATCAGCAACTAGTGAATACAATGAGGAAATGCCGCATCTCCTCATCTCAGGGACCACACACACCTGTGTCAAACTCCCCCTTCCTTGTGTCAGGAGACAGGAAGTGGTGTCAGCTGCCCCCCAAACAGTGACTGTCCCATAAAAGCTGCACCTGCCTACCAACTAGACTGCCAAAAGTAGCAGAGGAGGGTTGCGGTTACATTCTTCTGCCACAGACAAAGGCGCCCAGGGGCTGCAGAGACGGCTCAGCTCCCAAGAGCACTCGGTGCTCTCTTGTCGAGGACCTGAGCTCTGCTTTCAGCACCTATGTTGGGAGGCCCACCACCATCTCAGAGGAGTGGGCGCCCTCTTCCGGCCTCCACAGGCACATGCACAATGAATACAAATTTTTTTTTTTTAAGTTTTTAAAAAGAAGTCTCAAAGTCCTGCTGAAGGGTTGAGGCAGGAGCATGGCTGTCATCAGTATAACTGGCCCCTTCTCTCCCTGTCATCATTAATATGAGGTTCCCGTCTTTTCAGGTCACCTCCTGATTCCAAATATCACATCCACCAAGCCAGGCAGTGGATGTGAGAAGAAACAAGATAACCCCAAAACACACCCCACCTCACCCAGACTCCTGCCCAGTCAGCCTCTGAGGAGTCCTGCAGCCGCCTGATACCTCAGCCCTTCTGCTTAACTCCCACTGGCCTCTTCTGAGAGGGCAGGAAAGGGGGCAGTGTGGGAAGTTCACGGTTCAGCTCAGCTCTCTGGGCTTTCTGTTGCTAAAACCAAGGGTGTGGTTGTGGGGTGTGCTGAAAGAAACCGCCCGAACCCCCAACTCCCATCCCCACGCCTCCACTCACAAAATCCTGATTTCTGAGTGAAAGACAGGCCTGGGAGCTTCAGGAAGCTTCTCGCTGACACTGTGGGGCCTCAGCAGGAGAAGGAAGCAACCTGGAAACTGTCCAGCAACGCTCGGGAGACTCAGCCTCCTTCCCGGGGCTGCAACAAGTCTGCTGCCACAGGGCACCACTGAGAGAATGTAAATAAAAACTGGACTTGTTCTGGAGTGATCCCTGCTCTGGGGCCTTACAAAGCAGACTAACATCAAAGTGGCCTCACTTGCTCCTTGTCTTTCTCCAGCTAAGCATTCTGGGAAATCAGGAGAAAGAGATGACGGCTACAGATACCACACAAGCTGCTTGCTTGCTTGCTTGCTTGCTTTCTTTCTTTCTTTCTTTATCTTTTTTCTTTCTTCTCCTCTACCTCCTCCTCCATCTTCTTTGTTGCTTTGCTTTCTTTGTTCTTTGTTTGTTTGTTTGTTTTTAAAGACAGAGTTTCTCTGTGTAACTATTGCTGTCCTAGAACTTGCTCTGTAGACTAGGCTGGCCTTGACCTCACAGAGATCTGTCAATCCAGAGCCTGGGGTTGCTCCTTCCCATCAGGGAGTCCAGGCACTGATGTGTACAGGTGCTGGACCTAGAGGAAAAAAACTTATCAAGGCGGGTGGGTTTGCAGGATGCTAGTCCATCAGTGAATGCCAGGAGGGAAAAAGCCTTCTCCAATATAGTTCTTCCGGTGATACAGTTCTTTTTATTGGGGGGCAAAAGGGCCATATAAGCCCTGGGGAAGTGGGTTGGGTTTTCCGATGTGTGAACCTTATTGGCTGGGAATACTTCATTTGCACAGAGAGGATTTCCAGGTGCTAGGCTCCCTGACTACAGACTTGCAAGGGTCGGGGGTCTCAGGGCTATATGTGTGTGGGTGTGCAAATGCAGAACAGGGAGGGGGGAATCCTTACTCCTGCCTGTCTCAAGATTGAGGGTTTGGACACATCTAGACCTTGCTCTAGCTCCATGCTGGTTTCCCTGGTGATGGTGTCCCCATGCCACACAGAGATCTACCTCCCAAGTGCTGGGATTAAAGGTACGTGCCACCATCACCTGGCAACACAGGCTGCTTTCAGTCAACACAGTAGTGAAATAATTCTCTCTGCCTTAGTTTACCAAAAATAGCATCATAAAGCTGGGCTCTGTGACACCCATCTGTTGCCCTAGCTACTTAGGAGACTGAGACAGAAGGATGGTTTCAACCCAGGCCAGGAGTTGAAGACTTGCCTGGGCAACAATGAGACTCCAGATGGATCAATCAACAAATAAATCAATCAATTTCCTTTCAGAATAACTTCATATAACCAAAGTTCATGGATCATTATTTCCACTATCTATTTTTCTCTCCCTGTGTAATACCATCTAGGCATGGAGAAATGTGTCTGTTTTTTTCTACCAATTAAAGAATTAAAAGAAAAAAATAATTAAAAGGCAAGGAAATTTTGAAGGTCAAACAAAGCCAAAGGTTATTCAAAGGTAACAATTTAAAAAGAAACACCCAGAGCAGACTCAATGTAAACCTCAGCTGCTGCAGGGAGAAGAAGGATGGAGAAGAGAAAGAGGAAAAAAAAAATCTACACTACTTGAGTTAAGCCAGAATGGAGGAATCTTTGGGGAAGACAAGCAGCTGTGGGGCAGGGAGGAAATTTAAAGAGGGAGAGAGCCCAGTACCAGAGAAAGCTCACTTACCTTCTGGTGATATTGAAAGGAAAAGACAGGAAAAGGAAATGTGACACCTTTCTGAATCAGGACTCAGGAGGGAAGCAGACACAGCTGACCCTCATGGCCCTAGGAGGAACTGCAACAAAAGGCAGGAATTCTAGGAAGGGAAAGTACAGTATCTCAGTAAAGGAATAATTATTCTGCCCATCTCTTAGCCTGCCTGCCTTAGAGAGGGCGCTGGGCCAGGTCATTGACTGGTTCAACTGGATTAACTATGTTTTAGGTAGCTTGGTCTCCACCACTTTGGTGGAGACCAAGATGGTGTGGGCTTTTGCTGTGTTGGCCCCATCTCAGCAGGTAACCCTAAAATCATCTAGAAGGTGGGCGAAAACTAGGGGTGACCTCTAACTCATTCTCATCATGAAAATCTCAGGATTTGGTTCCGAAGATGTTGCCAAAAGAGATCATTGCTGTCTGGGCCGGAGTTCTAGTCCATACCCTACAGTGCAGCTCCAGGCAAGAAGGGCTAAGGAACTGGAGCTCCCTGGTGGCCTTCCTAGCCTGAGAACTAAGGAGGGTTCTAGATGTCACTTCTGTGGCCCCTGGCTGAGCTTCCTGTCAGTTTCCACTTCTTGTTTGTATCACCTGCTCCTGCCTTGGAAGTTTTAAATTATATCCTTTCTTTGTTGTGTGTGTGCCTGCACTGGAGGTGAATTTCCAGGGTCCTCACCTTCCACCGTGCTGTGGCCTTTACCCACTGAGCCACCTCGTGGGCAGAAGAAAGTGATTTTGAACCGATTTTGAACTTTGGCCTCAGTTTCTTCTTTCCTCGGCTCTTTGCTCTCTGCTCAGCTGTTGTGGGATGAAATGCCTGACTCTCAAGCATTGGCAAGTAGATCTCTGTGAGTTTAGGGACAGCCTGTGTTAGGCCCAGCAGGAGCCTAATTTCCTGAAGGAATGAAGAGAACTTGGAGACCGGGTTTAATTGATGCAATATCACAAGAGGTTTATTTTAACCATTGGGCAATGGGGTCACCCCTGCTGGTCAGCAGAGAGTGGCACTGGGAGACCAAGGCTTGGGTTTTTAAAGGACAAGGAACAGGAATTTTCAGGGGTTGCAGTCTTGGCAATTCAGGATTGGTTGAGGTATTTAACTTTTAAAATAATTGGTTGGTTCTGGGCACCTTTAGATCCGGTCAGCCCTGTTGTAAATATCTAGGGAATATCTGATCTTCAAGTCAGTTTGGAATTTCCTGCCATATGAGAGATAGCTGCAGCTAAAGGTGGGAGAGGGATTAACTCATCCTGTGTCTGTTCTGAGGAGTGGGGGCTGCAGGCTTTTGGTCAAAGGTCAGGGGCTATTCCGGAGAAGGATTGGGGCCATTTGATCCAATTATCTCACAGGCACCGGCCAGTGATTTTCTCCCAGTAGAGATCTCTGCTTGTTCTCTTCCTTATCTCTGCTCTCGAAGATGGCCAATGTCAGGAACATTTACATTCCTCTGTTCTCTGGAGAAGCACTAAGAAGCTTTAATTAACATGGGCCTAAAACTTGAAAATATAAGTTATAAGGCAGCTAAGAGAGACATAGGTTACAAAGTCAGTCTGATTCTTCGACCTGGTCTACATAACAAGTTTGAAGCTAGCCAGGGCTACCTAATGAGTCCTTGTGTCAAGAAAAAGAAAAAAAGAAAGAAGAAAAAGAAGGAAGGTAAAGAAAAGCTAAGAACTTCAGCCAACGTATTACGCTCTCATCCTTTCTCAGCTGGTTGCCCACGGGGACTCTCTGATCCTCCTCTGAGTTTTCAGTGCCTTGCTCCTCGTCCATCTTTTCCATTCTTTTGGCATTTGCTTTTTCTCTCTGAGGCAATTTATTCCACCACTCGGCTCCCAGTTGCTCCAGGACACAATCTTCACATTGCGATCCTGGGCTGTTGATCAGAGCGGAAAGCTGAGCTAAGATGAGGGACATGGCGATGTCACATGCTGACTGATGGAATGTACTTCAACTAGACAGCACGCCAAGCCAGCGCGCCTCCACTGCTTCGGGCTGCACCGAGTCAGAGCAATAACCAGAGCCACGGTGCAGAGATGTGTAATAAAGGAAAGCAAAAGGCCACAGAAGCCTCTGGAAGGCGGGGGTGGGGTGGGGGTTACTAACTCAGAGAGGGAGGGGGAGGCCGGGGTGTACCCTCGGCTGCTGCTCTGTGACTCTGGACAAAGCGCGTAGCCTTTGTGTGAGCCCCTTCCTCCTCCCACACACAGACGGTGACAGCTCCATTCCTGAAGTGTAGTCGTCTGGCAACAGCGGTGACAATACCCTCTGAGCTCCGATACGTGCGACACCCAGGCTGACACACTGACACGCAACAGCTGAGCCCGATGGCCCGGTTCTCCTGGTGTCACAATACCCAGAGAGTGTTTCCCCTCCCGCCAGACAACCCCAGACATTTCCCCTAACTTGGCTTTACCGGAAGCGAGAGGAATGTTCCACCTCCAGCTCTGCCCTGGGAAAAGGTAGGCTGGAGACACCGGGGGGAGGAGAGAAGGAGCCTGGAGCTGCAGCCCAGCATCTGCAAGGCTCCCCACCCCCACCCCAGGTCGAGGACGGCTAGCGGCAGCCCTTCAGGGACATCAGTCCTGAGCAGCCAGCTGGATGCCTGTGGCCGCTGCTGACTCAGGGAAGCTGGGAGACCTGGTGCTGCCCTCACTCTGTGATAGCTGGCTCTCCTGTGACTGGGGCAGGAGGATGGGTGTCTGAGATCCTGCCGTAAAGCTGCTGTGTGTAAAATTCTGGGAACAGGGAGTTGTAGCTCATGCATCTAATCCCAGCACTCAGAGACTGAAGAAAGAGGAATGCCAGGGTTCCAAGCTAGCCTGGGCAACACACACACATATATTTGATAGATATCATGTGTGATATATATATATATATATGATATATATATCAGACAGGGTTTCTCTGTAGCCTTGGCTGTCCTAGAACTCGATCTGTACAGCAGGCTGGCCTTGAACTCAGAGATCCACCTACCTCTGCTTTGCAAATGCTGTGATTAAAGGCATGCTCCACCACTCCCTGACAAAAAAAAAAAAAAAAAAAAAGTGTATTTTAATTAAAAATTCCTCTGTGTACTTTGGTCCCCTTGGGAGTGATGTGCCCTGACAACAGACACCAGGAACACTGGTTAAGGGCAGAGTTACAGCCCACACTCCAAGGGTCCAGGAACCTACATGCTTCTCCTCGGGGACCCTACTCCTTGGTGACCTCTTGATGGGTGGTCTTAGGTAACCTGGGGCCTCCTAATAGTCAGCGGGGCCTCAGGAGAAGTAAGAGGGCAGGGAGGAAAGGGTGGGAAGGAGGGCACCCAGGGCCAGCCGGTAAGCTGTGTTCCTCCATGGTCCCTGCTTCAGTTCCGGCCTTGGCTTTCCTCAGCCAGGAGGGCTGCAAGCTGTAAGATGAAATTCTCTTTCATCCCAAATTGCTTTTGGTGGCGGTGTTCCTCACAGCATCCCTGATGGAACACTGTCACACCAGGCTGAATGAGCTCAGAGATCAGCCGGCTGCCCATCCTCCCCTGTAAAATTTTCCCTATTTGAGAAGACAGCGTCTGCTCTCTCCCACCCTGTCCTACTGCCTCGCAGTCCCACAGCCGATGTCACATCTGTGTCCTGTCTGCTGTAGGTATAACCTCATCTTGCCCTCACAACAGCTTCCACGGTGGCCAGCCTCACTGTTTGAATTTGTCCAGTGAGGTCCTGAGGCTCAGAGAGGTTCAGGAATTAGCTCCAGGTCACACAGCTGAAACCCTGGAGCCTGTCTACAGCCAGGAGGAAGGCTTCCCAGAACCACACACTGCAGACTAGATGAGGGCTCTGTTAGCCCTCAGCAGAGGTCTTCTGACAGACACCTGCCTCCCTCTCCTGCTCAGGGAGAGCTTCTCCAGACAGAACTGGATCTGAGTGTCACAGTCACTTCCCAGCCCCGCAGAGAGAGGAAATGTGTCATCCCTGAGGCCACACAGTATGCAAGCAAGTTCCTGGCATTAGCAGCACCTGGTCAAGACAGGAGCCCTGCTGTTCAGCCTGGAGGACACCTGAGCGGTCTACCAGAGCCACTAGGCTGGGGACAGCTAGAACCTAGCCCCGGAAAGGAGCTTCACGGGGGTTTCAGCCACAATGTGCCTGGCCACTGACTCACCAAACATCAGCTGAGCACCCATTGGCTCACAACGGGGAGACTTCTGGGGGCTCACCCAAGTGTCTCCTGCATCAAGCATCATGACAGGAGCAGATGGGCTTCAGGGGCTTGGACTCAGAAATATCAACAGCACCTCATGGCCCAAGGTAGACTACCACCCCATCTTGTCCTATTTTCTTCAACCCAGAAAGCCCCCAGCCACTTTCCCACTGCCCCTGGGTTTCACAAGAGATGAGGTGGTCTGCCTGGGAGGCAGGGAGAGGAAGGAGCCTAGAGCTGCAGCTTGGCACCTGCAACCATCACCAACAGTCAGGCCCCGTGTGGCCTTCTCCTCTTTCCCTGTCCAAAGCTGTTAGTACAGCTCCTCAGGGATGTTTCCTATAGAGCCAGCCGGCACCTGCAGCCTGGGGTTCCCCATACAGCCTAAACTCCCACTCCCTGCTCCTCCCCACCCCCACCACACACACACACACACACACACACACACCACACACACACAGTCACTTCCCTCAGCTATCCAGTCTCCCATCGGGCCCTGGCGTTTCCTGCTCCCAGCAGCTCCAGGCCCTTACTGGTAGCTGGCAGCTCACATCTGCAGTCAAGAAGCTGGGCTCCTAGAATCCCAGGTACCTATGTCTATAAAGTTCCCACCTCTAGCCTGGCCCTGGTGGGAACCTGGAAAAAGGAAAGGATGTGCCAGGGTGTGCTCACTCACACGGTGTTATCCCTCCCACCACAATAGTTATGTGTTTCTTCAAGGATCCTGGACGAGGAAGGGGAGACACCAGCCTGGCTGACACAAAAGTAGGATCTGGGCTGAAGATGGCTCAGCAGTTAAGAGTACATACTGTTCATGCGCACATACCTACACACAGACACAGACAGACACACATCTCATTAAAAATAAAAGTGGGTGTGGTGGCTCACATCTTTAATTCTAGCACTTAAGAGGCAGAGGCAGGTGGATCTCTGTGAGTTAGAAGCCAGCCTCGTCTACATAGTGAGTTTCAGAACAGCCAGGGCTACACAGTGAGACCCTCTCTCATCTCGAAGTTACTTTTCTATTGCTGTGATAAAGCACCATGACCAAGGCAA
The DNA here is from genome assembly GCA_028658305.1 of Pachyuromys duprasi. NCBI lineage: Eukaryota > Metazoa > Chordata > Mammalia > Rodentia > Muridae > Pachyuromys > Pachyuromys duprasi. The sequence goes on from CM053762.1 coordinate 24,197,467, forward strand.
CTTACATAAGAAAATACTTATTTGTGTTTATGGTTCCAGAGGGTTAGAGCCCATGTATGATGACAGAGGGAAGGCAAGGAGCTAGGTGTAGGAATCCAGTTCTGCTCACATCTTGAGCTGCTAGCAGGAAGCAGAGAGTGAACCGGGAATGGTGAGGATCTCTACAACCTCAAAGCCCACCTCCAGTGACATATTTCTTTTATCAGATGTCTCCCAAGCCTCACCACCAACTGGGTGACCAAATGTTCAAATGTCCAGGATTATGTAGCACATCTCATGTAAACTATCACCCTATCACAAAAAGAGAGGAAGGCCTAGGAGGGGCTGAAGAGATGGCTCAGCTGTTAAGAGGACTCACATTCAATTCCCAGGACCCACACAGTAGCTCCCAACTATCTGTAACTCCAATTCCAGGTGACCCAATGCCCTCTTCTGACCTCTAAGGGCACTACATGCATGTGGTACACAGACATATGCAAGTAAAACACCCAAAGGTGTAAAATAAAATTTCGATCTTGAGATGGGGGCTTGAGACATGGTGTTCTAGTTACTTTTCTATTGCTGTGAATAGACACCATGACCAAAGCAGCTTTTTAAAAAAATATATTTTTAAATCTTTTTTTCAAATTTTATGTGTATGGGTGCTCTATCTGCATGTGCGCCTGCATGCCAGAAGAGGGCATCAGATCCCAGTATAGATGGGTTGTGAACCACCATGTGGTTCCTGGGAATTGAACTCAGGGCCTCTGGAAGAGCAGACACTGCTCTTAACCACTGAGCCATCTCTCCAGCCTCCAATGCAACTTATTTGTAAAAAGCATTTAATTGGGGCCGTACAGTTTCAGTGGCATCACCATCATGGCAGGAAGCATGACAGCAGGCAGGAAGGCATGGTGCTAGGGCAGTAGCTGGGAGCTTACATCCCTATCAAAAGGTAGAAAGCAGAAAGAGACTGGGCCTGGCATGGGGTTTAGAAACTTGAAAGCCCAGTCCAGGGACACGCTTTCTCTAACAAGGCCACACCTTCCCAAAAAATTCTACTAACTATGGTCCAAGCGTTCAGATATATGAGTTGGGGGTTGGGGGCATTCTCTTTGAAAACACCACACAGGTTTCTCTATATAGATCTGGCCGTCCTGAACAAGCAAACCAGGCTGTCCTCAAGCTCACGGAGATCCTGCTGTCTCTGAGTGCTGGGATTAAAGGCCTGTTAGACCATGCCTGGTCATTTTTTAAAAATTTAGGCAAGCAAACAAAACAACAGCTAACAGAGGAGCTGGACCAAGCATGGCGGCTGCTGTGTAACAGTTCCCTCCAAGACTGAAACATTCTATCTTGCCTTGAAGCTCCGTAAGCAGGAAGGGGAACAACTCAAAAGAGCTTCAGGAAGTCCCTGAAGCTCACCAAATTTGCTAGGACCTTTCTGCCAGAGTAAGTAATAAAAACCAAGAGTCCCTCTCAGAAGAAGAGAGTCAAGCTGCATAGAAGGCTCTGAGAACAGATCAGCTGCCTAGAAGAGGTTTAGACCAACTGAGACACTTGGAAAGGACACTCTCCAACCTGTTGAACTGCCTGCAGGCTGTGCAGTGTGCTCCTAGTCTTGTGAGCTGTCACCCATGTTCAGGTGGGCATTGGTTTTGCAGCTATCTGAGTTACTTCTGCTCCTATAACCCCTCACCCATATTCCTATAAGCAACTCCAATAAAACCCATTGGTACAGCAGGTTGGACTTCTGTAGTATCTGTGCTTTAGTCCGCTGTGGGTTTCCTACCTAGGTTGAGCAGACATGTATGTCGAATCTCTACAGGAAAGCTTTTCTCACACAGCAGTGGCGCGACCAGTAATTCCAGCGCTTGGGAGGCAGAGGAAGGCAGCTCTCGGTATGCTTAAGGACAGCCTGGTCTACAGAGTGAGTTCCAAGACAGCTAGAGCTACCTATGGAGAGCCTGTCTCAAAATTAAAAAAATTATAATAAAAATAAATAAATAAAAAGCAAGATCCACAGCCTTGGGGACCTGGACCTGAGGCTGTCTGTTGATTTTCTGAATTCCTGACATTTTTTTTCTTCTTTTTTTGGAGAAGTCCCTCCAGGGCTCAGCCTCAGTGGGGTTTGTACCCACTTCCATTGAGGCTCTCAGAACCAATTGAGCAGTGATAGCAGGAGCGGGAGGGACCTGGCTGGGTGTGAGCCACTCTGCAGGACCAGGGGCGTGCCCACCGACAGGCCTCAGTGCAGGCCCGCAGCCTGGACACCTGCTGTTTCCTATGCGGCCATGCACCTATCCCTAAAGCGTGCTCACCCCAGCCCATTCAACAGAGGAGGGGGGTCATCCGTGGGGCCTCCTGTCTGGCTCATGGCCCACCCCACCCCCCACCTACCACACTCTAGAAGGGAATAGCCCAGGTTTCAGCTGCATCCATTAGTTTCTGGAACACCACCCAGGGAGGGCATCGGGGACTCGCTCAGCGAGTCTCTCTATGTTCTTTTCTTTTTTTGAGGGGAGACAAGGTCTCTATAGTCTTGAGTGAACCATGTTCAAAGGATAGCCTTCAAACTCCTGACCCTCTGCTTCCACCTCTGTTAGGATAATCTTTCCACGCACTGTGTAAAGGTTGTCTTTATATTATTCAAATGCTGGTTTCTGTGCCAGGAGATTGCTGAGTGCCATGGGGACTTTGATATTTTTGTGAAGCTTCACCTGTCCCTGTGCTTTATAGACACACTTCCCTCACCTTCTGGCTGGTTTCCTAAAAAGAGCTGACAGCCCATAGCCAGGCAAGAGAGGACTTCTGGGCAGAGATAGGAACGGTGGCAAAAGTTGAGAGGTGCGAAATTCGGCAGCCAGACCTAAAGGAAGTCCTCCATACAAGGACTGAGGGGAGGTGATGGGCCCCGTGGCAAATGTGGCCAGAATAAACAGGTTAATTAAGTTATATGAGCTAGTTGGAAACAAGCCTAAGCTATAAGGCCTAAGCGCTCATAAATAAATATAAGTCTCTGTGTCACTAATGCGAGCTGGCAGGTCGAGACAGTTGATGATAAACCTCCCAAGTGCTAGAATTATAAGGTTCACCACACCCAGTTTATGCAGGGCTGGGAATCAAACTCCGTCTCCTCACATGCTGGACAAGCACTCTATGCAGCGCTGCTCAGAACAGCAGGGGACTGAAAAGTGCCCTGGCAGCCAAAAGAGAAACTAGATAAATGGTGGGAAGGAATGCCTGTGGCTACACAAAGTAATTAGAAAATATAACCAGGGATGGAAATGGTCAAATGCAGCCTCTGAGTTTGAGACATGCTAGGAGAATCTAGCTACATACTGATGTCATTCCAATTAAAATTCAATTCATATCCATAAAGAAAAATGGCGCAGTTGGACTGTGGATATGCAAAAGTAAGATTTTTCTATGCTCATCCTTGCTCTGAATATGACACGGAGACCTTCATATTTATGAAAAGCTTCAGGCACTTTAGCTGGGCAGATACTCAGCTATTCTAACCTTGACAATCCTGGCCTGGCCTACTTCCCACCTATGTGGCCTATTACCTGCCATCTTAGACTCACCCTGGCCCCTTCTTCTTCATCCTTGTGTTGTTGGTGACTCTCTCTGGTCCCCACCTAGACCCTCTCTCTGGATCCAGAATCCCCACCTTTTTTCTCCAGCCCAGCTATTGGTCATTCAGCTCTTTATCTGACCAATCAGAAGGTGATAGAGAATAATGTTTTACAAACTACTGAGTCAGGAGATGCTTCATAATAATGACAATACCAAAGTCCAGACCACAACCGGGTCTCTGGGTACAGAAATCAGCATTTGAATACATAGTGCACACACACACACACACACACACACACACACATCTTCCAACAGGATGTGGCTCAGTTGGTAGCGGGCTTGCCTAGTACGCACGAAGCTGTGTTTTCTATCCCTGGCACCACACGTACCTATATTTATAGTACTAAGAGGTAGAGGCAAAAGAATAAAGAATTCAAGGTCATCTTTGGATATATATGGTGTTATAGGCCAACCTGAGCTAAACAGGACCCTTTTGCAAAAGCAAAAGGAAAATATGGCAATGACTCCTTTAAACGACTAAGAAAAACCTAAAACAAAAACAAAAACAAAAAAAGCTGGGCAGTGGTGGTACACACCTTTAATCTCAGCACTCTGGAAGCAAAAGAGATGGATCGCTGTGAGTTCAAGGCTAGCCTGGTCTACAAAGTGAATTCCAGGACTACATGGGGAGACCCTGTCTCAGAAACACTGTGTTTGCATAGATATGAAGATTATCTGTGGAGAATCATCCTGAGTGACTCTTCCTTCGAGCAATATTCAATTACTATGAAGTTTTACTGTCTAGCTCTTTCAGTAACCTGGAACTACACCAGAATTCGTGTGCACGCACAAACATACCCTGGCATACACTTGTGGAGACCAGAGGACAACTTGAGCGAGTTGGTTTTCTCCCTCCAGCGCGTGGGATAGAACCCACGTTGTTGGGCCTGGCAGCCACCCCTGCCAACCAAACCATCTCACCAGCCTGCAAACATTTTTAGACTTATTTATTTTTATTTTTTAGGTGGGTGAATGTTTTGCCTGCCTGGATGTCTGTACACCATGTGCATGCCTGGGCCCGCAGAGGCCAGAAGAGGGCATCGGATCCCCTGGAACCGCTGGAGTTACAGAGGATTGGTCGCCGCCGTCGTCGTGGGAAAGGAACCCAGGGCTTCTGTTAGAGAGGCACACACTCTCGACCCCTGAGCCATCTCTTCCGCTCCTGCCGAGGGTTTTGGTTTTGTTCTGTTTTGCTTTCAATGGCAGTGCTCTGTGCCGGTGGCTGTCTGATGAAATAATTCTGTTTCCAAATTTTATTTGTTTTTAAAGCCCAGGATCACCCTGAACTCGATACGCAGCCAAGGATGGCCAAGAATGACTTACACTCCTGGTCCCCGTTGGCTTCAGCTCTCTCGCTGGGGGCAGGGATTACAGGTGTGGGCCACCACACTTGGTGTGTGCAGTCCTGACACTCTACCAGCTGCATTCCAGCCCCCGTTTGCCTCTCCCCTGTGCCTTGAGACAGTGTCTCTCCACATAGCCCTGGATGCCCTGAAACTCACTGGTCCCGAATTCACAGACATCTGTCTGCCTCTCTGCTTTCTGGGTACTGGGATGAAGGGCGCGCACCATCACGTCCAGCCCCATTGTCCTATCTGGAGTGAGAGTCCCATGTGCAGTGCTCATGAAGAGTCCTGCACACTGCAAGAACTCGGGGAACACTTGGTGGCTGAGCGTCCACACCCTAATGCCTGCCGATTCGCAAGCTGCTCTTGATGGACAGGGAAGGCTGGGCTATCGGGTGGCTCACTTGTGCCACACAGTCAACAACGAATGACATAGGAGTCAGAATTATAGAGAGCTCACCTTTGAGAAAGCCTGCTAGGGCCTCTCCCTGCTTTCCAGAGTGCCAGGACAGGACACAGCTGAGCACCCCACGCCACCTAATGGTGCAGTCCCTGAGGACGCCAACCACCTACGCCAGCAATGCAGCCTCCAAGGCCTGCCTAACTCCGCCCTGACATTGGCAACTCTGGGGACCCCACTCATGTTTCCAGGTACCACCTCCTCCAAGAGATAAATATTGCGGGAAGGTCTGTCTCACAGTCCCGCAGCACCGCTCAGGAAGCATGGAGGAGGCTGTCCAGGTGAGGCCGGACAGCATTGCCACAGTGTGTGGACAAAAGCCCTGACCTAGGGCACCAGCAAGGGTGCTCAGACCACAGCTGCCCCAGAAATGACCATCATTCCCCTGAGAGAAGGCTACTCTCACCACTGACAGGTCATGGAAGAAGCTGGGAGGTCTTCTACTCACCATCCAAGGAGCCTTGAAAGGCAAAGCCCATGTCCATAGCTAATCAACTGTGCCACAGCCATAAGCCAATCAGCACGTGGCCTTCTTCACTGAAATGATTAGCTCAGGATGGCCACAGGACTTAATGGCATCCAACAGAGTACAGCTCCAGACTTCCTCAGAACCCATCATCTGGTTCAGCCAGAGCTTGCTGGACCCCATCTTGCATTAGGGCAGCAGTTCTCAACATGTAGGATGTGACTCCTTTGGAGGGGCCAAATGACCCTTTCACAGGGGTCACCTAAGACCATCGGAAAAACACAGACACTCACTTTGTGATTCCTAACAGCAGCAAAATCACAGTTATGAAGTAGCAACGAAAATAATTTAATGGCTGGGGTCGCCACACCATGAGGACCTGTACTAAAGCATCTCAGCGTGAGGAAGGCTGAGAACCACTGCTCCTTAAGTAGTCCTCTAGGCCCAAATACTGCTAGAGACAGAATAAAGAGGGGACACTGGGAATGTGGTCCAGAGCACGGTTTTTATCCAGATCAGGCCTGGCCAAAAGCTGTGTTGAGTTCTGAAGTTTCAAGGGCCTAAAACAAGCTTGAACTTTTGCCTTAGTAAGTTAAAGTTATCTACTAGTCACAAACCTGGCCAGAGCTTCTGAGACCACACATGAAATGAGTTTGGCTTATGTAAAAAACCCAGGAGCAGGGCAGGAGATATGGCTCTGAGGTTAAGAGCACCCACTGCTGTCCCAAAGGACCTGAGTTTGATTCCCAGCACCCAAATGATGGCTCAGGACTGTTTTGTAACTCCAGGTCCAGGGGGATCTGGCACCCTCTGCTGGCTTCAGAGGGCACTGAATGCACATGGTGCACACATATACAAGAAGGTGAAACACCTATAAAATAGGAATTTAGATAAATAAAGGATTTAAAAAAAAAAGCAAAAGCCCAGGGTCTGGTTGAGTGCTTTCCCAGCATGCGTGCACAGCAGGTTGGAGTGTGGAGGTGTGAATGCGCTCAAGGGTGAGGCATTCCAGATCCAGATAATTCCCAACTACTCAGGGACCTCTGCACAAAGGCACACATACACCTGAACATATGTACCCCACACTAATGTAAGGTACACACATGCAAATGAAACAGAATGATGGGCCCGTGCAGATAAGTCAGTTCATAAAGTACATGGAGGAGGAGGACATGAGTTGGGATTCCAAAGCCCACACAAAAAAATAAATAAACAAATAAATGAAATTTTTAAAAGGCCAGGTATGGCATGGGACCCTGCCCTCAGGTTCAGTGAGAGACACTGTCTCTAAAGACAAAGCTGGAGATCCACCAAGGCAGAGCACTCCTTGAATGCCAGCATTTGGGGATGTGGGGCAGATGTGTCTCTATGAGGCCAACCTATCTACCTACTGAGTTCCAGGACAGCCAGGGTTTGCTCATGTAGAGACCCTGTCTGAAAATGAATTCATTAGCCGGGTGGTGGTGGCACAGGCCTTTAATCCCAGCACTTGGGAGGCAGAGACAGGCACATCTCTGGATCTCCGTGAGTGCAAAGCCAGCCTGATCTACGGAGTGAGTTCCAGGACAGCTAGGGCTACACAGTGAAACCCTGTTTTGGAAAATTAACCAACTAAAGATGGAGAGCAATGGAGGAAAGATGAGCTATGTGGACCTCAGGGCTCCACACGCAAACATGCACAGATGTGTACATACCTGTGTACATAGGTGCACACGGCTCAGTGACAAAGGCTAAAGGCTTCCTTCTTCACACACTCTCAGAGGTCTACCTGTCCCCCCACCCCCAGCTCCAGACGCTCTCACCGGGAACACAAACCACAGAAGCCACATGCAGCGGTGGATGGAGTTTTATTTTAAAGTCAAAGGCATAGCCTAGAGGGGCTGAGGCCGTGGCTGTGGATGCCCAGCCCAGAACCCCAAGGCTCCACCTGCAGCCAGAAACAGCTCTGCCCATGAGGAATGGGTGAGTGAGAAAGGGGCTCCCCTTGTAGGGGAGCACCTACCTCCTTCCTCAGCCTCACTAGGGGAGAAGCCAGTGACATAAAAGTGATGTTATCTCAGAAATGCTCTAGAGGTCCCCCAGGGTCGGTCTGACTCTCTCTCTCTCTCTCTCTCTCTCTCTCTCTCTCTCTCTCTCTCTCTCTCTCTCTCTCTCTCTCTCTCTCTCTCTCTCTCTCTCTCTCTCTCTCTCTCTCTCTCTC